>OU342743.1:167235822-167771768 GCA_910589775.1 Avena eriantha | reverse complement strand
GACCACACATGGATCCACCCAGTGTCATTGCATGTGTGTTTTCTCACAGACCATATCATGAACCACACCCAGTGTCATTGCATGTGGGTTCTTCCCATGAACCACACATGGATCCACTAGTGTCATTGCATGACTGCTCTTCCCACATACACGCATGGATCCACCAGTGTCATTGCATGTGTGTTCTTCCCATGAACCACACATGGATCCACTAGTGTCATTGCATTCTGCTCTTTTCATGAACACCACGCTAGAGTCATTGGATGTGTGTTCTTCTCACAGAACCACATATCACCAGTGTCTTGCATGTGTGTTTTTCCCAAACACCACACATGGATCCACCAGTGTCATTGCATGTGTGTTCTTCGTCACACAAACCACACATGGATCCACCGGTGTCGTTGCATGTCTGCTCTTCTCACAACCACAGACCACACATGGATCCACCAGTGTCATATGCAATGTGTGTTCTTCTCACAGACCATATCATGAACAACACCCAGTGTCATTGCATGTGTGTTCTTCTCACAGACCATATCATGAACCACACCCAGTGTCATTGCATGTGTGTTCTTCGCTTGAACCACACATGGATCCACCAGTGTCATTGCATGTCAGCTCTTTTCATTAACCACAGCTAGAGTCATTGCATGTGTGTTCTTCTCCCGGACCACATATGACCTGTGTCAATGCATGTGTGTTCTTCCCATGAACCACACATGGATCCAGCAGTGTCATTGCATGTGTGTTCTTCCCACAGACCACACATGGATCCACCAGTGGCGTTGCATGTGTGTTCTTCCCATGAACCACACATGGATCCACTAGTGTCATTGTATGTCTGCTCTTCCCATGAACCACAACTAGAGTCATCGCATGCGTGCTCTTTTCCAAACCACAGCTAGAGTCATTGCATGTGTGTTCTTCTTACAAACCATATCATGAACCACACCCAATGTCATTGCATGTGTTTTCTTCTCACAAACCACACATGGATCCACCGGTTTCATTGCATGTCTGCTCTTCTCATTAACCACCGCTAGAGTCATTGCATGTGTATTCTTCTCAGAAACCACTTATCACCAGAGTCATTGCATGTGTGTTCTTCCCATGAACCACACATGGATCCACCAGAGTCATTGCATGTGTGTTCTTCTCACAAACCACACATGGATCCACCCAGTGTCATCGCATGTGTGTTCTTCCCATGAACCACACATGGATCCACTAGTGTCATTGCATGTCTACTCTTTTCATGAACCACAGCTAGAGTCATTGGATGTGTGTTCTTCTCACAGACAACACATGGATCTAGTGTCATTGCATGTGTGTTCTTCCCAAAGACCACACATGGATCCACCAGTATCATTGCATATGTGTTCTTCTCACAAACCATATCATGAACCACACCTAGTGTCATTGCATGTGTGTTCTTCCCAAAGACCACACATGGATCCATCAGTGTCATTGCATGTGTGTTCTTCTCACAGACCACGCATGGATCCAGTGTCATTGCATGTGTGTTCTTCACAAAGACCACACATGGATCCACCAGTGTCATTCCATGTGTGTTCTTCCGACAAACCATATCATGGACCACACCTAGTGTCATTGCATGTGTGTTCTTCTCACAGACCACACATGGATCCACCAGTGTCATTGCATGTGTGTTTTTCTCACAGACCATATCATGAACCACACCCAGTGTCATTGCATGTGGGTTCTTCCCATGAACCACACATGGATCCACTAGTGTCATTGCATGACTGCTCTTCCCACATACCACGCATGGATCCACCAGTGTCATTGCATGTGTGTTCTTCCCATGAACCACACATGGATCCACTAGTGTCATTGCATTCTGCTCTTTTCATGAACCACAGCTAGAGTCATTGGATGTGTGTTCTTCTCACAGACCACATATCACCAGTGTCATTGCATGTGTGTTTTTCCCAAACACCACACATGGATCCACCAGTGTCATTGCATGTGTGTTCTTCTCACAAACCACACATGGATCCACCGGTGTCGTTGCATGTCTGCTCTTCTCACAGACCACACATGGATCCACCAGTGTCATTGCATGTGTGTTCTTCTCACAGACCATATCATGAACAACACCCAGTGTCATTGCATGTGTGTTCTTCTCACAGACCATATCATGAACCACACCCAGTGTCATTGCATGTGTGTTCTTCGCTTGAACCACACATGGATCCACCAGTGTCATTGCATGTCAGCTCTTTTCATTAACCACAGCTAGAGTCATTGCATGTGTGTTCTTCTCCCGGACCACATATGACCTGTGTCAATGCATGTGTGTTCTTCCCATGAACCACACATGGATCCAGCAGTGTCATTGCATGTGTGTTCTTCCCACAGACCACACATGGATCCACCAGTGGCGTTGCATGTGTGTTCTTCCCATGAACCACACATGGATCCACTAGTGTCATTGTATGTCTGCTCTTCCCATGAACCACAACTAGAGTCATCGCATGCGTGCTCTTTTCCCAAACCACAGCTAGAGTCATTGCATGTGTGTTCTTCTTACAAACCATATCATGAACCACACCCAATGTCATTGCATGTGTTTTCTTCTCACAAACCACACATGGATCCACCTGTTTCATTGCATGTCTGCTCTTCTCATTAACCACCGCTAGAGTCATTGCATGTGTATTCTTCTCAAAAACCACATATCACCAGAGTCATTGCATGTGTGTTCTTCCCATGAACCACACATGGATCCACCGGAGTAATTGCATGTGTGTTCTTCTCACAAACTACACATGGATCCACCCAGGGTCATCGCATGTGTGTTCTTCCCATGAACCACACATGCATCCACCAGTGTCTTTGCATGTCTGCTCTTTTCATGAACCACAGCTAGAATCATTGGATGTGTGTTCTTCTCACATACCGCACATGGATCTAGTGTCATTGCAGTTCTTCCCAAAGACCACACATGGATCCACCAGTGTCATTGCATATGTGTTCTTCTCAGAAACCATATCATGAACCACACCCAGTGTCATTGCATGTGTGTACTTCCCAAAGACCACACATGGATCCACCAGTATCATTGCATGTGCGTTCTTCTCATAGACCATATCATGAACCACACCTAGAGTCATTGCATGTGTGTTCTTCCCATGAACCACACATGGATCCACCGGAGTCATTGCATGTCTGCTCTTTTCATGAACCACAGCTAGAGTCATTGGATGTGTGTTCTTCTCACATACCACACATGGATCTAGTGTCATTGCATGTGTGCTTCCCAAAGACCACACATGGATCCACCAGTGTCATTGCATATGTGTTCTTCTCACAAACCATATCATGAACCACACCCAGTGTCATTGCATGTGTGTACTTCCCAAAGACCACACATGGATCCACCAGTATCATTGCATGTGTGTTCTTCTCACAGACCATATCATGAACCACACCTAGAGTCATTGCATGTGTGTTCTTCCCACATACCACACATGGATCCACCCAGTGTCATCGCATGCGTGTTCTTCCCATGAACCACACATGGATCCACCAGTGTCATTGCATGTATGCTCTTTTCATGAACCACAGCTAAAGTCATTGGATGTGTGTTCTTCTCACAGACCACATATCACCAGTGTCATTGCATGTGTGTTCTTCCCAAAGAGCACACATGGATCCACCATTGTCATTGCATGTGTGTTCTTCTCACAAACCATATCATGAACCACACCAAGTGTCATTGCATGTGTGTTCTTCCCATGAACCACACATGGATCCACCAGTGTCATTGCATGTCTGCTCTTTTCATGAACCACATCTAGAGTCATTGGATGTGTTTTCTTCTCACAGACCACATATCACCAGTGTCATTGCATGTGTGTTCTTCCCAAAGACCACACATGGATCCACCGGTGTCATTACATGTCTGCTCTTCTCATTAACCACAGCTAGATCCACCCGTGTGATTGGATGCATGATCTTTTCATAAACCACATATGGATAATAATTAACCTTAGGAGATCCCTAACCTTAGCGTTAGACCGAGTCTTCTAGAAGGCATGCCCTAACACAATTGTTCTGCTTGTCGATTTTTAGATACCGTCTGATCGCGGCGCTTGGATGATTAGGATGGTTTTCGTGAGATCGATGCGCGTGTAGTCTGTTCTGCGGCATGATTGGCCACGCTTGCTCTGGACAAACTGGCAACACCGGGGGCTCCCTTGTTGCGAGTGTCACGACTCACGCGTTGAGCGAGCCATATCCCAGTGTCACGTCCCCATTACTTCTCTTCCTCCCCGTACTTCTCTTCCTTCCCCTCGAAGCCACATTCGCCACTTCACTCCCATCCTGCCGTAGCCGCAAGCCGACGGCGCCGCCACCCCAATCCCCTCTCCGGCATCCACCACCCCCTCCCCCCTCCCCTCTCGCCATGGGTTCAAGGGGAGACGACGAGGAAACGCGTCGTGACGACAGGGATGGTGATTTCGATGTGAGACGTCTCATCTCTATCTCTATCATGCGTGGCCAGTTATCTATTTTTTGAGCCAGATCTACTCCGTTTACTCATGCGCGTATGATGTGTTAGGCCAACCAGACGATGTATGACGCCGACTATCATGGTTTAGCGGATGAAGACAGTCCTCTGCTATGTAAACATGGATATGTGCCCACTAAATTTGTAGCGTTCGAAGGATGAAACGTAGGCAGGTGGTTTCTACGGTGTCAAGGACATCGTGCAATGATGCGAGGCGGAAGTTGTGGTGTTGTCAAATGGGTAGATCCAGAGTGGCCCAAATCGATGCAGAAAACGCTGGACAAACTATGGGAAATGACTGTTGAGTTGAAAGAATCTGCATTCAGCTCACTTCTTGACAGTGTTGAGATGAAGCTATGGGAACCAGTTGACATGACCAAGCATAAGCGAGATCTCATGGGGGTGGAAGACAAGGTTAGCAAAGTCGAGAAGGAGAGGGACGCGGCGTTGGCCCTGAAGGCTAAAGCAGAGCAAGAACTGACTCAAGCAAGGAAGGATCTTCACCAGGCCAAAGTCATGCAGTTCACAACTACGAGTATTGACAAGTGCATGAGGAAAGATGCAGAGAAACAATTGAAGCTGTGCAAGGAAGATGCTAAAAGGAAGGAGCAGACGATTCGATCCTTACTCTCGCAGGAAGATGCGCATAAGGCTAAGATTAGGAAGATCAAGGAGATGTGTGTTAACTAGTTCTATTTAGCTTAAGCCCCGTGCCTTTTTTAAGTTGTAATAGTTGTACTTGTTGACCTACCGATCTGAACTATTGTCCCCGGAGTCCTGGGAGTAAAAAAAATTGGTCACCCATTAATCTGTCTTAACGCTACATTACTTCCTTTTGTCTGACCAATGCCCCTTGGATATTCCGCCCGTCGCTTCGTCGTCCTCATGTACAAATAAGAGGCGCCACAGCTCGTCGCTTCGTCGCCCATCCCCTCGCCCTCTCCAATCTCCACCGCGCCGTCCACCCCATCGCTCCCTCTCCAATCTCCACCGCGCCGCCATGGAGATGCCCTCGCTAAACTTCTACAAGGCGGCGATGTTCTCGCACTTCGACATCCTCGCGCCGCCGGCCACGACGGTGCCCCACGGATGGCACATCAGCTATGCGGGGGTGCCGGTGGCTCCGCTCCTCTTCCCCGGCGGAGCCGTGATGGAGAGCGAAATCACGGCGCGCCGCCTCCAGATGCCCGCATGGAAGAGGGCGCTGCCCCGGTACGCGGCGACCAGCCCGTACTGGCCGGCGCTGTTCAATAAGGAGCGGAAGGCCAAGATTGGCAACCGCATCGTTTACGAGCGCGTGGTGCACAGGGATCTCCGCAACCGAGAAGGGCGGGAGAGGTTCTGGTCCGTCCCTAGACGGACCAAGTTCACCGTCATCGCCGCCGCTCACCGCGAAGAGGTGCTCCGTCTCGCGTACAATGCGGAAATCGTGGAGGTTCCGTCCGACAAAGACAAGGAAGCCGGCGGCTCGGAGGACAGCAACAGCGGAAGTGAAATTGTTGACTAGTTGGTTGAATTAATGTAGGATGTGAAATCGCACCTTTGTTTAGAAGAATTTGTGGTTAAATTAATGAAATGCCTCGATTTAGATCTCTGTCTCGATTAATTTATGGAAGAATTTGTGATTTAGATCAATTTCTGCCTCGATTTAGATCTCTGTCACGGATTGGGAACGTAACTGTGTACCAAAGACACCTTTTCTACTAGTGTATTCTGACACTGGTGGTTTGTTTAAACGTAATCTACGTGGATTGTGCCGCATGCAAATGGCACAACCACAATTTATAAAGTGGAAGCACGTACACCCGGTTACTGGAGATCCGGGAGCTTCGCCAGATGCAGGGGATGCAGGAGCAGAGAGGCGGTGAGATAGACGGGCTCAAGATTAGGCCAGAAAGTGGTACCCATTTCCTCCTCATCTGGGCATTATCGGTGAGAACATTGTTGTTTATGTTGCCACGTCGTTGTGCAGCATCTGAAATAAGTTGCTGCTTCGTGGAGTGTGGCAGCTTAAATAATTTATTTATGTGCCAGTTACCTTCCGTCGTATTTGGAGACCTCCTACCCCTCAACAATCATGGACCCGGTAGATCATTGTTTTCAGATAGTAGTGGCACAATCACAATTTCGGATTCAACTACTGACTCGGGCGTTTCCAAACCCTAAGTCGCGGTACATTTTACTCAGAGAACGTGGGTAGATTGTTTCGCCCAGCAACGTGCCACACACAGAGCGATCAGAGTTTAATATAATTACATATATAGGTTCAAGTTCAACACATTACTATGCATCTTCATTGCCAGCAGCCTTCTTCCGCAGCCTGGGTGCCAAGCCTTCACGTCCACTGGCTTCTTCATTTCCTACCTTCTTCCTCTTCCTCGGTGCCAATTTTCTTAGCTTCACGTACTCTGCATCGCCGGGACAATGGGCACCAGAATCGTGTCCAGCATCATCTTTCCACTCGATTTTTATTTCTTCGGGCAGCAAAATCACTGACCCGGCAGTCATGTTTCTAACCTTGCAGCGCTTCCTATCAAAGAAACAAGACTGTTGCATAAGTGCCTAATATCTACAGAGTAAATAAAAAAAATTACAATTCAGCACAAACATGCGAACCCCAAGCGACCTTTGCTTACCAGGAGCTAATTGGGTTCAAGCAACCACCCTGTCCAAGAATAGAAGGGCGACTCCCAGTTGCAGCAACTTCCACATCTAGTACATGACATTTCAGGTCAAACATGGCAGCCGAAGCATACCTTTTCATCAACCCAATTAGCTGACTGTCACACATTATAGGAACCATGATGCCACGTTCATCCATGAAGCTGAACTTTGCTGTCTGCTTCGGGCATAATTCAACATGATTACGCAGAGCAGAAACTATACTAGATATAGTGCAGATCTGTGCAGGCGCTTCTTCCATCGTGAAACGATGGCTTCCATACCACTTGCCATTAGAGTCGTACCTATAGAGGACTACCATAACCAGGTAAGGGGGTCCGCGCAGATCCCACTTGACAGAAAACTGTGGACAAAATACGTTTGTCAGCGTTGGGCTAACAAACAATTTGAGGTTCAGTAGCCAGCTAGCAGTTGTAATTAGTGCGAATAGCAAAGAGAAGGGTAGCTCACCCGCTTGTAGACAGAAGTTCTTGTTTCTTGATAATAGGATCTGCCATCCTCCGAGCTCCTCGGCTCGTCGGCGACGGAGGCGGGCTAGAGCCTCGCAACGGCGGCTACGACATGCTCCATTTGAACTCGGGATCAGCGACTGGGCGCAGCAACTGGCCGCAGCAACTTGGCGCCGGAAGTCAAATGTCCGAAGGGATCGTCCTGCCTGGAGGGTGGATTCCGACGCTGCCGGTGCTAGGGGAAAGCTGGGAATGGATTTGTGAAATTGGTCAACGCATCCAATCAACTTAGCTGCTCAATTTGCCTAAGAGGTTGCCGCGTTGGCGCCCACGTCACGGACAGATAACCGACATGTGGGTCCCGACCGTCTACTTCACGTGGCGGTTTAATGGAATGTTTGTATTTGGCAGGGGTGAGATGAATTTGCCTCGAAATGGCCCCTCTCAGTAGTTGGCGGCCCAACTTTTCAAAACGCGGTAATTTCAGGCAACTTAGGTACCGCCATGCGCTAGCCTGCCAACTTTGGTACCGCAGACGAACAAGCCCGTCCCTCTGGCACCATCTTGGAGTTAATAACTTCTCTAGCTATAGATTAATACGCCGGGTAACTAAAACAATTCACATATTAGGGAGTGCCTCTATGGCGAGCTACTCGAAGATGTCTGAGGATGGGATCCTAAGACATCTTCGAGAAGCTCTGCCATAGTGGTGTCCCTGCTCTCGCACACCATCTTTCAATTTATATCTTCTCTAGCTAGATCAGTATGCTGGTGGAGCTAACTAATTTCACATATCAGTATGCTGGTGGAGCTAAATAATTTCACACACCATCTTGCAGTTCTTCACAAGAATGCATACCTATTTATAAATTAAGCAGCACAACATAGTGTCGGGCACAGATGACATAATGTCGACACACTCACCCTAGCATAGTGCTGCCACCCACCCAAAATAGTGTCGTTATTTAATTTACTGGCTTAGTGCTACCCACTGAGGACATAGTGTCGACATGTTGTCTCCACATCCACATTTAGTCCCGGTTGGTGCCTCCAACCGGGACTAAAGGTTCATCTTATCTTTAGTCCTGGTTACTGGTTTTAATTTTGTTTTTTAGATTAGTACTAATTAATTATGATTATGCTGCCACCCACCCAAAATAGTGTCGTCATTTAATTTAATGGCTTAGTGCTGCCCACTAAGGACATAGTGTCGACATGTTGTCTCCACATCCACATTTAGTCCCGGTTGGTGCCTCCAACCGGGACTAAAGGTTCATCATATCTTTAGTCCCGGTTGCTGGCTTTAATTTTGTTTTTACATTAGTACTAATTAATTATGATTATGTTTGATGTACTTAATTAATTATATAATGGAGATGAGCCGGCAATAGATGTACGCTGACCGACTCTCTAACGAGTTCATTAAAGGCGTGCATTCTTTTCTTCTTGTGGCCAAGGCAAACAAGCGGAATGGTTTTATGTCTTGTCCATGTAGTGTCTGTCAGAATCATAAGGAATACTCTTCCTCAAGAGTCCTTCGTAGCTACCTGTTTCGGTCCGGTTTCATGACCGGCTATAATTGTTGGACCAAGCACGGAGAAAGAGGGGTTATGATGGAAGACAACGAAGAGAAGAGAATGACAACGACTACCCTGAATACGATGGTACTACAATGGAAGACATTGATGAAGAAAAAGATGAAGAACGGGCATCAGATCTGCCCGATGATGATCTTAGTCAGGCCATTGCTGATGCCCAGGAAGAATGCGTAATTGAAAGGGAGAGGTTGAAGTTCAAGAAGATGTTTGAGGATCACAACAAATTGTTGTACCCAAATTGTGAAGATGGGCACAAAAAACTGGGTAGCACACTGGAATTGCTGCAATGGAAGGAAGAGAACGGTGTGACTGACAAAGGATTTGAAAAGTTGCTGAAAATAATGAAGAAGTTACTTCCAAAGGATAACGAACTGCCCGCCAGTACCTACGAAGCAAAGAACGTTGTCTGCCCTCTAGGATTAGAGGTGCAGAAGATACATGCATGCGTTAATGCACTGCATTGCGGTATAAGATAAGACGAGATGACCCTGGTGATGTTGAGGGCGAGCGCCGCATGAAGAGGGTTCCTGCCAAGGTGATGTGGTATGCTCCTATAATACCATGATTGAAACATTTATTCAGGAACAAAGAGCATGCCAAGTTGTTGCAATGGTACATGGAAGACCGTAAGAAAGACGAGATGTTGAGACACCCCGCTGATGGGTGACAGTGGAGAAAAATTGAGAGAGAGTTTCCGGACTTTGCAGGTGATGTCAGGAACTTATGGTTTGGTCTAAGTACAGATGGCATGAATCCTTTTGGGGAGCAGAGCTGCAGTCATAGCACCTGGCCTATGACTCTGTGTATCTATAACCTTCCTCCTTGGTTATGCATGAAGCGAAAGTTCATTATGATGCCAGTGCTCATCCAAGGCCCGAAGCAACCCGGCAACGACATTGATGTGTACCTAAGGCCATTAGTTGAAGAACTCTTATAGTTGTGGCACGGACAAGGTGTACCTGTGTGGGATGAGAACAAGCAGGAGGAATTTGACCTACGAGCGTTGTTGTTCATAACAATCAATGATTGGCCTGCTCTTAGTAACATTTTAGGATAGACAAACAAGGGATACAATGCATGCACACACTATTTCGAGACTAAAAGTATATATTTGGATAAATGTAAGAAGAATGTGTACCCGAGGAATCGTCGTTTCTTCCGCCCACACACACCCTAAGAAAGAAAGGTAAGCATTTCAATGTTGAGGCAGATATCCGGTGTAAGCCTATCCGCCGTACTGTGATGATGTATTTGATATGGTGAAGGATTTAAAAGTAATCTTTGGAAAGGGTCCTAGTAGACAATCTATTACGAAGGACGATTTCGGACACGCTCCCATGTGGAAAAAGAAATCTATATTTTGGGAGCTACCCTATTGGAAAGTCCTAGAGGTCCGCTCTGCAATTGACGTGATGCATCTGACGAAGAATCTTTGCGTGACGCTGCTAGGCTTCTTGGGCATGTATGGGAAGAGCAAAGATACACCTGAAGCATGGCAGGACCAACAACGTATAAAAGACCGAGACGCCATGCATCCAGAGCTGTTTGAAGGTACTGCTAGCTACGCTCTTACCAAAGAAGAGAAGGAAATCTTTTTTGAAGTCCTTTACAGTATCAAGGTCTAGTCTGGTTTCTCGTCGAACATAAAGGGAATAATAAATATGGCAGAGAAAAAATTTCAAAACCTAAAGTCTCATGACTGCCACGTGGTTATGACGCAGCTGCTTTCGATTGCATTGAGGGGACTCCTACCGGAAAATGTTCGAGTACCCGTTGTGAAGCTATGTGCGTTTCTCAATGCAATTTCTTAGAAGGTAATCAGTCTAGATTGTCTACTAAGGTTACAGAAAGATGTGGTCCAATGTCTTGTTAGCTTCGAGTTGGTGTTCCCACCATCCTTCTTCAATATTATGACTCACCTCCTAGTTCACCTAGTCGACGAGATTAACATTCTTGGTCCTGTATTTCTACACAATATGTTCCCCTTTGAGAGGTTCATGGGAGTGTTAAAGAAATATGTTCATAACCGTGCTAGGCCAGAAGGAAGCATCTCAAAGGGATATGGAACAGAGGAGGTCATTGAGTTTTGTGTTGACTTTATTCCTGACCTTAAGCCCATCGGTGTTCCTGAATCACGGCATGAGGGTAGACTTAGTGGAAAAGGCACGCTAGGAAAGAAAGCAGGGATATGTATGGACGAACATTCTCTCAGTAAAGCACACTACACAGTTCTGCAAAGTTCCACCTTGGTGGCTCCGTATATCGAGGAACACAAGAATATTGTACACTCCAACAACCCGGGGAAGCCTGGCTCCTGGATTAGAGATGAACATATGAGGACTTTCGGCGGTTGGTTGCAGACACATCTCATGAATGACATAAATGTTGGAGAGCAGTTGTACTTGTTGGCCAGGTCACCATCTTCGACTATATTGACTTTTCAAGGGTACGAGATAAATGGGAATACATTTTACACGATCACCCAAGATAAAAAGAGCACCAATCAAAACAGTGGTGTCCGATTTGATGCAACAGACGAGAATGGGCAAAAGGATACATATTATGGTTACATAGAGGAGATATGGGAACTTGACTATGGACCTCTTTTAAGGTTCCTTTGTTTCGGTGCAAATGGGTCAAGCTGACAGGAGGCGGGGTTGAGGTAGACAAGAAATACGAAATGACAACAGTGGATCTCAACAACCTTGCGTATAGAAATGAACCATTTGTCCTAGCCAATGATGTGGCTCAGGTTTTTTATGTGAAGGACATGTCTACCAAACCGAGAAAAAGAAAATATAAGCAAAAGAATATAGCATCCGATGAGCCATAGCGCCACATAGTTCTTTCAAGAAAAAGAAACATCATGGGGGTGGAGGATAAGACAGACATGTCAGAAGATTATGATAAGTTTCATGAAATTCCGCCCTTCTCTGTGAAGGATGACCCAATCATCCCGTTAAGTAAGGAAGATGCTCCATGGTTACAGATTAGAAGAAAACCCTAACATGTGTGGATGATGGTGATGTACAATATTATGAAACCTTTATTTTTAATGATCTTCTTATATGTATATGGATATGAACTATCTCGATCTCAATAGGTAGTATTGCAACTTGCTGTGGCCAGACATTTATTAATATTAAAACATAAAAATTAGTCATAATCATATCTAGTCATGTAGTACACAGCTTCAGGGTCGTCTTCGGAATCGTCATTGTCATCGTCATCGCTTGTAGCACGCGGATGGATCCTCAGCCCTTCCTCGTAGCACGCAGATGGATCCTCCGGACTCGGATTCATGACGCGTGGGGGAGGGGGCTCCCGAATAACGACCCCAGTACGCCCTAGGCCTTCACCACCACCACCATTCTTGTGGCTATGCGGCTGGTGAAAGTGCGGGTACCTCAGGCGAGGATGGTCTCCCATGGCGATGTAGCGCATCACGCCGGCGATAGTCCGGTTCGCCCACCACAGGCGGCAACCAGCCTCGCTGTGGTTCACTGGGGCGGGCCATCACCCTCGTACCTGGCGAGCTCCCTTTCCCGCCGGTTTGCGAAGAAGGCATTCCAGGTGTCGAGGTTGTCTGGATCCCAATCGGGATCCATCCGCTGCTCCGGCGTGAGCTCGAGGTAGAAGTGGTTCGTGATGGCCGCCTGGCGAGCTGAACCTTGAGGCACAGGAGGAACAGGAACCCCTCCAGCGCTCAGCATCCAGCCAGCGGGCAGCCGGTACCCCGACGGGCATGGGTAGCTGGAGGCGCACATCGCCTTGGTCTCCTCAAGCGTCAGAAAGGCCCAGTAAGCGGTGTCCATTGTTGTGAGAGAGAGGGTGTGGATGTGTGGATGGACATGGCGGTCGGCCTAGATATAGAGGGACATGGCGGGAAGCGGGGGAAATGGTGGGAGAACATGGTGGGAAGCGGGGGAAATGGCGGGAAGCGGGGGAAATGGCGGGAAATATGTTTTAGTCCTAGTTACTAGTTTTAGTAATAAATATTATATTTCTAATGAGTCTATTTTTGTGTGTGAATATTTTGGTATATTATATGTATATTTCTATTTTTAAATAATAAACTATATTTTTCCAACATTTGTACTAAATATAATACTTCTAAACAATAGATAATTTCATTTAACTTGTATAATAAAGTATGATAATAGATTTAAATTATAGATCTTCTTTTTCTGAAAATTTTGATATATAATACATAATTTTCTGAAAACTATAAACCATTTTTGGTTTTGGCACCAAAAATAAATACAAACCGGGGCTAAAAGTCACAAACCTGGGCTAAAGGGGTGTCGCATGCGGGAATTGCGGTGGCCGAAAACACCTTTAGCCCCGGTTTGTATTACAACCCGAGGCTAAAGGGGGTGGTATAAATAGCCCACCCCCACCCCGGGTCATGGCACGACCCGGAGAGCCCCAGATCACTTCTTCCCTAGAGGATCGCGCGCCCACGCTGTCCGCCACGCCGCCGTCCGCGCCCGTGAGAAGAGCCCTGCGCCGCCTCGCCGCCCGTCTCCGCCCTGCGCCGCGCCGCCCTGCCCCGAGCCGCCGCGACACACCTTCTCCGCCTCGCGTCATCTCCGCCCCGCGCCGCCTCGCCGTCTTCAGGTGATCGCCGTTAGTATTGGTTAATTAGGGTTAGTTAATTAGGGTTAGTTTTGGTTAGTAGTAGTGTTAGTGTTAGTGTTGTAAATTAGTAGTATTAGTATTTTGGTTAGTGTTAGTTACTAGTATTAGTATTTTAGTTAGTATTAATTAGTAGTATTAGTATTTTAGTTAGTGTTAATTATATTAGTATTTAGTTAGTGTTAGTGTTATTAGTAGTATTAGTGTTAGTGTTATTAGTAGTATTAGTATTTAGTTAGTGTTAGTGTTAGTGTTAGTAGTATTAGTATTTAGATAGTATTAGTACTATTAGTATTTTGGTTAGTTAGTGTTAGTACTATTAGTATTTAGTTGTGTTAGTAGTATTAGTATTTTGGTTAGTTAGTGTTAGTAGTATTAGTATTTAGTTAGTGTTAGTAGTATTAGTCTTTAGTTAGTATTAATATTAGTATTTATCTAGGGTTTGTTAGGGTTAGTTTGAATACTTAGTTAATTAGGTTTAGTTTAGTTAGTGTTAGGTTTAGGGTTAGTGTTAGTAGTAGTATTTGTATTTAGATAGTATTAGTATTAGTATTTATCTAGGGTTAGTTATGGTTAGTTAGTAAACTTAGTTAATTAGGTTTAGTTTAGTTAGTGTTAGGTTTAGAGTTAGTGTTATTAGGACAATACTTAGTGATTTAGTTACTGTTTATATTTTATGATTGTTTATTGCTATTATTTAGTTATGCCGTGTCCACCTCATCCGAGCCTACTGGGCTCCGTCGGGGATGTCCGAGTCTAGGCTCCGCCGGGTTGGCACTGGGAGGTGCTACCTGTCAGGACTCGTACCTTGGTGTGGAATCCGGGTATCATCATCGACCTGGAGCTTCTTTGGTGGCGTCCACAAGGTCCAGGAGCGGTGCAGAGGGAGCCAGCCCCCGAGGAGGTGGTACGTCGTCGTATCAGGGAGGAGGACAAGCATGTACGATGATACATGTATGTTTTGGAGACTAGGTTCTCCAATATCTGGCAGGTTCACGGATCTCACCCGAGCTATTCTCCAGTGATGGTTCCTCTTCTCTGGCTGCAGAGCTCCCGTAGCACAGAACGCGGCAGCCGCGTTCGCTAGTTTGATATGAGCGAGATGTATTAATAATGTACTTTATATTATGAGCGAGATATGAGTGAGATGTATTAATAATGTACTTTATCTTATATTATTGTACTTTATCTTAATCACTAAATACTATATCTGAGGTGTTGCAATTGTAATATTCTTTTACTTAATGCAATATTCTGTTTCTGTATTATTTAAGCTATGGATGATAGACAGAATGAAGAGGAGCTTCTCAATATGATCGATGAGGGTACTGGGGGGTCTTATTACGATAGCTCCGAATATCTTAATTTGTCTGGAGGAGACGATGGTGGAGAAGATAGTGGAGACGATGGTGCTAACCATGGTGAAGACACCATAATAATAACAAACTCCGTCGAGGTATATAAAGCCTCTATCGATCGTTCACTAGTATAGATGCACTAATTGATTCGTATATATGTACTGACGAATGTTTCTTCTCTTAGACCTCCGCCTCCGGCCAATCTTCTACAAGGACAAGAGGCCGGACACACAAGTTGCCCGCTGATGTCCGTTTCAGCATTGACTTAGTCTCTCCGCAGGGTCAATCGCTGGAGCCCAAAGAATCTGCAAATGCATTTACAAGTCAATGCGGAGTGATTGTTAGAGACACCGTCCCGATCACCATGCGAAATTGGAACAAGCCAGGAAAGAAAAAGGATCCAGCTGGGGCTAGTTTTGTAGATGATAGAGCGAGATATACGATGTGGAATTCTCTCATGAAACATTTCACCCTACCAGTCTTGGAGACTGATGAGCTCACACAGCAAATGGCGAGGAAAGTCAAGAACTTTGCTCTTAAGAAGATGGCCGAACTATTCAAGGAATGGAAAAAAAGATTGTACCACAAGTATGTCTTGAAGAAAAAAACTCCTCCATTCACTGGCCCACTAGAGTTGTAGCAGGATAACTGGGCCGCATTTGTGGAATACAAGACCTCGGCACCAACTAAGGAAAGACAAAAAGAAATATCACCATCATATGGGCACAGGTGGCTACAGGAGTGCCATGCCTAAGTGGGATAAAGCTGAGGCTGACCTGGAGGCTAAAGGGGTCACTCCAGCTACGTCTTGTTGGCTCAGGAGGTCAACAAATTGGGTACTCGGGCATGAGGCATCGTTAGACCCAGAAACAGGCGAGATTGTGGTAGCCAAAGAAATTTCTTCCCCCAAGAATGAACTTATTAAAGTGATAAAAGAGGTTGAAGAGGGAACGTTTGTTCCCGACAGAGAGAACGATGAGCTGACAAAGGCTCTCGGGAATCCTGAAAAGGCTGGAAGAACAAGAGGGTTCGGACCTTCTTATCCATGGGTTATCGGGTTTCCCGAGCACCTTGACACGTACAAAAGACGATCAAGAAAAACAAAGCGGCAAAAAGAGGAGGATACGGAGCGGTTCGTGAGGTTTGAAGCCATGCTGCAGGAGCATCGCCAGGAGCTTAATGAACTTAAAGGACTCCGACAGCAAGATCCTGCACCAGACAGTACGGTCGGCCCATCGCAATGTAAAAGCAGCGTGGCTTCCATGGAGGGCCACGGTAATGATGCAACGATGGATGTGTACCCCATGGATGCAATTAAGGAGAAGACTAGTTGTGAGTTGCATGTTGAACTGAAGAATATATCCATGAAGGTGGCGGTCGGCTTTGCTTTACCTTCTGCACCGGGAGCGACCTACCATTGCAATCCGATTCCAGCTGGCTATGCTCGTGTCGGTGTGGATGAAATTCAACCTATGTGTCAGTCACTACAGCTTGACATCCCTGGAGGTGAAGGGGATACGACACTGGGTGAAGTCACGAGTGGCTTCATTCTTTGGAAAAAAGAATACATCAAGTTTCTAGGCTCGACAGCAAGGCCACCTTCTCCACCGAGAAACAATCCATCACCTCCAAGGCAACTGTCTCCTTCCAGTAAAAGTCCACCTCCAAGTCCACCTCCAAGTGCACCGTCTCCTCCTAGTAAAAGTCCACCACCTCCAAGTCCAATCCATGACCCCAACACGAGTCCATCTCAATCTACACAGCCGCCTCCACCCACTAAGGGCCAAAAGCGGAAGAATATCACCGCTCCCTCGAGCGATAACCGACGCCCAAAGCGACAGTTGTCGCTCCTCCCAAGAGTACCGTCGGTTCCTCCCAAGAAGGCTTACGACCTGACCAATGAGGAGACTGATACGGTCGTACGGGCCGAAGTGTACGCTCATTTTAAAAAGAAACAACCTGAGCCAGAGGTCCAAATAAAACCGAAAACCAAGGAGCACTTTAGGAAATTACTGACGCAGCCATCCCAAGCTCAGTTAAATGCGCCAGATGACTATACACAATGTCTTCAGAAGACACTGAAACAAAAGAGATCAAGCGGTAGAGGAAGCATCACAAAAGAGGTTCCCAGCAGGGGGAACAAGCAAAACAATCGAGTGGCAGCGGAAGCATCAGAACGGACGTCCCCCAGCTGGGGAAACAAGCAAAACAATCGAGTGGTAGCCGAAGAACCAAAAGAGAGGTTCCCCAGCTGGGGAAACAAGCAAATCAATCGCTCCCCCACTCCAGGTGAACATACCCGAACCTCAACTATTTGAGGTTGAACCTATGGATCCGGAAACGCTAAGATATTGGCCGAGCAATGTAATATGTCTATTCATGACATTATTCACGGCGATATGCCCAAGGCTGAGGTAGCACCAAAATTTGTTCAGGGGGAGCCTCTGGTCAGTTCTGAGAGGCTTTGGGATATGCCAACACAAATGTGACGATTCCATGAATGGTACATGAAAGCATCAAAAGAACAGCAACATTGGCTCTTACTGAAAATTCGAAAATCGCATTACTTTACTGAAGACGATGTCCCTATTGAATTTACAAAATTATTTTAGTTATTCAATCTAAAGGAACTCGACAAAACTATCCTCAGTTCCTATTGTCTATAAGTGATTACTTTATTTTTGTACGCTATATAATGATGCAGAATGAAGATGCTCGATTGTAAAAGAAAGGCTATCAATGGATTTGGGTTCATTAACCCACATCAAGTTCATGGATCTATACTAAAGGATAAACCACTAGAGGCCGAGAACAACTTGTTGTGGTTTTTCACGAACCAATATTTCTATAATGAAATAATATTTCCTTACCACGACGGCAAGTAAGTTCTTGTACACATTAAATTTTGCTTACTTGATGTTCAGTGTAAATGATGAGTTACTGACGTATGTAAACCTTGCGTAGATACCACTGATTCTTCTAAGCATTTTAGTTGACTTGGGAAGAGTTCACATCATGGACTCACTAAACAAAGACATTGAAAACTACCGCAGCATTATCGATGCGCTCCAGAGGTAATTTCAACCATTATCGCACTATATCGGTTTCTTTCATTCATTTTTTGGGATATCAAGTAGTTATTAACTCATACATTATTATTTTTTGTCGGGTAGGGTTTGGACACGGTTCAAGAACCATGTCCGCGGTCAATGGCGTGAGGAGCTATTTTTTAAATCACTCTCGGTAACTAGTACGAGCTAAGTCCGCGCATCTATTTAATTCTAGTTTATGTGCATTTATCATGCTAGAGTTATTATTTGATTGAATTCTATTCTTGTAAAGTGCGCGAGGCAGCCACATAGGACTAATCTATGTGGATTCTACGTGTGCGAGTTCATTCACATCAGTATTGAAAAGCCCTCGGAAAATGTTCGAGTAAGTAAACAATATATTCACCCTTTATTTTTATTACAAAAAATTGTGTTGAGTCTAATTCATACGATCTCCTTTTTATATAGTTGGATGCGATGCGGGACAAGCTCCTACCAGAGGACCGTCTAATAGCAATCCAAAAGGAATTTGCTGGATTTTTTATCGACGAGGTCATAGACCCACGCGGAGAATACTCTATATGTAGACCCTAAAACATCCATGTAATCAAATAGACATGCTCTGGACCCGGTTGGGACTCCATGTATGCTTGTAAGAGAAATTATATTATATATCGCATCAATGCGTACAAGTACTGTGTAGTAGCGTTTTGTATGTATATGAAAACTTGTTTCTAATGAAAACACAGAATGAAAAATAATTGAACACAAAACACAAAATGAAAAGAAAAATACAAAACCCTAAAACCCCATCCCCTGCCGCGGCAGCCAAATGGTCCAAAATGCCGCTGCGACAGGGAACTTTTAGTCCCGGTTCGTAACATGTCCTGCCGCCCAGCGCGCCTCGCAGGGGCACGTGGTTGGA
Organism: Avena eriantha; assembly: GCA_910589775.1. Classification (NCBI taxonomy): domain Eukaryota; kingdom Viridiplantae; phylum Streptophyta; class Magnoliopsida; order Poales; family Poaceae; genus Avena; species Avena eriantha. The sequence goes on along the minus strand of OU342743.1, from coordinate 167,752,531 downwards.
CCTCTAGCCCCGGTTTGTAACAGAACCGGGGTCAAAGTTTGGACCTTTAGTCCCGCTTTGGCAGTCCCGGTTCGCAATCCGGGACTAAAGGCCCTTACGAACCGGGGCTAATTGCCTGGTTTCTACTAGTGCTCTAAGAGCATGTACAATATGATACACTCAGCTGGCTATGAGGAGCATAGATATTATAGTTTGTTGATATGGAAGAGAGAGAAGATGAGAGGAAATATAAGCGGATATAAGTTAAGAGCCATCTTTAGAACATGCTGCTAAAAACTTTATGAGAGTGAAATATATGACATATATTGATAAATTAGTACACTTTTATAGCTAATTATTGCACATATCGTTTATAAACAGGCCGGCTCTAGACGACATGTAACTTTCTTTACTGAAGTTCTCTAAATAGTTAGTTTGGTTGTATACTTCTGTAGGAGCAACAAATATATACACAACACATGCATGCGAACAAATGAGGTAATGGGCAAGCCACCGAGTCATCTTGACGAACAGTGGCGGAGCCAAGATTGAAGCAAGCCCAGGGCCAAAAACTTAGCATAGAAAAAATTACCACTAAAAACCGTATAATGGCACCAAAAAATTGGTACGATAGATCAAGAACATATGTTCAACCCGTTAACGATTGTTGAACATACATAAGAGATTGGAAAAAACTAGAAATAGTAGTATGAAATACAAAAGATATTCCAAATCTTTTCATCATGTGTTCCCTTAACATTAAATCGATTACAAACAAATAAATCCAACTATCCAAATTCTCAAGGACCGTGGACTCCAATCAGTCATCGGTGCATCTACAATTTACCATTTCAATTGGTACTGAAGTTTTCATGGCTAATGAAATTTAGCTAGTAGGAGTCGAGCTGAGGAAGCAAAGCGTACGGAGGAGGGCATGCAGGAGCTGTAGAAAAGGAACCGGACAACCGGAGGCGACGGCAACAGGGGCGGTCGGCAGATTGGCGGCGCCAGGCCACGGAGGCGGACATGCAGGGTCGTAGGGTCGCAGTCTGGTAGGCTCGTAGCCTCGCAGTGCAGGGGGTCAGGGCCTCAAGGGCGTGGTCTAGGGAGCAAAGCAGGCCGGGGGACGGGCGACAAACAGACTGTCGGTGCGGCCTAGGCCCCTGGCAGCGTGTTTCCTGTAGCGAAAGAGGGGGCCGCGTTGGATGCGATCGACGGACCGAGCGGGGAATGAGCGATGCGGCTTCTCAATTCTCACGGACTCATGGTCGAGCAAGCAGGTAAATGGGCCAGTATTTGGCTACACCCCCGGGCCAAATTTCTTTTTATTATATGGTAAAGGGCAATTTTCTCTGCGCCCCGGGCCATGGCCCAGGTTGCCCTGGGCCTGGATCCGCCCCTGTTGACGAACAGAGTGTGACAAAGGCTAGAAAGATGCAAAACGAACCAAGATAGGTTGGGCGTAGTTTAAAGAGCTAAATAAGCAGGCAGTCCCAAAAGTTGTCCATGATATGTAAATTAGTTTCACTACTTACAAAATATGGTCAAGCAGTCCCAAAAGTTGTAACTCAGTGCAAAATTAGTCCCAGTGACCCAGGTGTGGACACATACAGGTGTATTTTTTGTGAAAACATCCGTGTACGTGGAACCTCATTGTTGCCTTGCTCCCATCGGTCCCACTTGTTAGATGAGAAAGAAAGAACTCAAGGAAAAAATTTGAACTCGACTACCTATTGGCGTCACTTATTGAATGGCCCCGTGCAGGGCTTACCTTTTGCATGCATGTATTCATTAATTAGTCTCCCACACTTATATGCATAGAATACCTCCGTTTCAAAGTTTAATGCTTATTGTTTTCTTGAAAAGTGAAGCTACGGAATGTTTGACTAAATTTTTAGAAAAAGCTATTAAGAACTATGATAGTATATAGATACCATATGAAAATGTGTTTTATGATGTATCAAAGGGTATGGGTTTCATATTGTAAATATTAATATTTTTTCTAAAAACTTGGTCAAACTTTACATAGTTTGATTTTTAAAAAAAATATAAGCCTTAAGATTTGGCACGGAGGTAGTACTTAATTGGTCCACATGCGACTACAACCATCCAACCCCTCTCTACCCGATGTAAAAAACAGTGATTTCACCGAAGATTCCCTTGATTCTGAAAATTTTAAAAGTCTTATCTCTCAAAGCGTTAACATAACCGAGGATGCACTTTTACCATTGGCTTTTTCGCGATGAGATTTTTTAAACTAAATACCTGATTGGTACGTTTCGACAACTTTTAATGTTTTAACAACTGTTAGCTTATTAACACGTAGTTGCCAAATTATCACTACTTAATTGCCGATTAAGAAAATAACTTGTTTATCGGTATTTGCGAGATTATTTCACAAATATTTTCCCAATTATGCACTGCTTAGTTGCTATATTAAAATAAGTTACTTGTTAGCGGTCACCACATTGTTATCACATACTCCCTCCATCATGTTTTAGTCTACATTGTATATCAATATTTTGTTCCGAATTAAGCTACATTGTAGCTTTTAATCAACAAAAACACAAAAAATCGAAGCGCTCCTTCTCTTTTAATGTAACTTGGATTGGTTGTTTAGGTATGTAAATAGTACTAATAAATACAATACTAATTTTTATGACTTTTTCTAGGACGTAGACACATCAGGGTGGAGCCAGGATTCAGACATGGGGGGAGGGGATTCAACGACCATAAAAAATATCACAATATATTCGGTCTCAAAAAATATTACTAGCAAATCCACACAAATATTTAAATACATTTTCAACACTACAGAAGAAAATTACATGTCTATTAGCTTAAACTCTGCTTTACGACCACATGTGTCAAATAAGTTGATAATCTCATCAGAACTAATCGTTGCAACTATTTCCTTCCCAATATAGAGGATCATATAATGCCGAAGAAAATCATCTCCCATTCTATTTCGAAGATGTGTCTTGATCAGTTTCATGGCTGAGAAAGCTCGCTCGGTAGTTGCAGTTGACACTGGAAGAGTTATGACTAACCGCAATAATCTATCAACCATTGAGTATGTAGCTGCTTTACCCGTTATAAATAGTTCAACTGTCAAATCAGCAAGTGAAGTCAAACATTTCAGCTGTGGGTTATTGCAAACATCCAACTGGAAATGGGGAAGTTGAGACACCAGTTGAGCCATTTCTTGTGTAGAAACAACCTTAGGGTAAAACTTTTCAACCAGTGTGCATATTTTTGAGATATCAAAAGAATCATGCGTTGGATCCAAAGATGCGCAGAGTGTCATGAGCTCTGTACTTTGGATACCAAAGCGATCATTTATATCAACCAGTTATTGATCTATAGCAACATTGAACACGTCTGCTTTGTAGTGATGTAGTGTCGTTGTGTTATCATGCATGTTGTGAGACCTTGTCATATCAACATACCTATAAATTGCAATACATATTAGTACCAGAGTTAAGTAAGTATGATAATACATATTCTAATTTATAATGATACAAGGAGAGGGGTATTACTTGCGATTTAAATCCGGGACCTCAATGTCATGCTTGATACAAAAAGACTGAACCTCCTCCAAGAGAGATTCCCAACCATTTTCTCTTAACTTACCAAGCAACACTTTTGTGTTTGAAACTGAATCCAATGCATTTAAAATGTCAATGGACTTCTTTTGAAGGGTTTGACATAAGACATCAGTGATCTTCATGATTTTCTCCATTAGATGCAGAATGAACACAAAATCAAATGGCATAATTACTTTTAGAGCACCTACAACGTCTCCTCTCAAATATTTTGAGACCGATCGATCAGTTGCTACACTCTATAGGACAGCAACCGTAGCACCAAACATCTTAAGTAAACTCTGAATAGACTTGAAGTGAGAACTCCATCTAGTGTCCCCGGGTCTTTATAAAGATCCTATCTGATTTGCTCCTTTTCCTGTATCAAGCTCTCCCAACTCAATTTCACGTTCAATTTCTGCAGCTTGATTTTCTAGTAACTCATCATTGCATTTAGGCGACGCACTAACAACATTTATGATGAGTATAGCATGTTGGAAAAAATTGTGCACCTCATGTACCTCTCTTGATGCCGCAACAAGAGCCAATTGCAACTGATGAGCCATGCACTGTACATAATAAGCATAAGTGCATTCATTTAAAATTGGAGCTTTTAACCCATTCCAATCACCTCGCATGTTACTTGCCTCGTCATATCCTTGTCCTCTTATATCTCGGATGTTCAAATTATTGTCCGCAAGAATAGCACAAATTGCCTATTTGAGTGTCAATGCAGCAGTGTCAGTGACATGAATGATATCAAGAAAACGCTCCTTTATGAATCCCTCACTATTCACAAACCGGAGGACCAGTGCCATCTGCTCTCTTTTTTTATTCATCTCAAGCTTCATCCACCATTATACAAAATTTGCTAGTACCAATTTCTTCTCTTATTTGCATCTGAACCTTTTGAGAAAATAACTTAAGAATTTCTTGTTATATAGTATGGAAGATATATTTTGCATTATGTGGAGCGTTATCCAATACAACCGCATCCACATCCTTGTTGTAAAAGGCCAATAACTTAACCAATTCAAGAAAATTACCCTGGTTTATGGATCCTCGAGATTCGTCATGGCCCCTATAAGCACAAGCTTGGAACGTTAACTACCTGGTGAAATTAACAAGGAAAAAATTGTTACTAACATGCTTAGTACAATCTATAATATGCTACTCTGTAGGATAAAAAAATATTTCTTACCTAATGCAATCAATTATAACTTTAAGCCATAGCCTTGCATCTAAAACCTTTTTTCAGTTGCTTGTACAATTGCCTTGTCAGTGTGGGTCATACTATTTCTCAGATTATCAAAACACCGAAATGAATAATTATGAGCTGAGTTAGAATCTTTGCCCATGTGGGTTAACAAAGCACAATCTTTACCATCATTCACCTTCTTCCAATTTATAAACCCCTTCACTGTGAATGTATCTGAGCCACACTTTCCACTTGCCTTTTTTGTGAAGACAAAACAAGGTAGACAATATGCACGATGTGTGGAAAGTGAATACTCTATCCCAGGAAAATTTGTGAAATAGCTAAACTGAAATCGGCGATGATTTTTTTCTTTTGCATTATATGGATACTCTCTCATGTATGGCTGATAAGGACCTTCAGTAATATAGAATCTTCGTGCTTCTTCTTGCTTATCAACAGGAAGTTCCCAAATCTGTTGGCGTTTACCTAGATCCCTTTCATACGCCGTGCTTCCAATTCTCCCTTGTTCTGAAACTTTTGTTGTTTCCACAGTATTTGATCATTAGTTTGCATATCAATTGGATTGGGACTATCATCTACAATAGCTCACTGCTCCAAAGATGAATTTGCATTTTCAGAAGTAGTAATATTAGCGCTTGAAGTTGAACCAAGTCGGGTGTAAAAGAAATCTACTCCCCTCTGTCCCGGTGTTCTCTTCATCTTCGGGCAAAAAAAATTTACAAAAGACTCGAATTAATTAACTAAGCCACCATTTTCAATGATACATTATACTAATGATGAAAAGGCAGATGAAAAGGCAGAGGCGCAACGCACTTGCGTTCACGTCAAATAAAAATGATACAGTATACATGGGCATGGCAGTATACTAATGGATCAACATCAACAGTTACCTTTAGATCTCCCGGAGGCCAGAGCGCAAAGTCTATCTTCCGGCGGTATGACACAGAATTGCAAGGTCAATGGCAGCAGCAGCAGGCGGCAGGCCGGCGATGGCGAATTGGCGATCGGCAGCAGGCCTGCAAGCGGCAGCGGCGAGCGGCACAAGAGGCAAGACCTACCAACACGAGATTAGAGGCAGAGGCACCAGACACGCACGCAAACACAACTTAGATCAACCGATCAGATTGATTGCTTGGTACTTTTTTTTGAGCATCGATCGCTTGGTACCTAACCTGGTACATCGGCATGGGCTGTTGTATATTGGGCTGACTTAATCGTTGGGCATTAATGCATGGATCAATTAATTAACAATAGGCACTAATTAGGGGATTCACTTCTGGCCATTAGTACAGCAGTATACTAGTAGTATTACGTACTGAAAAACGTTGGTGTAGGGGGTGGTGTCTGACCCCTGCTGACCCCCCCTTGGATCCGCCCCTGAGACACATGTTGTTGGTTTTTTATTAAACCCTTTCTGATCCATGATACTAATGTAATGAATTATTAAACTTTGCAATAAAACATCCATGTGCATCAATTGATGCAGAGACAACGGCAGAACACTCTATTTTGGAAAAACATCGACCCCTTGTTCCTGCTGAATGGTTCCATGAATAAGAATGACAACAATTACAATGATTTCAAAGTTTTATAGGGAACCTACTTGTTTCAAGGTGCATGCTTGGTACTTTCTGCGCATTATTGCTTGAACTACTTATTGTTCGATATGGCATTCAGTGAACATACTGAAAGCGTTGGTACAATTTTTTATTGAAATGTGGTTACATATATTCTCATAATGCCACTAAAGACGTAAACCAAGGGAATGTTGATACTCTATTCTCGAATTCAAGCACTAAAGCACATATATTCCACACCAGCTCTTAGAACTTAGGTATTCCACAACACCAAATCTTTTTTTCCCTAAAAAAACACCAAATCTCGGAAAAAACAATCAATAACCCACCTAATGTGTAGTTGATGGAAGTGAAGCCTAGATATCATTTTCATAGATGTAGCATTTAACAATTTTACTTCCATGCAATGTTGTTGGCATTCATGATGTGGAGGTAAATAGTAAATGGCTACAAATTATTTGGATTTATAAGTTGTTAATGGAGATTGCGGTTAGGTTTTGGGTGGACAAGTGTCTAGGGGGACGACTCCTTTTCAGTCTCTTACCTTAAGAATTTTTATTTCGACATAAGCATGCTATATGGTGGATGTTATCCTCGGCATAGTGAAGCTTATCTGTTTTGTTAAAAAATTATAGTCCAACTTTTTGTGATTGCAATGCACCTCAAGGAAGTTCAGTTTCAGCTAAAACAAGAGAATGACATGATTAAACATGATCTGCATAACATGGTATTTTTTAGTACTCTCCTTTGCATTCAACATTAAGGGCCAAGCTAGTTCGATTTATGTCACAACGTTTGTGAAGCTTTGTCAAATTGTTCCTTTATTTTCTTTGTTGTGGTGTCATCCATCCCATTTTATCAAAATTCCATAAATTTTGTTATATGACACAAAGACGGCTGTAAGCTGCGAGTGCATTAGGCTTATCCTTATTAGAAGGTGTTTGGTGTGTCAAATTTTGCCCATAGTCGAATTATAGCATAATAACTTGAAATCGTTAAACGTGTTTGGTTCAGGTGACCCATAATTTGTTTACATAGAATCGGATTACAGCCCTGTTCACGGTCGATACTGCCCACCCCCACCGGAATCAGAACAGGATAAGGAGATAAAATTTCTCTCTTTCCGCCCTCCTGCGTTCTCTCCCGTGGTTTCATCCTCCTTCCCCATGATATCCTTCTCTCACATGATCTCATGCTTGTCCTGTGAGGCCACGAGGAAAAGGATTCATCAGAGGTTGTTGGAAGCGTCCAAAAGGAAGCGGAGGAGCCCGGAGATACGGTGCCATGGATGTTGTTCAAGCATGGAGATCCTTCCGAGGGAGCAAGCTTCCTTCATTCTTTTTTGATCCACTTGATTAGTACTGTAGATCTTGTGGAAATAGTGATCTCTAATAGCTCCGTCTCCCGAACAACGCCGAAATCGTGGAGATTTCGTCCGACGACGACGAGGAAGCCGGCGACTCGGAGGACAGCGGCAGCGGAAGTGTTGTCGACTAGGAATTTATAAAGTCGCATCTTTATTTGTATGGAAAAATTTGTGGTCGAATAATAAAATGTCTCAATTTAGACCTTTGTCTCGATTAATTCGTGAAAGATTTGTTCAAAAATAGTGATCAATTCAATTTCTACCTCGAATTAATTTCTGCCCCGAATTAATTTACATTAATTGTCCTGGACTGCTGACCGTCGCGGGGTTTTTTGTCCCGGTTGGTGGCATGAACCGGGACCAATGCCCCGCAGAGCGCCACGTGTGCGTCGCGGGGGCATTGGTCCCGGTTCGTGCCACCAACCGGGACCAATGCTTACAGATGAACCGGGACCAATGCCCTGGCGGCATGAACCGGGATCGGTGCCTGGCATTGGTCCCGATTATGGAAACGAACCGGGACCAATGGAATTTGGGCGTTGAACCAAAGGCCTCTTTCTACTAGTGAGTTGATCTCTAATAGTATTTTGTTATATATCGATCTGTCACTAGCGGGGTTTATATAGAAGTACAAGAAGGGGAGAGACTTGGACTATAAGAAAATCATTACATTTAAACTAATCATATCTCTATCTCTTATCCCAACCGCATGTCTAACAGATCTGAGTTGGCTTTCCTTTGCTAGCAGTGATTCGTGATTCTGCTATTTCGATTTCGTTTGGATTCAGGTTAGCAATTTGGTGAGTTTTCCCTCTTGCTAAGTTTTTCCTTCACTACGAGAACGGTTACGTAACAGTCCGTTGAACCAAACAAGTTCTCGTTCTCTCCATTCCACTTACATTGCCGGTGTAATCCCATTCAATTTACGTTTACGTTACAGTTTTTGAACCAAACACCTTGTAAGTAAGGAGACGAGCTTTCCTAGGCGTCCGGGCAAGGAGAAGTCTATGATTGTCTCTGGTGTTGATTTACGGAAGTCCACGATAGAGAAACTTTCACCAACCAAAAACATCACAGTTCAGCATTATAACGTATTGATAGAATTTATTGGAGAAGCAGAGGTATACATGACTGCCTGGATTGCGTCTTACACAATTTCAGGTATACTGACATTGATCGGATTTAATTCATACATGTGGGTGTCATCTGATCAGATCTTTTCCTATCTCTCAACCATAAAAGCATATTTTCCAACACGTATATTGTTCATAAATCAGGATCCCGGGGTCAGAGTTATGCCCTGTAAGAGATAAGTGCCTATATAAGCGCTTACACCGTGCATCAACGTTTAGGGACGACGATCAGTGCAATGACATACTACTATACTATGAACAAGTTGTGCCTAGCTAGCATTGTTTTGCAGTGGTCATCCACCGAGCTAGCATATACAGTATATTAATATTGGGAATGGGTGGCATCAGGAACACAAATTTCTAACCGCACACCGGAGGCTGTACTAGATCTGAAGATCCTACTTTAGCCGCTAGTCGTGTTTTGGTTTCTCGTTACGGCCATGCATGTTCCACACACCAGCATGGGACTGCGAAAGACACAGCATCGAGAGTCGGAACCTGTCCAGATATGTTTTCATTCAAACTCTGGGCCATGCGGGCTTCTTAATTCATTCGACGCATATCCATAGACCCTTTTGTACTCAGGCCTCCGCCAAAGTGTGGCCATGCTCTGCCTTGTAATTGGTCTATCCAGAAGAATGAGCCATGCATAAAACTTGCACTTCGGGTATTTCAAAAGAATCTGCGTGTGGTGCATAAATTAAGCATAGTGACCCAAGACCAAACTGACACTTTAGTTCAACAGTTATTATTGCGCCTAAAAGGTCGCAATTATATATCCTGACAACTTCAGTTTCTCTCGCCAAGTAACCTAGCCTCGTTCTTGTAAGATCTCGAGTGTATTGACGACAGAGATTCAGGTGCGTCCGAAACCATTATGAGGAATTCTTAGTTGTAGCAAAGTTTAGCATACGGTGCACGTGGATCTATGCACGCTGACATATCCATTATATACATAAACACTATGGGAAATAAGTATAGTTATATCATGTTTTTTTAACAAAACAGATAATTTTGACTCATTTTATTTAGAAAAGCATACGCCAATTGGTCGGTTCATTGCGGGAAACTGGACGAAAAAGGGTACAAATGAATCAATATCGTCATGGAACACGACCACATTGGACACCAGCACCACCGGCCGACCCGGCCACCCACACGAAGCACACACACCACAAAGAAGAAAGGCCACCATTGAGGTTACCATCGAGCGTCGTCATCATCACTACTCGAGCCAGCGACTCCGACTTCACCTTTGATGATCCAAACGAAGCCTCGCTGCAACTGATGCCGGAACCCATGTTGGCCCATGCCAACAATTGGCCACACAAGCCAACGGCAGACAACTCCGACTTTGACGACAAGCTTCCCGAGGAAAATATGTTGAGCTTGCGTCGACCGAGTCTACTACAAAGATCGTCAGTCGCCGGTCATCGTCACCGCCTGGACACGCTCCACCACAGCTCCGACTCCATAGATACACATCGAGCACAGAAGAACCCATCATCTGTCAAAGCCCGATAAGCGACCAAAGCTCAACTCCAAAGCTCAACTCGACGCATCATCATTGCCAAACTGAATATCAACGCCCTTTAGGGAGTTGTCTCGGCACCCACGCGATGGTCCAACCGCCATCCACTAGTCTCCAAGGTCCAGTCGACTCTGGAACGATGTCGTAGTGGTGTGTTTGCTCATTTTTAGCAGACACACCTCTCTATGAATATACACACATACATCATATTCCTATAAGCACATTCAAAAGACTGAGTCTGAAAGACTCATCCAACGGGTCTTAAGATTGAAACAGTCACCACGGGAATGTCACCTTCCACTAAATAACATTCCATCTTTTATAACACGCCAAACTATCAAACCTGGACTAGGGTAGCACTATCCTCACCAACCACATGTTGGTCCTCAATTTTTTATCTTCTTCTGCCCCCTCTCTCTGTCGATGTTTTCTCCATCATATGTTCATCAATTGACTTCATAGTATAGAACTCCAAGCACAGAAAGAATTTATTTCCAATTAACCGTAAATTTAGCCTGGTGAGTTCTTCCCTCCCCACCGTCTATTCATCATAAAGAAGAACCATGAAGCGTTCTATTTCTCTTGGTGATGCAACACGAGTCGTGAAGAAAAGGGTCCTTGGCCCCTCCTGCCCGACACCATCTCTTCCATTCAGTTTGGATCATACCATGATAATTTGAGATGTCTTATCTCTCGAAACAGGCTTTCGTCCCGCTTTATAAATAAAGCACACATGTGAAACCGCTGCTGGGTCAGACAACACATCGCCCAAAGGAAGATCCGAACACAGTTGGGGAAGAACATCACAAGCAAAAGCCCAAGAGAAAATACAAAAGAAAGAGAAAGAAAAAATGCACGACAGCACCGGCTCGAACACCGACAAGGACACGACCGCCGCGCCCTCCGAAACAGTCCCACCACGATCCTATGCCTCCGGATTGCCATGTACCAAGCAACACCTTCAAGAAGGAGGGCGACGATGATGACGCTGCTGCCCGGATTTCTCCTAGGATTTCTCTCGGTACACGTAGGGGAGTGAGAGGAGGGTACGTCCGGTGCCCTTCAAGAAGGAGGGCCGCATCCACAGATGTCGCCGTGCCGGCAAGGATTTCTCCTGACCCCCAATGACCCCAACCCTAGCCAATCCTGGCACTCCGCCAAATTGCCGTCCACCAACATGCGCACAGACGGTCTTGCTGTCTTCATCGGCGTCTCACCATGGCAAACACCATGAGGTTGGCCGGCTCTAGGAACCCACCAGAGACAGGGGACAGCGGCGTCGCTGCCACGTGGGAGGGATCGACCTCCACCGCCAGAACGGTAGCAGACCGGGCGTAGCAGTAGGAGCATACCAGGCCAACAAGGCCCGGCCGAGCCTAGAACAGGCCCATGAAGCCCTAGCCACCGCGCTGCAGTAGACGCATTTGCATCGTTTCTCCCCCTGTCCCGAAGCGTTACCTCACCAACCATGGCAGCGACCTGAGGGCGAGCTAGCCCGCCCAGCCCCAAGTCGGACCCAATGGGCCCAGAACTAGGGTCTGGAGTCGACGGCCAAGCTCGTCTCTATCACCATCGCCGCCAATCAGCAGCACCCTCACCCCGCCGCCATCCAGGACACCGCCGGAACACCGCCGCAAGACGAGCACGGCAACGCACACCACCTCCCGGAGCCGCCTCCGCCGAAGGGGTGCCCCAGTAGACCACCTTCCAGGGCCGCCGCCCCGGCATCCGCGGACTCACCCCCACAGGGCCCGGTTCATCACGTGACCGGCAAGGCAGGAGGAGGACAAGTTGGCATAGGATGGTGGCAGCGGCACAACCACGCGAAAGAGACCGACCTCCACCGCCGATGGCAATTGCCGACCGGGGCACGACAGCAGGGGCACACCAGGTCTCAGGCCTAGTCGGTCCCAAAAAGGGCCCGTAAAGTCCCCGCCGCCACGCTGCAGCAGCGCAACCGCAGCCACTGCCGCCCTCCTACACGCCCCACCCCGCCTCCCGACGGTGTCAGCACCGCGTGGGGCCCGCCTTAGACCCAGATCGGGCCCAAGAGGGCCCAGATCTGAGCTAGTCGGAGCTGTCCAAGGGGGCAAGCCCGCCGGCCTCCACCCTGCCGACCCCTGGCAGCGTCCCCGCGCCGCCACCGCGGCACCCGTGGAGATGAGTCGAGCCCCCCGACGTGCACCACCGCCGGCGTCAAGCTCAGATGCCCAAACCACCACGGCGCCACAGGAACCCGCCGCCTGCAGGCAGAGTCCATCGCCCGCCGCCGGGGAGCATCACCACCTCCCGAAGAGATCTCTTCACTGGACGCGCGTGCCCCCGCCACCGACGGCCGCCCGCATCCCAGCTCCCCGCCATGGACGGGCCGGCCCGCACCGCCCGCTGTGCCACGCCGAGAGGAGGAAGGAGGAGCCCCGCCGCCGCCCACGCGGCACGGGCTTTGCCCGACAGCGATCACCGGTGGCGGCGAGGGGAGAGGGCGGAGGAGGGGGCCTAGCGGCGGCGCCTAGGGTTTCTCCCCCGACGCCCACGGGAGCGTCGCGGGAGCTCTCCCCCTTTTTTTTCCTCAAGGTGTCCAGTTCGCAAATTGTGTGATCACTGTTAGAAATTTCAATATTACATGCCTTTTGCTCCGGTGTCCTCCCCCTCTTCCTAAATTTAGAAAACTGAAAACACAAGGATGGTCAGGATTAGCCGATGCCGTGTCCTCTAAACCGAAGGGATATTGGTCAATCCTGACCCTCCTTATGTTTGCAATTTTCTAATTTTAGGATTAGGAGGAGGACTCGTCTGGAGTTGTTCTAAAAAAATGTGATTTTTTAACACTTGCGTTTCTCTGGGGGGCACAGTTCTTTTGACAAGGACCGAACCACCAATCCTTTTCTTTCGAGGAGGACAGCAAAATCGAATAAAATGGCCAACAAAATGGCCAAGGTACAGCCGACCAAACGTACAATCAGGAGGACAGTCTAACCCATAAAAGCATGATCGAATAAATCTTTGATTAATAATCACTGACTTACTCTCGCACAATGCCACGTCGACAAGCCATTTATATCTTATGATGTCGATCAAGGCTTACGAATTTTCAAACTTTTGTGCACTATTATGGGATCTGAAATCGAGTCATGCCTTGTATTTCTAGGTGGTGTATACGTCTCTCGCATCATCGACCTGGTTACCAATTTCTTCATGTGTTATCATATTGATATTTACTACTCTCTCCGAAAAATAAGTATTGAAGATGTAGTATAAACTTTGTCCTAAAACAGTACTACATCGGTGACACTAATTATAGATCGTAGGTAGTACATACTTATGAATTTTCAGCCTTCAATTTACTCGAACGAGATCACAAATATATTGGCCCTCACATCATCCAATGTTGCCTAGAATATCGACCTATTAATACCCACCTGGCTACCAATTGCCTCATGTTCTATAGAGTCAAAAACAAATTATGCCCCATGTTCTATCATACTGATACTAGCTTACAATGTACGTGCCCAACTAGCTAGAAGGATTCCTAGCGGTCATCAACCGGCAAGCTTGTGTTTGGCATCGGAGGTGTCTAGAACTTAATCTTCTAACAAGATCATGATGGCGCGCGTTGCTCCGTCCGTCTATTTTGATAGTTTCAACTTGTATCATGCATCATGTCTCAACTGTTGACATTCAACACATTTTAAAAGTTAAATTGTAAGTTACATTCAAATACTTAATTACTTGTTACTGCAGTTTTTGGGATAATACAGAGTGAAGCTTCTGATCTTTTTCATTCTTTTGATCAGGCCATTTGACCTGATGCCATAGACCTTGGATTGATACTGATTTCATAGTTTGTCACAACATAACCAAAGACTTCCAATAACAAGTGTACAAGCCATGCATCTCAATCTCACATAGCAAAAACTTTCAATTATATTCAGGATCTGGGAGCAGCACAATCTTGCTAAACTAACTTTAGTTGCATCGATCTCAAAGTGTAGAAATTTGGATGATCAAGAATATGACTAAATATTGCTTACAACATCTTAGATGTTTGAAGAGTAACATTTTGGATGGACAAGGGTTTCAGTCTACTGTTACATTCAGATGCCAAGTCCACTCAAAATATTAACATGATCTCAAACTCCAAATCCAGTAGCGCATGTCACTTGTTCAAGCGCTACACCATATTCTGGGCTTCAAATGGATTTGGGTGGCTAGGAGCTTCATCGGTACATGGTGGTGGCAAGGCGGTAGAATTAAGCAAACACTTTTGTTTTAGTACGTGTTTCTGCGGCACCAGAGATACTTAGCTCAACACATTCAATTTGGCAAGCAATGATCACAGAACTCAGAAGCAAGATATGTAACTGTGACACTAACAAACACAACAGGATTTCAAAATAAGAGTTGCTCTGGTTGCAAATTTTCTAATGCTACATACTAATTAAGATGTTCAACTTTCAGCTTAAGAAGGAAAGTTAACAAAACATAACCAATTATTATTATTACAGTGAATAGGTTTCCAGTAAGAAATTGATGCAAGGGTCAGCTAGTAAGTTGTGAAACCAGCGGAAATATATCCTTCAATGATGGTAACCCCCCTTATTTTTTCATTCACAAAAGAAGGATCTCTATTGTCAGGGCTAAAGTTTCATGCGGAGAGTCCATGGTGCCAGAGGTGGCCTCTCGCTATACATTTCCCTTGACAAGGTGTCACTTAGCTGGCCAGCAAGGCTTGCGGGATCGCCAATGAGAGTATCCACAAACACGCTTAATATTCTCTTTTCATGTCGAGTCGCTCGTCGGCTCAACCATGTCAACAACTTCACCCTAAAGTTGGCATTGATGTGACCCTCACATTCTAGCCACCTGATCGTTTTGACATAGAATATCGTTCTGAACCGATCAGACAAAACCATCAAACCATATAACGGCACCATCTACTGCCAGAATCAGTGGCGGAGCCGGAAATGGAGAAAGAGGGGTGCTAACTGATTACACGCAAAAATTTCTACTCGAATGCAACCAATATTCAATATAGTAAAAATACATTGCTTCGGTAGATAAAAATAGAAATATCTAATTGCGTAGTTGATGAGAAAATAATCCATCGTCTCTAGAAATACCATCCTGACGTTGTGAAATCATCGCGTTCACACATTATCACCATGTTTTTACAAATCCCCTCATCTGAACCCCTTGCCATCTCCGTGGAAAAGCGCGACCACCTGGTTGACATGGACCCATACACAAATATGCTCTATTAGCTTCATCTCTAATGTTCGGATCAAACTCGTAAATTGATTTTGGTGCCCAGGATCAACAACAATATCTTCCATATTAAGTTTAATGCGTAGTCTTTTTTGTGCTTCTAAATTCGTATTGGAGGTAGAGACATCTTTTTTTGAATAAGATTTCTCCAACCCAGAAATTAATATCCTAGCAATTGGTAGATTATTTAGGACGATATAGTTAGAATCAAGTATCAAACATAAAATAAATATTTGTCTTTGTGCATTTCTAAGAAATCAGGGGATGGGCCACGTGGTGCTAGCATGGGCCATCGGTGCTAATGTAACTGGCCGCTCACTTTTCTTTTCTAAATCCCTAATACCTGCTCCCTTGGTACAATGGGCTGGACCGGTGCTACAGCCCCGGTAGCACCAGGCCCAGATCCGTCCCTGGCCAGAATGTTACCTCGTACGGCAGGTTCAAGGACGAAGCCAGGAAAAATGTACAAGGGGCAAAACAAATATTAAGCAACTTGGAGGGGGCATTAGGGTCAATTTTTGTATTTTTCTACATTGGGGAGAGGGGGCATGGCCCCAGCATGCCCCCTCTGCAACTCCTTTCCTAGGCAGGTTCCATATCAGATTTTTTTTTGAAAAATAGTTCCATATCAGATCTTTGGGCTACAGTTCTGATGTTCTTTCAAAGCTGCTGCGACGGGAAATGCTATAACTCTATAATAATCTTCACCACTACATATCAACAATAGATTATGTAGTCTAATAAGCTGTTGCGGGCATTCTCCATTCACTATGGTAAATAAGTTGGTGATATACCTTCTTCTCTTTTAGAGAAGCATGTGAGCAGAACATGAGAACTTGACTGACTTAGAGCACCTAAGGGAGGTGGTCAATCTGGACCTTGGGTTACTGAATAAAAATGGAAAATAAATAGCATACACAAGCACCAGACAACGGATACTATCCATGACTATACTTAGATTATGTAAGGAAGAAATTTTAGGTGAAGCTTTCAACTAAATGGTACCTTGAAATTTCCGAGAATGGAAGCCTTGCACACCATCAGATTCCTCGGCTGTTGTACATGTTCACTAGTGAATTAATGATGCATGGCACCTCCTTTGCCATGTTTTGTCAGCAAGACATCAACATAATTCCAGTCAGACAAATGTAGCAAACATAACAAAAATCTGTTACCAAGAATGCATGATATTATCGCTAGCAATTCTTTCCTAGAGAATGAAACTTTTACAGAAACTGAAGATAAGTTAGAGTAGTGCAATCTTCAATGGAGAAAATCTACCTGAATTTACCGGATGTGTTGGCTTCGATTAACCTTAAAATCTTTACAAAATAAACATCAAGCATTTTGAGAGAGGTGTATCGAAATTAACTAACCAAACTGAATTACGATTCAGAACAATTAACTCTGTGATGTCATATACCCAACAACAAGGAACACACACATGGGTGTTGATTCAACAATTAGCGATGTTCGTTCTCTTCGTGGGCTTGCTCAAAGACCTAAGGAATCTGATTAGAGTCTAATCTTGGCTATTTGATGTGCTGTAATGTGTAGTTAGCACTCTGTTTGTGTTCTTGCCTGGGATATTTATACCTTGAAACCATCTTCTTCTAATCAAATGAATGCAGCGCCGACTGCTTTTGTCAAACAAAAAAAGAATCCTGCTACATCGTCCATCGATCCTAACAGTATCCTAAGATACAGTGACATGTATCTAATTTCGGAATAAGGTAAGAAAACCATAGTGCGTACGGCATGGAATTGGTCGGCAGCGGCAGAATTGGTGTTTGATGGCAGAGAGATCGAAGCGGAGAAGCACAGTACCGACAACGCATCTACGGCGGGAGGGAAGGGAACGAGGACGGGCTGAGGCCAGAACTCTTGCCGGTGG
Organism: Avena eriantha; assembly: GCA_910589775.1. Classification (NCBI taxonomy): domain Eukaryota; kingdom Viridiplantae; phylum Streptophyta; class Magnoliopsida; order Poales; family Poaceae; genus Avena; species Avena eriantha. The sequence goes on along the minus strand of OU342743.1, from coordinate 167,734,983 downwards.
TGGCGTCGTGGAACAGGTCTCTGAAGGCGTGTCGGCCAGCGGCGGTGCAAAGCAGGTCTTCCATTGTGCGCGTGTGGCAGCAGGGAGAGACACCCTCGTGGGCTCGCTGTTGCAGCACCTCTGCATCGGCATCAAAGATCGATGCCCTGCTCGAGGAATTAGCCCACGCTCGATCTGAACGAGAGGTCGCATCCACACAGCCGCTTCGCATGCGTCTCCTCCAAATGAGGTCTGGCCATTTTCTGTTTGTTTCCTAGCTACCGAACAAATGGGCTACTTTTGGGCTGCAATTAACCATAGAATGCCAATTTGATCCATAGAGAAGCGTCCTCAGGGATATTTGGCCCAGTTCGGAATTTGAATCACATCCGACGGCCAAAAACAGTCAGATGAATTGATCGGACAGCCCAGAATGCTTAGGACATGGCTCTTGTCCCAGTCTTAATATCCCTAATACCGCGGCAAGAATTTCGCTATCGTTCATTCAGGATGGAGTTCCCGTGCTTCAGTTTGCTGCCCCTAGTCCCAATGCTATCCTAAACAACGGTGCGTTCAGCCATGATCACTGGGCTTAACTACCTGGAGCTGAGGTAGATCTTAAGTAAATCTCGTTGTTTGACACATCTTCGAGTACCATTGGATTAGTCAACTCAAACACTGAGAGACTACAAGAAAATCAAAAGGGGGATTTGAGCTCTCGCTTATTCCACATACCACCACATAACAACTTTCCGGAGAACAACTGCGAGGCAATACTAGTCGCTACGTTCCTGTTCTAGTTAAATGTTCAAAAGCGAGGTTTCCTTTGGGCAGTGATGGTGGTAGACAGATCAGAGCAAATGTGTCTTCACATGAACGGGGAGAGCACACTGAATATGATTTATGGAAACCTTCACACATGGTACAATTACTTGTAAATTTTATTGCTCAAAAAATAGTGACACTAGCTAGTACGTGTCCTCTTTTATGACTTCGAGTACCATTGGATTAGTTTTTTTGCTTCGCTAATCACGATAAAGATCTTGTGTGGCTCATAGCAATGGACTATTTTAACCGTCGTTCTTGTTGGTACACATGGAGTGCATGTTCCTGCCATGTCCCGAAATTAATGTATTCTTATATGGCCAAAATGTCATGGAGTGCCATTTGTTATTCAAGGAGGCCAAGCGATTAATAGTTAATACACACACACCCTCTGTCCCAAATTAATTATCGTAGATTATTTTATATACTCCATATATAAGCTATTTAGTTTTAGTACTAGACATGTATTTAATTGTGTTTTAGTATTGTTTCTCAGCTCCATATATAAGCTATTTATATGCCAGTTCATAATTGCCGGATGGCTCATCTTTCATGAAATCAGATGATGGAGTAGTCAAACACACGTTCTTTGTTAATGCTACACTATAGATAGCACATTTATTCATTTATGGAGAAGACGGCAGATTTTAAGAGCTAGCAGAAGTAACCGGGGTGACCATGGCGTCTATCCAGTCCATTTTTCATACTCCCTCCGGTCTAAATTAATTGACTTCGGTTTGTCTAGATTCAGATGTATCTAGACATGTTTTAGTGCTAGATACTCGGAATTTAGGCAAATCCGAGTCAATTAATTTAGATCGGAGGGAGTATTAATTTGCTTGACCAGCCGGCTAAGGTGGGGGCACGCTACGAGCATGTTGACACTGGCCGGCTAAATCTCGAATCAACTGCCATTGACATACTCCAATTAGGGCTGGGATAGACCATGGAGTACACTAGCACAGTACCATGTCATCACACCTTGTAGTATGCTTACGATCACAAATTAAGTCTTCTGAATTTTCGACATTTATTTCATTGAAATGGGGTCACCAATCAAGTCATGCCTTGAATTAAAAGGTGGGCGACTAGCCAATATATGTTGCCTAGTAAGGTGTATCGACTTTTACAACGCAAAGGCCGGGCTATCAGTTGCCTTGTGTGTTGTGATGTTGATACTAGTATCACGTACCAATAATAAATAGAATGGCCCTAAAAAACTATAGATAGAATGATTTCCAGCAATCATCAACTGGCATGCTAGTATTGGGCATGGGAGGTGTCGGGAACTCAGTTTTCGCGTGGTGCGACAAGAGTTACACTATATGCATGGTTGAGAGATGAGTTGGAGTGAAAACCAGACGGTTAGAAACGTGAGTGCAGGCAGATGACATCAGATGGCTTGTTTTTGCTCGGGCTTAAGCTATAGTATAATTCCAATTAGGTAGGAGCTAAAGAAGCTATAGTATAATTCTAATTTTAAGAGGGACTCTCGAGTGAGTAACTTGACCCTATCGTTCGAAGAGAGCTCAAACCTTTGCATCATTGTCATCATCTTTCTTGGTTCTTATCTGTGTCTTACTCATGTGAGGATTTAGAGCTAGTGTTAATCTCCATGACAACCTCTTAGTTCATCGAAAACGAATTTCATGTGCATTCTCCATTGCGTTTTCGATGTTGGAGGTTTTATCATATCGTCTTTTTGAGAGAGGTCAAACCTTTCGTCATTTTGTTCTATCCTCCCTTTCTGTACTATGATGGTTTTCTGTATGGTCTTGTAGATCTTATTGTCCTCTTTAAAACGAGCCCAAGATCGTCAAAATCGGAGTCCGCATGCAAAAGTTATGGTTATTTTCATATTGGTCTTTCTGCCAGTTTTTGTAAGACCTGAGACTCTAGACTAAATCTCTAGCCTACCTCCGGACCGTGTACAGACAGTCCTCCAGTTTGTCTTTTTTTGGCCTAGTACACCGGAGACTCCGGTCCTAGTACGGAGACTCTGGACGGGCGATTCCTGGGCCTAACGGTTGGATTTCTAGGGACCTATTTAAGGGGGCCCTTCTTCCCCAATGGTTCCTAGGCTCTCTTGCAAGTTTCCCCCACTATTGTTGACTTTTTAAAGCTTGCTATCTCTCAGACCCTCCAATGATTCTTGTATCTTCTTGAGAGAAAAAAGAGAGGGGATCTAGATCTATAACTCTTCGTCTCTTATTCCCCCAGAAAGCATGCAAGATCTCAAATAACAAAGACATGATAGAATCAATAATCAATCTGAAATAGCATCTCAATATCCATCGGATCCCCGCAAACACAACATGTATGAATTACAAATAGATGATCTTGATCATGAACGGAGCTCACAAGATCTAAACATGAAAGAACAAAGGAGGAGAAACCAGCCAGCTAGCTACTACATGGATCCATAGTCCAAGGATGAACTACTCACGCATCACACCGGAGGCTTGCATGGTGATGAAGAAGGCCTCCAGGGTGAATTCCCCTCTCTGGCAGGGTGCCGGGAAGAGCTTCAGATCCCTCCCGATCTAGGGATGGAGATGACGGCGGCTACAGACTCTTTCGTGGATTTTTGATCGGGTACTTAGGGTTTTCGTCCCAAGGGCAATATATAGGCGGAAGGAGAGGCTGAGGGGGTGCCGCGAGCGGTGACACCACCCCCTGGCGCGAGCCAGGCCTGGCCGCGCGGCCAGGTGGTGGGGTGGCCCCCAGGCCCTTCTCCGTCTCGTATTCTGGCACTTGATCACTTCCGGAAAAATAGGCACTTTGGCTTTTGTCCCGTCCAATTCCGAGAATATTCATTTTCTAACTTTCCTGGAACCAAAAACAGCAGAAAACAGGCAGCTGGCACTGTGGCTCTTGTTAATAGGTTAGTCCAAGAAATTATATGAAAAGTACTCCAAAGTTAGAACAAAACACAAGAAAGTGGATAAAACCAAGCATGGAACATCAGAAATTATAGATATATTTGCAATGTATCAACCCTCCTCTTCTCATGGGCGCCGCCCTCCTCTCTAGTGTGACCGCCACCGGGACCCTCCTTTATCGCGAGCTCCGCGCCGCCAAGGTCGGCCCCGTGGTCGCCTTCTCTCTAGTCGCCGCTGTCGGGCTCGAGCTCTATCTGCAGGTAAATCATCTAGTCTTTTTTTGTTCTCTATTTTAGGTAGTTAAGTTAGTATATATGATAGTTTTAGTATATATGGTAGTTTAGTATATTAGGTATTTAAGGTAGTTAAGTTAGTATATTAGGTAGTTAAGGTAGTTTAGTATATATGATAATTTTAGGTAGTTCAGTTAGTATATTAGGTAGTTAAGGTAGTTTAGATAATTTTAGGTAGTAGCAGTAGGTTTTAGGTTGCTTGGAGTTTTGCCGGTAGTGGGCTTTTGCCCGGTAGGGACTATGGTGCTTCAGATCTGAGCGGCCAGATCTTGAGGTTTCTAGGGTTGCTTCTTGTTCTTCCTTTGCTCCATCGGTCGGAGTTGAGGACGATGGAAAAAAGGGCCTTTCTGAATTTTGTACCTGCCTCGTGAATTAATATGCAGCTTCTGGGGTCTTCGTGACCCGTTTATCGAAAAAAGATAGTTTAGATAAATTATGTGAGCTAAATAGGTTAATTTATTTGTGTTTGTAATCTGCAGACTTTGACGTGGACACTAGGCCCCGTCAGAGAGGTTGTTGTCCTGGAGGTCGTCACCACCCCGTAAATCAGATCCTGACGTCGTCCCGGAGGTTGTCATCGGAGAGGTCACCGTTCTGCTACTCGAACTTCCTCGACTATTCGCTCACGCTTCGAGGGTATAAATCTTGCGCCCATCTTGTAATGTACCTAGGTTTTATTTTTGTGTCTAGATCACCAAGTCAGTTACGAAACCTAGGCGTCTCCCATTCGAAAGGGTTACACGAATAAATATGCATTCGATCGCATATTTAAAACTGTAACTCTTTTGGATTGTCCATGTTTTTGGACAGCCGGAGGATGTGTAGATTGGATATGTTCTCCACGATCTACCCTGAACCGAGGCAGGATTTTAGCGGCACCCCCACGTTGTTCTCCGGACGCACATTCCTCTCGGCATTTTTGTCGAGACGTGTATCGGGAGAACAGCGGGGAGGTGCTGCCGAAATTTTGACTTAGTTCGGGATAGACCGTGGAGAATGTATCCAATCTACACATCTTCGGGTGGGATTAGGACATATCTTTTCCTATTAGACATGTTAGGTGTATGCATGGAATAACAACGCAAGATTTGTGTATTTAGTTTGATGTCATTAATTAAAATGAAATGTTATATTTGTATTGTGGCTCCCGATGAATAGAGGATGGCTGGTAATGGTTGGATGTACAGTGACCGTACTAATGCGCTTGAAAGAACAGAGGAGTGGGTATGGAAGACCAATTTTCTGGTGAAGGAGTTAGTGCGTGGTTCAAAGGTAGTTCGTGCAAGGTGTCCTTGTGCTCATTGCATGAGGCTTCGTCGTCAGACAAAGGATGATATGAGTAAACACCTATGGCAGTATGGGTATATGCTTGACTACGAGCTTTCGGTCGACTTTTCTCAGTACGAATGTGATGGAGCTGAGGTGATGCGACAGCGGATCGATGGCATTGAGGATGATGGGATTAGAAACTTGCTAGAGGATCTTTGTGATGCCGACATGCCAGATTCGCCACCTCCACAGGAGGAACCGCCAGAACCGGAGGAACCAGAGGAACCAGGTCAACCGGAGGAACCAGAGGCAACCGCGAAGGCCTTCTTTGATATAATGGCCTCGGCTAAGAGGTCTCTATATCCGGGTGCAAAAGTGTCTCAGCTCGATGCCATCTCGCAAATACTAGCTGACAAGTCCCAGTACGCCACCACCTGAGCAAGCTTTGAACGTAATTTGTTTACGTATGGTAACATGTTTCCCGAAGGGCATTGTCTACCTAAAAGCATGTACGAATGCCGGAAAATGATGAAAGCACTCACCATGGATTATGTAAAGATAGATTATTGTTCAGCAGGCTGCCTTTTGTTTTGGAAACAGTTTGAGGATGACAAGTACTACAGCAAGTGTGGGCCCTCTAGGTATCATGAGAGAAAGGGACGTGATGGTCAGATGACACAAACAAATGTCGCCGTGAAGATTCTTCGTTATCTCCCATTCATAAAAAGAATCCAGCGGCTTTACATGACCGAGGAGTCTGCCACACAAATGAAGTGGCACAAGATAGGGAAGATATGCCATGACGAGCATAGACATGAAATGATGGTACATCCATCTAATGGTAAGGCATGGAAGAACTTCGATGCTAAACACGAGACATTTGCAAGTGAGGCTCGGAATGTCAGAATTGCGGTAGCAACCGATGGATTCAATCCATATGGTATGTTGACCACCTCTTACAGTTGTTGGCCCATGTTTGTTATTCCGCTCAATCTCCCTCCCGGAGTTCTAATGTAGAGGAATACCATATTCCTGTCGCTTGTCATTCCAGGGCCTGAATACCCAGGGAAGTATTTGAGTGTCTACATGCAGCCGCTTATTGATGATTTGAACCACTCTTGGCACCACGGGACATTGACATATGACCGAGAATCTAAGACAAACTTCCTCATGAGAGTTTGGTACCAGTATTCCATGCACAACATGCCCGACTATGCCCTATTTTGCGGATGGTGTACATCCGGTAAGTGGCCTTGCCCAGTTTGCATGCTCAAACTTGAGTTCTTTTGGCTAACTGTGGGTGGCAGGTATGTTGCCTTTTTACAAACATCGACCTTTCCTCAAAAGAGGGCACCGATTCAGACAAGACAAAAAGAACTTCATGAAGGGCATAGTTGTGAATGAAGAAAAAGCAATACCAACGTTTGATGGTGCAGCTGTTAAAGCCGAGCTACTTGCTCTTAAGTGTACTGAGATTCCTGGCCCACAATTTGAGGGATATGGTAAAACGCACAACTGGACTCACGAGGCAGCCATAACGAAGCTCGAGTATTACAAGGACCTCGAACTTCCCCATAACATCGATGTGATGCACACTGAAAAGAATGTAGGAGAGTCCCTCTTTCACACAATTTGTAACATTCCTAGGAAGTCAAAGGATAATGTCAAGGCTAGGGTCGATGTTGAGAAGCTATGTGATAGGAAGAAACAACACATGCAGCCTCCTGACCGCAATCGAAGAAATTGGTTCAAGCCGCATGCCATCTTCTGCCTTGATAGTGACCAAAAGAAGGAGGCATTCATGTGGCTCAAGTACGTCGTGATGTTGCCTGATGGTTATTGTTCAAATATTAGTAAGGGAGTCAATCTTGCGACGGGAAAAGTCACCGGGCTAAAGAGTCATGACTATCATATATGGATTGAGCGGCTGATGCCAGTGATAGTTCAAGGGTATCACCCTGATCATGTATGGAGAGTGCTCGTGGAGTTGAACCATTTCTTTTGCACTCTTTGTGCTAAGCAGGTCTCCCGAGCTGATTGAGAGGCTGCAGGAACAAGTGCCAGAGTTGCTATGCAAGTTGGAGACGATCTTTCCGCCAGGCTTTTTTACTCCGATGGCACATCTCATTGTGCACCTCACGAACGAGGTACTCTTGGGTGGACCAGTGCAGTTTCGTTGGCAGTTCTATATTGAGAGAGAGTTTAAGTATATTCAGATAAATGTGGAAACAAAAGTAAGATTGAAGCATGCATAGCTGAGGCAACTCTGATCGGGGAGATAGCAGACATCACGACAAAGTACTATGCCGATGATGTTCCCACTCTACATAACCCGATCACTCGGTACAATGTCGACGAGTTGGAGGAAGACCCCAAGATCCCACTCTTTCAATCTCCCGGTGGCAAGTCCGGTGCTAGAAAAGAGTACTTATTGAAGCCGAACAAAAAGGAGGGCATAATGTTCTATGTGCTCATGAACATGAAGCATGAACTTATCAGTTTCATGAGGTAAACTGATGAACAAATTACTTATTCCAACTAGTAACTCGGTTTCGGTCTAACATGCGTTTTCTCCTTTTAGCCAATTCAAGGATGAACAATGGTCGGAAATGAGGGATCCCAGTGTTGCGGAGCTGGACACTCTTCTAAAAGATGGTGCCCTTGGAAATAAAAAATTTGTGGCTTGGTTCAGGGCCAAAGTAATTTCTAACCTATCCCTCTTTCCTTGCAGTCCGTGACTTGTCCCTATTATTACACATATCCCTCTTACCTTGCAATCCGTGACATGCAGGGAGCTGATCGCAACGTTGAGATGACGAATGAGATTCGATGTGTTTCATAGGGTTGTAGCCATAGAGTCATGAGGTATCAGAAGTACGATGTTAATGGGTACCGCTTCCATACAGAGTTTTACCAGAACAATCGGCCTAATGCAAAAACTATAAATACTGGGGTCTTCACTGGAGGAACCGATGAAGTTGATTACTACGGGATATTAGAGGACGTATACAAGTTGACGTTCGAGACAAACATAAAACTCAAGCTCGTTGTGTTCAAATGCCGCTGGTTCGACCCCATCGATGGACAAAGAAGTACCCCTTCCATTGGGTTAGTTGAAGTTAGGCCTTCAACCACCTATACCGGAGCCGATGTATATATATAGTGGCTCACCAAGCCAAGCAAGTTTATTATTTGCCCTCCCCATGCAAGAAAGAGGAACTCTAGGGTTGGGAAGTCGTCTTCCAGGTATCGCCACATGGTAAGCTACCCAGGCCCAACGCCGACAATTATGGCAACATTGACCCTGTAACATACGAGGGAGTTTTCTATCAAGTGGAAGAGAACTTCGGGGGTTTTGACATACAAGTGGGTCATGAGGGCCTCGAGAACGATGCACAAACTCGTGGTGAGACAGTGGTGGATTTAAAGGACGTTGATATGCTCACCAAGTTTCATGAGGAGAATTTCAACAATGATGAGCCTCCACCGTGCGACCAGCCTTACTACTCACGTGATAGTGATACTGATAGTGAAAATGAGCACACGATGCACCACAACCAAGTACTTTATGATAGTGATAACTAGAGGTGAGGGTCTTTTATGTCTTTATGCTTAGTATTTTTTTCTCAACATGCTTCTTAATTTCATTATGTATTTATTTATACTTAATTGTTTACTCTTTCGCAATGCAGGTGATTAACCAATGCCTCGGGGGAGCAAGGAATCAACGGCCTCCCTTCTCAAGTTGATGAACCAAGAGAAGGTTACCCAAAGGGGAAGGGTACATCGTCCCAACCCGCGCTACCTGAGAGCCGAGGACCCACCTCCCTCACAGGGAGAACTTCCCCAGACAGGAGGACGAGGACGAGCATGAGGAGGTGCAGCATGAGGAGGTGCACCACGAGGACGACCAGGTGCAGCACGAGGACGAAGAGGTGTAGCCTCGAGTACATACTCTTCTCCCCCAATGTTTATGAATTACGTCTATATTTTTTATGTCTTCATGCTAAATTGTTTACTCTTTCTCAATGCAGGTGCATGACTCGATTCAGAGGATCCAGACTCGTCTCCCCCGTGGCGTGTTGCTCGTTTGTCTGACTTACCCTCCGCTTCCGGCACCGTGGCTTCACAGTCAGATTCAGACGAGGAGTTGGAGGGGATGTCGGATGAGGAGGCGGAGGGTGAGGCGCCGCCGAAGAAGTTGCCGACTCGTGGGGAGGCGCGTGTCCCTAGAAAGGAGCCTCGCCTGGAAGAGAGACCTACGATTGAGCCCTATGGCAAATAGTAAATGAATTTACTAATTTGATCACCATCGTTCTTTTTTTCACCATCATGCTAACTCATGCTTTTGGTCATAACAATTTGGCATGTACTAATGTTTGTTTATTGTGCAGCAATTGGACACATCCTAAGGGGGTCCGCCACCCTAATAGCTTGATTGGATCTTTGATTGGGAAGTATTGGTCGGGCTTGTACACTACAGTCCCCAACGACCAGAGGAAGCTAGCTTGGTTTTGGGCGGACTATGAGGCCTGCACCGATTGCGCGGGCTTCGCGAGTGCTGCTGATGCTGTGATTAGCGGCTTTTGGGTAAGGCATACTTTTGCTCACCATCGTGCTAACTCATGACTTTCATAATTATTTTGCCCACCATCATGCTAACTCATGACTTTTGGGTTGCATGATTGAAGGTCTTCTATCAGGTGAGACTAGAGCATCAGGAGGCGGCGGAGAAGACTTTGCTTGCAGCTTGTCAAAAGTTAACAATGCAACAATGGTACAACACCAAGAATATGTTGATCAATCACTTCCAAGCTGAGCACGGCCTTAAGATACGGAAGGATTAGATTGCCAAGGGTCAGAAGCCAAAAATGATGGTGGCTGATTTCATGACGGTAAGTATATTATCAATGAGAAGGTCCATAGATGCTAAGTTCCCATTGCATTATCTGTTCTTCAAATGAGTGTTGTGGTTTCAGGTTATGCCAATGTGGTGTGAACACAAAGAAGACGCTTTTGAGGTGTTGGCTAGTAGGTGGATCAGGGAAAACCCTGACTTCGAGGTCGTGAGCAAGCGGAACAAGAAAAACCGTGGCAGCATGGGAACACACAGCGGGGGAAGCCGCAACCATGGTCTCTTCAATAAGCACTTGGTATATACATACAAGGAACAACCTGCATTTATTTCCTATCATGTTATTAGTTGACACACATAATTAACATTTCTTTGGTGATGCAGGTGGAGACAGAGGGGGAGGTTGATAGCCCTATTACCGACCTAGTTGTATGGGAGAAGATGAAGACGAAGAAGCCCGACCTACAGCAGCCTCAACCCCAGCTTGCCCAGTACTATGGCAACGCCAAGGAGAAGCTCAACATCTACTGCGAGAAGCTCAAGGGTTTGCATCCGGAGGTGGATGAGCCCATGCACATTGAGGTCGATGAGACTGCATTGATCATGGCGAGCCACGGCAAGCTGCATGGCCGTTTCAACATTCTTGATGTGGTGGTCCAGTGATGACCCACAAGTATAGGGGGTGTATCGCAGTATTTTCGATAAGTAAGAGTGTCGAACCCAACGAGGAGCAGAAGGTGCTGGCTAGTGGTATGGATCAGGAATTCTCTGCAAATACTTAGCAAACGGATTTTTAGGGTTTTTTGATAAAGCAAGCAAACAAAGTACGAGTAAACAAAATACAATAAGAATAAATGCAGCAAGTGGCCCAATCCTTTATGCAGCAAAGGACAAGCCGGGTGTATTACTTAAGATGACCAAACGTTCTCGAGGACACATGGGAGGACTGTCAAGTGCTTTCGCTTCATATAGTTGATTAATCTTCTTTAGCTTGCTATGTTGTGTGGGTGAACCTGTGCTAATGTAACGACCTTCCTAGGACTAATACATACTTGTGATTATACCCCTTGCAAACATCCGTAAGTAAAAGAAAGTAATTAAGGTAGAAACCTAACCACAACTTTAAACTCTAAGACCCTTACGTCCCTTGTGCAATGGTTTCCTAACGGGGGTTCAGGTTTCTATCACTCCGGCAACACCTACAATTAGTAGTCAAATACACAATGCATTCCCCTAGGCCCATATAGGTGAAGTGTCATGTAGTCGACGTTCACATGACACCACTAGAAGAAGTACACCACAACTTAAATATCAAACTATTGAATCTTTCTCAACACAACTCCACTACTAACAACATGACTTCTCCCATGTCCTCAAGAACAAAACGAACTACTCACAAGACATCATATGGATCATGATCAGAGATGGAATAATGATGTATAACAATCTGAACATAAACAATAATTCAATGGTTCACTCAATAGCACTACAAAGAGTAATCAATACCGGGAAACTTTCCCCTATGAACTATGCAAGATTCAACACAATTGTTATAGCAATATGGAGATGGTGATGAGGGTGCTGACGGTGATGATGGTGGTGGTGATGATGATGATGATCCCGATGAAGTCCAGCTTGATGGTGGTGTTGATGGCGACGATCTTCCCTCTTGACAAACACCGAGAAAGCAATACATGCATATACTAATCATCTTGACTCCTTTTGAGACTTGATTGGGCATTACAACATTATACATAGATCGCCATCCAACTGCATCTATGACTAATAATCCACCTTCAGGTTATCATCCGAACCCCTCCAGTATTAAGTTGCAAGCAACAGATTATTGCTTTACAAACTACGTGTAAAGTAAACAATACGATTGTTCTATGAACAAAGGATTGTTGTTTTCTCCCTAGTAGCAATAGCACATCTAGTACCTTAGAGATTTCTGTCACTTCCCCAGATTACCAGAGGCATGAACCCACCATCGAGCATAAATACTAACTCTTGGACTTGCTAGCATCTACTTGGCCAAGATAGCTACTAACAACGGAAAGCATGCAAGATCACAAATAACAAAGACATGATAGAATCAGTAATCAATCTGAAATAGCATCTCAATATCCATCGGATCCCCACAAACACAACATGCAGAATTACAAATAGATGATCTTGATCATGAATGGAGCTCACAAGATCTAAACATGAAAGCACAAAGGAGGAGAACCAGCCATCTAGCTACTACATGGATCCGTAGTCCAAGGATGAACTACTCACGCATCACACCGGAGGCTTGCATGGTGATGAAGAAGGCCTCGAGGGTGAATTCCCCTCTCCGGCAGGGTGCCGGGAAGAGCTTTAGATCCCTCCCGGTCTAGGGATGGAGATGACGGCGGCTACAGACTCTTGCGTGGATTTTTGATCGGGTACTTAGGGTTTACGTCCCGAGGGCAATATATAGGCGGAAGGAGAGGCCGAGGGGGTGCCGGGAGCGGCCACACCACCCCCTGGCGCGGGCCAGGCCTAGCCGCGTGGCCAGGTGGTGTGGTGGCTCCCTGGCCCTTCTCCGTCTCGTATTCTGGCACTTGATGACTTTCGGAAAAATAGGCACTTTGGCTTTTGTCCCGTCCAGTTCCAAGAATATTCATTTTCTGACTTTCCTGGAACCAAAAACAGCAGAAAACAGGCAGCTGGCACTATGGCTCTTGTTAATAGGTTAGTCCAAGAAATCATATGAAAAGTACTCTAAAGTTGGAACAAAACACAAGAAAGTGGATAAAACCAAGGATGGAACATCAAAAATTATAGATACATTTGCAATGTATCAGGAGGTTTCCCTCCAGTTGACATCCGTGCAGTCCTTCTGATCCTGGCAGGGTTTGCCACCACTCCAATGCTTGCCATGGTAGTGCCGGTATGCCTTGCCTCCTCTTCACCTTTGCTCTTGATCTCCTTCTCCGTCCCGGGGTCTTGGAGGTCTTCCTCCATAGGCTCCTTTCCTTTATCCTTGGCGGACACCATTGTGTTTCTAAACCTTCAAAGAGTATGTCCTGGCAGAAACATATCGAAACAAAAACACGACGAAAACACGATATACGAACCTCGGGGGATCCGAGGGATTATATATTACGAAGGTTCAGAACAAAAGGAAGGTACTGGGAGAAAACGAGTCGGAGGCAGAGTCCGGGGTGGACTCACCACCTGGTGGCGCGGCAAGGGGAGGGCCCGCGCCACAGGATGGTGTGAGCCACCCAGGCTCCGTTTCCGTCCCTTTTTTGCTTCGTAACTTTCCTTATTGAATAAAAACTGCAAAAATATAGTTGGATAGTATTTTCGCGGAACTTTTCTTACCAGAATTGTTACCTATTTGAAAGCGGACTCTGCAGGTCTCTGAATTTGGTATGTAGTAGATCCTTCTGGAGTCATCACTTGAATATCATCGATATCCTCATCTTCATACACTTATTACTTGAGTTATAAAACCCTTCTCTTCCTTATTACACCATTATCTCCACTACCTGGAAATTTCTTTCACACAAAACTTCACACAGTTCTCATTAGCAACATTAGTATAAGTGAAGTGATAAAACCTTTTGTGCCCAACTTCAACTGAAAACCATAAAAACATAAGCTACTGTAGCAACTCCTTCCGAAAACCCAAAAAGAATTCGAAAAGGAAATCGAATAAAGAAGCAAATGCGAGAGTGGAAAAATCTGTCAAAACAGACCAGCAGGTAAAGATCAATTTTTCCGAAAATCTTATGTTGCTCAAATCAAAAAGTGCATATCTAACAAAAGTTAAATAACAACCTGGGGCATAAGCACAACAAATTACATCTCAATCTGACATACACAGATCTCTCACGAATTTTTACGGTGAAGCACAAAAATCTGTTTCGGGACAGCAACTTCCCCAAATATTACTTCTCTCTCATTAGAGGTTGATCTTGACACAAGAACCAAACAAAACGGATAAGGAGCGGTTATTACCGAAGTAATAACTTCCAAGACTCAAAGAAACAAGAACAAACTGAAAGCAAAAACAAATTGGGTTGTCTCCCAAAAAGCTCTTTCTTTATAGCCATTAAGATGGGCATGATAATTTTGAAGATGCTCACTCGGGAATATGAATTGAAGTGAAAGAGAGCATTAAGAATAAAAAACACACACACATTTAAGTCTAACCCACTTCCTATGCAAAGGAATTTTGTAAACAAACAAGTCTAGACCATAAGCATTTCTAATATTTTGAAAGTCATCAGTTCCCATAAAAGATTCAATGCATTCATAATCATAGCTTCTTCTTCCATGCGAGTGAATGATCCAGCACAAGAAGCATCCAATAAATCCTTATCATGTAGAGGGAGCCTTGCATAAAAGTTATTGATAATAATATTGTTGGGGAGCTCATGAATGGGACATTTGAGCATTAGTAACTTCATTCTCCCCCAAGCTTGAGCTATACTCTCTCCATCAAGAGGCCAAAAATTGTATATTTGATTCCGATCTTTATGAATCTCACTAGGAGGATAAAACTTTGAATAAAAGAGAGGCACTCCTCCCATTCCAGAGCTTGACCATTCTTCAGCAGCTTATACCATTCCTCAGCTCTTCCTTTTAGTGATAATGAGAATAACTTCTTCTTAACTTGATCTGTAGTAATACCTGCACACTTGAACAACCCGCATAATTCGTGTATCAAGAGCAAATGATCACCGAGATGGACAGTTCCATCCCCAACATAGTAGTTATCCATAACACGATCAATAATTCTTGTAGGTATTTTGAAAGCATCATTCTCAGCAGGTGGTGGCTTATCTACTACCTTAGCAGTGGTAGTAGCATTACCAAATAAGAAACTCAGCGAATTATCCATAACGAAAATAAAGCAACTAACAGAAGTAAACAATACTCACAGTAGAAGTTTCCTTTACCTGTTCCACTCTCCAATATCGCTTCACTCCCCGGCAACGGTGCCAGAAAATAGTCTTGATGACACACAAGTATATGGGGTGTATCGCAGTATTTTCGATAAGTAAGAGTGTCGAACCCAACGAGGAGCAGAAGGTGCTGGCTAGTGGTATGGAACAGGAATTCTCTGCAAATACTTAACAAACGGATTTTTAGGGGTTTTTGATAAAGCAAGCAAACAAAGTACGAGTAAACAAAAGACAATAAGAATAAATGCAGCAAGTGGCCCAATCCTTTATGCAGCAAAGGACAAGCCGGGTGTATTACTTAAGATGACCAAACGTTCTCGAGGACACATGGGAAGACTGTCAAGTGTTTTCGCTTCATATAGTTTATTAATCTTCTTTAGCTTGCTAAGTGTTGTGTGGGTGAACCTGTGCTAATGTACCGACCTTCCTAGGACTAATGCATACTTGTGATTATACCCCTTGCAAACATCTGTAAGTACAAGAAAGTAATTAAGGTAGAAACCTAACCACAGCTTTAAACTCTAAGACTCTTACGTCCCTTGTGCAATGGTTTCCTAATGGGGGTTCAGGTTTCTATCACTCCGGCAACCCCTATGATTAGTAGCCAAATACACAATGCATTCCCCTAGGCCCATATAGGTGAAGTATCATGTAGTCGACGTTCACATGACACCACTAGAAGAAGTACACCACAACTTAAATATCAAACTATTGAATCTTTCTCAACACAACTCCACTACTAACAACATGACTTCTCCCATGTCCTCAAGAACAAAACGAACTACTCACAAGACATCATATGGATCATGATCAGAGATGGAATAATTATGTATAATAATATGAACATAAACAATAATTCAATGGTTCACTCAATAGCATCAACTACAAAGAGTAATCAACACCGGGAAAGTTTCCCCTATGAACTATGCAAGATCCAACACAATTGTTACAACAATATGGAGATGGTGATGAGGATGCTGATGGTGATGATGAGGATGATGATCCCGATGAAGTCCAGCTTGATGGTGGTGTTGATGGCGATGGTCTTACCTCTCCGGGAAGGAATTCCCCCGGCATAAATCTGTCTGCCGGAGAGATCATTCCCTCTCGGTGTTTTCCGCCCCGCGGAGGCGGCGGATTCTTTCTATGGTCGCTCTCCGAGTCTTAGGGTTTTGGGAGGATAATATACGCCAGAGGGGAGTGCCAGGAGTGGACCAGGGTGGCCACACCACCTGGTGGCGCGGCATAGGCTGGCCCGTTTACTTTATGACTTTACACGCAGAAAGGTCAGCTAGTAACACCTTTGAGGTGTTTCCTTGCTCCTACTGGTTCGATTAAACCTTGGTTTCATAACTGAGGGAAACTTGTTGATGTGCTCATCATACCTTCCTTTTGGGGTTCCCAACAAGCTCTACATCAACACCGCACCAGCACTTTTCTGGGCGCCGTGCATTGAGCCATCACGGTCCATGCTCCAAAAGTCATCAACCATGCAAAAAAAGATAAAATAACATAAGTATCACCTCTCAGTACGAAATATATCAATGAATAACAGTGAATTATGACATAGAATAGTGATGCAAAATGGACGTATCAACTCCCCCAAGCTTAGACTTCGCTTGTCCCCAAGAGAAACCGAGCTCAATAAACATGGCCTCAAGTGTATGGAGTGAAGAGTGTTGGGTCCGCAGCATAGAAAACAAAAAAATTCCTACGGTGTGAACTACACGCCAAGATCTATCTACTAGGTACAAAGCAACGGGTGGACATACATCCAATGAGAACATACCCTCGAAGACAACGAGTTTTGTTAACGATTAGGAACTCGTGGTTGATGTAGTCGTACACTTGCCGATCTCAAGATCGTGAGGAAGTCCGAGCGCCGCAACTCAGCAGCGCATCTGCACCCGCACACACGTTCAAGCCACTGGACAACCTCCACCTCCTTGCTCCAGCGATCCAGCAGAAGCAGCAACTCCTTCCAGACGAAATGCCACCGGGAACATGTATCTCGCTAATCCGAGACCATGGGGGAATAATTCTAGAGGGGGAGAGAGATCCTTCACAAGGAGGTGTGAGGATGAAGGAGGGAATGGGTGGCCTTTTATAGGAGGAGGGGGTGCCCCCTCTCTCCATGGCCGGCGCATGGGGGGTGACCCCTCACCTCCCCCATTCATGTGGTGGTAACCCCTCCACATTAAAATGCCTCTTCACATTCCCTTTTAAAGTCTCCACTTTAAATGCATTAATTTTCTCCAAATTTAATGCTCTCTCATTTAATAAAACTCTTTTTATTAAATTTATACAGAATTTTGTTAATTACTTTAATTAACAAACATTCACATATAGCCCTTTGCAATATTTCAATATCACATGCAGAACCACTTTCTGCAATTTCACCCGAAACAATTTCCGGTTTCTATTGAAACAATTCCTGCGCTTTGCAATTCTTTCGTCTGAAACATATATGCTCCAAAATGGTGTCCGGTAACTCTTAAGTGTGCCACCCTACGGTTCGCGAATAATGCAGACATGATCGAGACCCTTCTCCGATCAATAATCAGCAGCGGGACCTGGAGATCCGTACTGACTCCTACACATTCAACGATGACTTCTGTGATTGTGAGAACCTTTAACGCTTGTAACTAAATCCCTTTGTCTCTCGATATATTACATGTCTGAGATTCGATCATCGGTATCTCCATACCTAGTTTGATCTCGTTACCGACATGCACTCTTTTCTCGTTCCCGTGATATAACATTCTAGTGATCACATCACTTGCTTGCAAGCTATCTTAATGTGATATCACTGAGAGGGCCCAGAGTATATCTATCCGTCATCTGGATTGACAAATTCCACTCTTGATCCATGAGCCTCAACATAACACCTTCATAGTAATGAACCCATCTTTATAGTCACCCTGTTACGGTCTGACGTTTGATGTTATCAAGATACTCTTCCGGTGTTAGCAATTAACATGATCTCATGGTCTAAAGATAAAGATTACTTCGTATGATGTTATAGCAATATAAACATAATGAGTTGATCATAATGCTATACTTCGGATGAATGTTCATCACATCATTCCACCAATGGTGTGACCTTGTTATTAACAACATCCAATGTCTATGATCAGGAAACCTTGATCATCTTGTTAATCAACAAGCTAGTCTATAAGAGAGGCATAACTAGGAACCCTTTTTGTTTATTAAACACACATGTATTGATGTTTCCGATCAATACAATGCTAGCATGTAAAATAAACATCTATCATATATAATGAATATATAATAACAACTTTATTATTGCCTCTCAGGGCATATTTCCTTCAAAGAGTTGATAAAATAATACGGACAAGAAGCATCACATTCATCAAATATATAGATCATAATAGAAGACAACTCACTATTATATAACTCAACTTGCAATGAGTAAAGGAAACACAATAAAGATACATAAAGTGAATCATAATTGGTAATGGCAAACTTAGCTCTTGGTCGAAGAATAGTTGATAATTTGCTGGAGTTCATAAATAACTGGTTTTCAATGATAGCTTTCAAAGTAGTAAACATCAAGATAAGAGCAATGTGCAAAAGAAGGAACATAAGCAACATGAGTGAATAAATCATCATATGAATGAATGAAACATAACAACTCAAAATACTTGCTGAGATGGAAGGGAGTAGGTTTACTGACTCAACTAAGAAGTAAAAAGAAAGGCCCTACGCAGAGGGAAGCAGGGATTGCAAGTCTCATAAAGAGCTCCCAAAAATTATGATACTTACTAGCTTTCAGCTCTCATTGCCCCTATCATAGGCATCTTTTGGTGATTAAGGTTAAAGTAACACAACTAAGAGGATATGTTTGAAAAGTTATAAGTTGAAATCTCATGCCCCTTACTTATGAGTACCGAACCTCATGCTACTCAACTTCAGTCACGAGTAAGCTCTTGTCATTGTAAATACATGTGTATCATTGAGATCTGCCAACGGGGTACCCCTTGCACATGACACATGAGCTGTCACATAATCAAAATGATAAGGCAGGCAGACAATGAGCATCTCAGCGATCTTTTTATTTGCTATTTGCATAGGATTTTATTGAGGATGCTTCATAGAATGCTCACTATAGTTATGCTGCAAGTTTCCACCATGATTAGGCATCGCTTAGGCTAGCGGACCAGGCGTTTCTCTAACACACATATAAACTCTATGATGTT
Source organism: Avena eriantha (assembly GCA_910589775.1). Lineage (NCBI taxonomy): Eukaryota > Viridiplantae > Streptophyta > Magnoliopsida > Poales > Poaceae > Avena > Avena eriantha. The sequence goes on along the minus strand of OU342743.1, from coordinate 167,715,717 downwards.
ACAAGTTCTACTTTTATTTCACACATACAAACCACTTGTTACCGCTTTCATATGCCTCGCAAGTTTCTAAGTTTTGCTCAAACATGTAGGGCACGGGATGCTCCGGGACTGCACCCTTTGGTCGTGCCCCGATCTTGCCTAGTCCGCCACGCGATGACGCACAACTTCGTCTCATGGCGCCCGGTGGTTCAGCTAGTGGTTCTACTTCCCTGATGGCCCGACGTGCGTCTCTTGAGCTCGGGACGGGAAGCCTCGGGCTTCTTGACACACCGACACATACACCGAGTTCGAGACCATGATCATGGACATGGTTAGAGCTAGAGCTAGATCTTGATCTTGTGTATGCACTTGTGATGATGTTGTTTGGATAACGAATATGTTTTGTGGATGATTGTGTTGTTGTTTGGATGATGATGGATATTGCAATGTCATGTTGATTGCTTCCATATTTTATTTGTGAATTTTGAAATTATTTTGCTGGTGCTAAAATGGATCTAAAAATGAAAATAATCAAATAATAATAATGCCAGGAGCTATGCGTCGGCATAGTCTGCTGCCACCCAGGCCGGCCAGCCTATTATGTGCCATATGGCACAGGCTGTGCCGACGGCCAGGCTCTCGGCGTAGCAGATGGGCCTGTGCCGACGGCCTGGCCGTCGGCACAGATAGGCATCGTCGCTCCCTAGGCTGGGCATGTGCCGACGGCCAGGCTCTCGGCATAGACGGACACGCGGCGGGCTCTGGCTACGTCCTGGGCGGGACCTGTGCCGACGGCCCGGCCGTCGGCGTAGCTTCAGGGTTGGGCCGTTATCAGACGCCGTTGCCTGACAAGGTGGGGCCCGCTGCAGAAATTGTGCCGAGGGGGTTCTCCTACGCCGACGGCAATTTCGCTACGCCGACCAGCTGCTACGCCGATGGCCACCGTCGGCACAGCCTGTGCCGACGGCTATATTGGGCTGTGCCGACGGCAGCCGGCCGTCGGCGCCTCAACCGTTTCCTATAGTGAGTTGTTGGTGCACATAGGTGAACCCTAGTTGTTTTAGGTTTTGTTCTTGACAAAGTAAACGCCAGTTTAATTCGTCCGTGATCTTGTACGTGTCGTTAGCAATCTCACACTAGGAACGCTATATTGAAAGATTGGTCGGGTGGCATAGCAGAAAAGAATTACCAGCACATATTTCCGTCAGCAACGGGTTGGCGTTTGCACATGTTGTGAATAACCTTTCAAATGTGTGGCCATAACAGCCTTGTTCGTTGGGCCCCTATGTTTTCCCATGTCGGCAACTTGGCGTTTTGATTTCAACGGATAATCTGGTTGTTTCCACTTTGCAATCTGAACATAGAGTATCTATCTGTAGTCGTGGCATGTCCCAAAATTTGATGTATCCTGAGTTCGTGATGTGGCTCGTATTTTGTATTTAATGATGTTCCCCGAGTTCCTGATGTCCCAATATGGTCGAAAAAGTGGGGTGCTTCATTTGTGTTATAAGGAGCCCAAGTGATTAATAGTCCCTCCGTCCCAAAATAAGTGACTTGTATTTGTATATATTTAGATGTATCTCATACTAGAACACGTCTATATACATTCAAATCTAGATAAATCTAAGTCGTTTATTTTGGGACCGAGGGAGTACATATTGTGTTCGCTTGGATCAGTGTAGAATTTATGGATGGCTCGTCTTTCGTATTTGATGATGTAGTAGTCCAGTCACGCGTTCGCTATTAACGGTGCACTATGGCTAGATGATTTATTTATGTATGAATAGAATAGATTAGGCAATCTTTTTTTAAGATCTAGCAAAAGTAGGTGGCGAGAGGTGAGGGTGACGTGCAGGGGTTGGTGCACGTATAAAAGCTGAACATCAACATATAGGACCCGATCGACAAGCTTGCAAATGTACTCGTACCACATATGACAGCCATATATGTGATGGGTGAGCCGTGAGCGAGCATGCATGAAAGGAGGGTGAGCATGCCGAGGCGCTTGAGAGCTCCTACAGAAAGAAAACAAATGTTGTTTCAAGCAAGCTAGCATCACGTATGAGCATGGGTGGCGTCAGGACATCACATGGCACTTCCGATACCAGAAACGCAATTAGTAGACACTATAGTCCTAGATCCATATTATTTGTTATCATAAAATATGATACCTATGTTTTGCCTATATATGTTCATGTAGTGTGGCGATTGGAAGTTCCTCTCAAAATCCACTTTTTTCTTTGGCTTGTTTCCCATAATAAAATTCTCACTAGAAATAATTTGGTCAAAAGACAAAATGTTGATGATGTAGCTTGTGTTCTCTTCTCTCTACCTGAAACCTGCAATCACTTGTTTTTTGAATGTGGTTGCCAAAGCTATTTGGGCAGAGATCAAAGATGACTTGTGTCAGGATCTTGTAAATGTTTCTTTTGAAACAATTGCTAGCATGTGCTTAAGTGAGAAAAATCATGATATCCACAATACCATTAATGTTGTTGTTATGTGGGGCATCTGGAATACCAGAAATGACCTCGTTTTTAGTCTAACTAACTGGTCTGGCTTACAGGTTCTCTAGAGGAGGATGGCTTGTATGCTATCCCAGTGGACAGTGTTGTTCTCAGGCAATGCAAGAGGAAGAATGTGCACTGTGACTGGGAGGGTGGAACAGTTGGCTCGGAGACCACCCTTGTTGATTTGGTCGGATCCTGGTTGACGCTGACAAACCTTGTTGGATCTGAAGCTGAATCCTTCCTAGAGGATGCGGATGAAGCTCTGGCATGGAATATCACCACCAGAAAACTGGCGAGGCGTATGGAAGAACAATCCCTCAAGCTGGTTGATGATGGGATGGTGCTGAAAGTGGTGGACAACTTCTGAAGCTTAAAAGTCTTGCGTACATGTCCTTTCTTCGCCTGTCTCTTGGGCTGGAGTTTGTAGTTTCTTCTTGATCTCTGTTGGTAGTCTCCGAGAAGATCGTGTGTTGATCTTGCTTGTGGAGTGTTTGTGCTTTACACCTTGAACGCAATGTGTTGTAAGACTTGGTTTCGATGCAATGGAACCGGGGCGTGCCCTTTTCTTCTTAAAAAAAATTAGGATACCTATGAAACAATAACTAATTCTTGGAAGTTTTCAACCCACTAAAGATGGTGCCCTCGCATTTGCGAGGGCCCTCGCTCCAGTTAAACAAAAGGCACAGGAAGACACCAGAACGAGGCTGAGATGAACCAAAGCTCGACGATGCCCTCAAGATGGTAACAAGGCAGCATGCCACCATCATCGAGACCAAGAAGGTTAAGAGTTTTCACCTAGAGCCCTAACACGGAGAATGTAACCATAATGACGCCGCCAAGAAAGTTATGACACCTGTCGGGATGGCCGTTGTTGGCGTGAGCGGATTGAGATTTTGTTGAGAAAAATCATCATACTCGCTTGATAATTCAGTTCCGTCTACTTTCCCAAACCCGTCCTCTAGATCACGATCAAAAAGCTACATTTGTCGAAGTGCCACCAACACCAGGATCCCCTGCCACCCGCTCCTCGTCATCCGCATGGCCAAAGATAGTGACCATCACCACTGCAATGTCGCTCGCCGTAGAGACGCCTGCGCAAGCCACCTCCCTATGCCGTCATCCCAGTGTCCATGATCTCGCACCCATGAAAAGATAGCCAACACCATGAGGGGATCAACGACATAGACAAGGAGGCCGGAGCGATAAGGCCAACACCCGGCAACAGAGGGTCCACTAGCCAGCCAACAACGACGCCTTTGTGATGATAACCAGTTGCGCCCCGTAGCATCTCGGATGGGTCTAGCATCTACCAGATATGAGCGTTCCCAACCTAGATCTGGTGCCCAAGCCAGCACGGCCAGGGTACATGAACTCCTCCTCCCACCACCAGCAAGAGGGGAGAGTACCAACAACCCACAACCATGGTGGTCGCAGCAAGCGAGGCCAAGATCGAACCCAGATCTAGCCCATGTCTCTAGGCCTAAAGGGGTTTGTCGCTGTCTTGTACCACTCTGGGCCAAGCCCCACCACCATCTACGTCGCCAGAACACCATGGTACCGATTAGCACCTTCACCATGTTGAGATCTATAGAATAATTAGCAGTTTAGCACCACCGCTAGCTGCATTGCTCCATGTTAAAAACCACTTCCACCGGGTAAAGGAGAGGCTGCCGGCCGGTGGCATTGGAAGGGGTTTGCGTGGCGGCTGCGAGGAGGTAGTGAGGAGGTGGCGGAGGTTGGTGGAAGAGGGAGAGATTGCCCACGGAGAACGAAGAGATGGGTCTGAAAGCGTTTTTTCTTCACGTCGATCGGACTAACAAATGTAGGCCATTGATCAGATATTTTTCTTAGCCTTGTAAGCAAAGAAAGTGAGAGAACAGGAACATGAGGCTCTCCTCCCTCGTCGCCCCCCGCGTGCGACAGGGAGGAACATAAATCCTCCGTCAACATACCCCTCCCCACCCCCTTCTCCTCCCTCGCCCTTGCCAGAGGGCATGGCCGGGCGAAGCCCGGTCGGCGCCGGAGGCGGCGAGGTATTCGCGTCCTCCTACATGGTGGGGTGGCTGCGGGCCCGCTTCTCCGGGCCAAAATCTGTCTCTTCCGCTAGGAGGCAGGGCGGCGGAGCTCCTCTGGGTGACGGCGCGACGAGAAGCGGGTGGTGGAGCACGCCTAGTTCCCTGGTAGGCGAGGGCCGCGAGCGACAATGGTGCGGGACAACGGTGGCCTAGGCTCTGTATGGCGGCAATACGATGGCGGCGACACAACGGTGGCGGCTCGGGAAGCTGCGGCGCGGACGCATGCGGCAGTGAGGCGATGGTAGGTGCCATGGCTAGGGCTGGCCAAGCATGTTCGTCCCATATATGGGCCCATCTGGGCCCGATCTAGGCTCAGCGGGCCCCGTCCGATGCGGCCGGTTTGTTTCCTGCAGGATGGTGGCTGAAACCTTGGTGCTGCAGCGCGACAGCGGAGCTAGTTGGGCCTGATCTTGCCAAATCTGGGGCCTGACTGGCACTGCTACTACGTCCGGTCGGCGACCGCCTCTGGCGGTGGAGGATCTGATCTCCTCCCATGGGTAGCGGCTACCGCCCACGCGGAGCTGGTTTCATCACCAGCTTACCTTGTCTGCATTGTTGGTCTCGCTATGTCTTGCTAACCTGAGCTTGAGGTGTTGGACGCCGCCCTAGAAGGTGGACTGCATAGGCGAGTCTTCGGCGAGCGACATAGCAGTGGTGGTGGGTGATGGCTCAGTGTTGGCGCCAGAAAAGTGTCGGTGCGGTGTTGATGTAGAGCTTGTTGGGAACCCCAACAGGAAGGTATGATGAGCACAGCAGCAAGTTTCCCTCAGTTCTGAAACCAAGGTTTAATCGAACCAGTAGGAGCAAGGAAACACCACAAAGGTGTTGCTAGCTGAGCCTTGGCAGGGCGCACTACCGGTGCTAGTAGCAACATGGAGACCTGCACAACACAACCACAGAACTTTGTCCCCAACTTGGGATGAGGTTGTCAATCTCACCGTGTTTTGCGGAAAACAAAGGATTAAACGTATCGAATGCAAAGAAGTAAAAGTTTGCAGAAAGTAAACACAAAGCATTAAACAGTTTATAGATTGTATGTAAAAGACAAGGACCGGGATCCATATTTCACTAGAGGTGGCTCTCCTTAAGATAGATAACATGCTGGGTGAACAAATTACAGCGGGGCAATTGACAAACATCGAGAAAGCAATACATGCATATACTAATCATCTTGACTCCTTTGAGACTTGATTGGCATTACAACATTATACATAGACCGCCATTCAACTGCTTCTATGACTAATAATCCACCTTCAGTTTATCATCCGAACCCCCTCCAGTATTAAGTTGCGAGCAACAGATTATTGCTTTATGAACTGCGTGTAAAGTAAACAATACGATTGTTCTATGAACAAAGGATTGTTGTTTTCTCCCTAGTAGCAACATCACATCTAGTACCTTAGAGATTTTTTTCACTTCCCCAGATTACCAGAGGCATGAACCCACTATCGAGCATAAATACTAACTCTTAGAGTTGCTAGCATCTACTTGGCCAAGATAGCTACTAACAACGGAAAGCATGCAAGATCACAAATAACAAAGACATGATAGAATCAATAATCAATCTGAAATAGCATCTCAATATCCATCGGATCCCCGCAAACACAACATGCAGAATTACAAATAGATGATCTTGATCATGAACGGAGCTCACAAGATCTAGACATGAAAGCACAAAGGAGGAGAACCAGCCATCTAGCTACTACATGGACCCGTAGTCCAAGGATGAACTACTCACGCATCACACCGGAGGCTTGCATGGTGATGAAGAAGGCCTCCAGGGTGAATTCCCCTCTCCGGCAGGGTGTCGGGAAGAGCTTCAGATCCCTCCTGGTCTAGGGATGGAGATGATGACGGCTATAGACTCTTTCGTGGATTTGTGATTGGGCCCTTAGGGTTTTCGTCCCCGAGGGCATCTTATAAGCAGAAGGAGAGGCCGAGGGGGTGCCTGGGCTGGCCACACCACCCCCTGGGGCGGGCCAAGCCTGGCCGCACGTCCAGGATGTATGGCCGCCCTCTGGCCCCTCTCCGTCTCGTATTCTAGCATCTGATGACTTCCGGAAAAATAGGCACTTTGGCTTTTGTCCCGTCCAATTCCAAGAATATTCATTTTCTGACTTTCCTGGAACCAAAAACAGCAGAAAACGGGCAGCTGTCACTGTGGCTCTTGTTAATAGGTTAGTCCAAGAAATCACATGAAAATTACTCCAAAGTGTGGACAAAACACAAGAAAGTGGATAAAACCAAGCATGGAATATCAAAAATTATAGATACATTTGCAATGTATTAACATCCCCAAGCTTAACTCCTGCTCGTCCTCGAGTAAGTAAGTGATAAAAAGAAAGAATAATTTTTGAGGTGACTGATACATTGCAAATGTATCTATAATTTTTGATGTTCCATGCTTGGTTTTATCCACTTTCTTTTGTTTTGTCCACACTTTGGAGTAATTTTCATATGATTTCTTGGACTAACCTATTAACAAGTGCCATAGTGTCAGTTGCCTATTTTCTGCTGTTTTTGGTTCCAGGAAAGTCAGAAAATCAATATTCTCGGAATTGGACTGGACAAAAGCCAAAGTTGATATTTTTCCGGAAGACTCACGGAGCCAGAAGGAGAGTCGGAGAGGGGCCACAGGGTGGCCACACCATCCCATAGCGCGGGTCCCCCCAGGTCGCGCCAGGGCATGGTGTGGGCCCCCTGGCCGCCCACCGACCTTGCCCTCTGGCCTATAAGAAGCCTCCCGATGCATAAACCCTAGGTAATCAAGCCTACAGCCATGAAAAGTTCCGCAGCACCACCGCCACCGAAGGGGAGATTCGAGGGACAGAAAGTCTCTGTTCCGGCACCCTGCCGGGACGGGGAAGTGCCCTTGGAGCCATCTCCATCGATCTCCACCACCATCTCCATCACCGTTGCAGATTCCCATGATGAGGAGGGAATAGTTCTCTCTCGAGGCTAAGGGTTCTACCGGTAGCTATGTGTTCATCTCTCTCTATGCATGATCTTATTGAGATCATGAGCTTGTAATCTATAGATCTACCTTGCTACTCAAGTGCTTTAATAGATCTCTTCTCTCCCCATGTGTGTGAAAGTGACAGCGTGCACACCATGGTGGCACTTAGGCTAGAGATTACAAATACTTTTTATGAGTTATATTTGGAGTTGGATGTCTTTATGAAATTGTGGTGTTTGTTGGACTCATCTAGTACTCAAGGTGACAATGTGGGGTTTTCTAAATGGGAAAGGCTTACTTTGAGGTGTGATGTTATAGCCCTACCATGGATTAGAGTGTCCAACCAGAGAGTAGTTAAGAGTAGTATCATAAAGAAAAGATATTTCTATGAGAGTGTTCACTAGTGAAAGTATGATCCCTAGGCCTTGTTTCTAAGCACTGAAACACCGTTTGCTATTAGCTATGTTACATGTTTGCTTGCTTCTATCTTTATTTCAGTTTGCCTTTAGTCTTTTCCACGCCATCAAGTTATTTTCTATCACCTCTACCACTTATAATTATCCATACCACTTGTATTTCACTATCTCTTCGCCGAACTAGTGCACCTATGCACCTAGCAAGTTTATTGGGTGTGTTGGGGACACAAGAGACTTCTTGTATCTTGATTGCAGGGTTGCTTGAGAGGGAATACCTTTGACCACTTCCTCCCTGAGTTCGAAAAACCTTGGGTGATCCACTTAAGGAAAAACTTGCTGCTATTCTACAAACCTCTACACTTGGAGGCCCAACAACTGTCTACAAGAATAGAAGTGCGTAGACATCAAGCTATTTTCTGGTGCCTTTGCCGGGGAGGTAAGGTAAAAGGTATTCACACCGGAGGATTAAAGAAGAAGAACCTCCCACGGCAAACTCCTATTTTCTGACGCCGTTGCCGGGGAGGTAAGGTAAAAGGTACTCACATCCTCCGGTGTGAGTGCTCGAAGTTATTTCCTTTAGATTCTGCAATTTTGTCTTTTTGTTTCTGGTTTTCACTAGTTAGGCTTAATGGAAAATAACAAAAAAAATCGAGAGCTTTATAGTATATATCTTGGGTTAGGACATGAAGTGTTTGAAGCGAAAATTAAAAAACCTATGGAACTTTATTTGCATGCTAATAGCAATGTTGTTAGTATGAATTATTTGGACACCATTATTGCTAATGCAATGGAGAAGTCTAAGCTTGGGGAAGGTAGTTTTTATGAAAATGATCTTTTTAGTTCCCTAGCTTTGGAAGATAGCTATTCTATTGCTTATGATGATACCAAACCTCCAATATATGATGATTACACTGATGAATATGATATTTTCAGTCCACCTACTATTGAGGAGAAAATTAATTATGATTACAATATGCCTCCTATATTTGATGATTATGGTGATGAGAATAATAATGATAGCTATTTTGTTGAATTTGCTCCCACCATAATTAATAAGAATGACTATGCTTATAGGGGGAGTATTAATTCTTGTATGCATGTGTCTCATGATAAGAATGTTTTATGTGATAGTTATATTGTTAATTTTGTTCATGATGCTACTGAAAGTTATTATGAGAGAGGGAAACATGGTTTTATGCATCTCAATAATATTAAGTTTCCCCTCTTTATGTTGAAAATTTTGAAGTTGCACATATTTTGCTTTCCTATGCTTGTTGCTTTGTTCTTTCATGACTTGTTTCTTTAAGATTTCTATGCATAGGAAGTGGGTTAGACTTAAATGTGCTTTCAATTTGCTTCTTGATGCTCTCTTTTACTTCAATTCATATTTCTTATGTGAGCATCTTCTGAAACTATCAAGCCCAACTTAAAGGCGTTAAAGAAAAGTACTTATTGGGAGATAACCCAAAAGTTTTAGATGAGTATTGGAAGTTATTACCACTATAATAACCGCTCCTTATCCTTTTTATTTGCTTTTTGTGCCAAGAGTAACCTCTAATGAGAGAGAAGTAATGCTTGGGAAAGTTGCTGTCCCGAAACAGATTTTTGTGTTTAACCGTAAAAAATCGTGTAAAATCTGTGTACGTTATTTTGAGGCGTGAATTTTTTTGGTTCTGCCCCAGGTTGTTATCTAACTTTCGTTAGTGCAACACTTTTTTATTTGAGCAACAGAAGGTTTTCGAAAAAAATTGTCTTTACCTGCTGGTCTATTTTGACAGATTTCTGCCATTATTTGCATTTGCTTCTTGTTGATTCCTTTTTGAGTTTTTTGGGGAATTGAGCTTTTTGAGGGAGGTGCTACAGTAGATTGTTTTTTAATGAAAGTTTTATTGGTGTTAAAACTGAACCCAAAGACTTATTATCTTGAGTGCACTAATGTTGCTAATAAAGATTGTGTGAAGTTTTGTATGAAGGAAAAAATTTAGGTGTATGGAAAGAATGAGCAATGAGATGAAGGATGGACTAAAGCTCAAGCTAGGGGATGCCACCCGTGTCACCCCAATAAATATCCAAGAAGTACAAGCGTCAAAGTTTGGGGGTACCCAAGGCATCCCCTTCTTCATCAATAAAAATCTCAGGTTTCTTCCAAACACTTCATTTTTATTGTTTCATGCACAATTGTGTTGTTCTTGGAGCATCTTCGTTTTCGTTTTGGTTTTTTGTTTGCATTGTTTTCTTAGTTTGCTGAATAAATTGGTTGGACCCCCTCTTTCATACATTGGTTTTCAAATAGTTTGGTTCGGTTTGAAAAAGAGTAGGAAAGCTCATGCTTAAGTGGTAAAGAGAGCTTGTTTTTGACTGTGGCCTATGCTTTTTCATGCCATGCTTGATATTGTTTTGGCATGATTCTTAGTATTCTTTGCTGTAGCATGACTTGTTATAAACAATTGAGATTGCTTAATGTGCATTGGATGAATCATGCGTTGTTTTAGCATATTAAAGCATAGTATAGTGGTATTCTTCTTTGATGCTATATTTGGGTTGACTTGGCACATGCTCACACCATGTAATGACTATTCGAAGTCACCATAGCCTTTATGGTCCTTTAGTTTTCAACTTGTAGTATCACTTTATGCTTTGATCAATGATGTTTTGTCGCTCAGCATGATTATAGCCATTATTGCTCTCTTAGTTTGTCGCTCCTAGTCTTTTGCTAGCCTCCACAACAAAGTATGAGTTCCACTCATGCATCCAACTCCCTAAACCAAGGTATTCCAAAGAGTCCACCATACCTACGTATTAGCATATGCTATTCCAAGTATATTCATGTTTTTGTTTACATTCCAAATTAAACTTGTTATGAGAAAACTAGTGATTAAAGCTCTCACGAACTTGATGTCACACTTTACTTTTCTTGCCCTTAATAAACTTGGACCATTGTGTCGTCTATGTTGTATATGCTTGCACTTATTTTTTGGGAATTAGCAGAACCATGTTGTCATGGGGAACGGTTTCAACATTGCACTTGGTACTTGTACCTAGTTGATATCATGCTCTTTTGTATATGGATGTCGTCGGTGTGAAATCAAAGGGGAGCTTGTAAGTCCATGGAGTTATGTATATGTGTTAGAGAAACGCCTGGGTCGCTGGTCTAATCCATGCTGACATGGTGGAAACCTGCAGCGTAACCATAATGAGCTGTCTATGAAGCATTCTTCTTATTAAAAAAGAGTCCTATATTGAGAAAAAAAAGAAAAAAAAAGAGATTATAAAAAGAGGAATGAGAGAAAAAAGCACCATAGTCCCATGGTAAATAATAAGATTGTTGAGATGCTCGTTGTCTGCTTGCCTTATCATTTTGATATGGGGAATCTTCCGTATCATCGGGCAAGGGGTACCTCGTTGGCGGTTCTCTATGATACACATGTACTTACGATGACAAGAATTTACCGGTGACTAAACTTGAGTAGCATGAGGAGAGGCCCTCGTATACAAGGGACATGAGATTTCTAACTTATACTTCGTCAAGCATGTACACAATAGTTTGTTCACTTTAACCTTAATCACTTCAAGATGCTTATGATAGGGGCAATGAGAGCTGAAAGCTATAAGTACCATAATTTTTGGAAGCTCTTTATGAGACTTGAATTACTACTTCTTTTTATAAAAAGGCCTTTATTCCACCATTATATTGAGTCTCCACCTTCTATCTTTATGCACCTACTTTGAGAGCATAGTGGCCATTCTTAGTTCAATGTGCATTGTCCCAAGACTAGTTGATTGATGCATAACTTGATATTGCCTGTTTTAAACTATTTTTATCTAGTCACTCTTATGAACTTTTAAGGTGTCCTATGCATTTATGTTACTCTATGAGGGACAAGCTGAATACTACTATGCTATGTTTTCTTTATGTGAAACAAACAAACGTCTTGCAAAGCATTGTTATTCATGAATCTTTTGTTTGTGCTCTTTCATGTTGCATGCACAGTTGCTATGTCTTATTGTTAGAAGTTTGTATTTCATGTTTTGATTGAAGTACTATGATCCGAGCTATCAATGTTTTACAAATACTTTGATCAAGTTTATGATGGTGCATCATCACTAGGGGTGGAGGATTCTTCAAGCAGGCTGTGCTGAGCTGTTTCGCCGTTCAAGTCTACATCGACATCCACGGCAGGAAGCACGGCGTCCGGCACAGGACACGCGCATGCAGCACCCTGGGAATCTGGCCTTCCTCACGCGTGGCTCCACACGCGGAGTAATCTATGAAATTCTGCCAAAGGATGTAAATGATATGTATATGAGGCTTGATTCGGTACCCCCTCTGATACCGCATGTCGTACAGGACCTGATATCGCATGTCGTACGGGACCTAACTTGGTTACTGCTAGGGCGATCTAAAGCTATCACGTACGGTACCTGACTCAACGACTCAGACGATGCCGGAACCGATCCACGGCCTCCACGAGCGGAGATGCAGTTCTCCTCCGCCATCCATCGTCGACCTCCACGAGCGGTGATGCAGTTGCAGGTTTCGTTGCTAACTAGGAAAAAAAGAGGAAACTAGAAGGCGACGGGAACTAGGAGGAGCGACGGTTTGGTGCACACCGCCCACGTCTCCATGTATAGACGGAGTATGTTGTTAGCACAGCCCCTGCCGCAGAGTACTTTCCGACGACGCCAACGACGAAGTTCCGACGAGACGATACACACGTACCCGATAACTTTGCCACAATATGCACGTACTGCTAGCTGATCGATTCTTTTGATCCAACTAGTATACTCACGCACGCACACAAAAAATACTTGATAGCAACAGGTGCTTATCGCACCTGGTGTTTCTCTTTGTTTCTCAACTCACACGGTCTATTTACAATCCGGGGTACATGCATATATATACTACGATTCTAGTATGCCGACTCGATTACTAGCCCAACTCTAATCCTAGTAGTACTCAGTTACATACAAGTATACGGATTGGACTCAACACACACACCTCGGTGTACTCCAATCCTATACGTATACAACTTGTACATGTGACACCGTGCCAGTGCCGGACACAGAGTGCTTATTCCTAACAATCACCCCCTAAGCACGATGTGCCCTTCAACATCCACCTGGATCCCAAATGTACACGCTGCTTCTCGCGGGCGTCATCCACGTTGATTTCGCCGCTTCCTTTCTCAGCACCCATATCACCAACTTTGCTTTCGTCGGCTTCTCCATGGCTTCACACCGACAACCCTTTTTGCCCACGCCCTTCTCCATGCCTTCATGCTGACTGTCCTTTTTGTCCATGCCTTGAGACATTAAACTTGGTTTGATGAAGTATTTTCTCATCGATGCCTCGCATATTTGATCTTCTGCTTGCCGGTACTCTTGGATGCAATAGAACAAATAAGTAGGAGCTAGCTCACGTTGGTTGACTAGCAAAGCTAGCTCGTGACTAGCAATTCTGACTTCTACCTGCTCCTGACCAACACCGTCTTCTGGCTCGTCCTGCACATGTTGCCTACCTGTAGCGATTTGTCTTTTATTTTTGAATCTTTTTCTGGCATGTTTCCTTCTAGCTTCTCTATACCATGTGAAAAGCCTCTTGATGGATCTGCACCCCCTATTATTAGGTCTCCTCCATTTGTCTGGCCACCAGTCCACACTCTTGGATCGTCGCCTTCTGGCCTTGCTGGCTTGTTTGCTGGGATCGCTTCAGCTCGCCCTCCTCTTATAATTGCTGGGCAAACAAGTGCAGGTATCGCTGCACATACATCTGCGTGCCCTTCCAGTTCCGTATCTTCTAGCCATGGACTAGCCTTTTCTTCAAACTCTTTGTCTTCTAGGAGAATCCCTAGTGCTTCTGGCCTGGTATCCATGCCTGGAGCTCCCCCTAGGCCTTCAACGTATTCTGGGTCTAAACTTGCTAACAAGGATAAGCTTGGTTGATCCATATTTTCTTCATACTCAAGATCCCACGTGGCGTGAAAAGTTGGATATCTCGGTTCGTTGGAGCCCCAATTCCATGACTTTTCTTCGTCAAAGACTACGCCGCCCTTGGCAACCACCTTATTGGTATAAGGATTTCATAGACGGTATGTGTTTGAGCTTTCATAGCCTATCATGATCATTGGAGCACTCTGATCCACCAAATTGCTTTTATGGCCGGACTCCGTCTTGACATGTGCCACACACCCAAAAGTGCGAAGATGATCAGCCGAGGGTTTCCATCCGTACCATGCTTCATACGGCATTATACCAACTCCACTCTTAGTTGGTTCCATGTTCAGCAAAAACACAACCGTATTGACTGCCTCACCCTAGATTTTTCCTGGCAAGCCTTTACTCTTCATCATGCTATGTGCCATGGTCAACACAGTTTGATGCAGCTCACCCTCCTGATCAATGCGTAGGGCTCTTATCTTCGCCTCCATCTTGAACTCTTCGGCTTCCTTGATCTTCTCGAATGCTTGTTGATCTTGACCCTTACTTTTTAGCAACACAATCCACATGTATTTACTATGATCATCCACCACAAGCATGAAGAACTTATTGCCGGACGGAGTTGCAGGTGAAATTCCAACGCATGGATCACTATGAACAATCTTCGAGACTTCACTTGCCTCAAACGTAGCTTCAGATGGAACCGGGGCACTCCGTTCCTCGTGATCCACACACGGTAGATCATGATCCACTTCTGCCACAATCTCCGTAGACGGTGATGGAGGATCCTCCTCATCCTTCAGCTCAGTTACTTCGAGCATCAGCATCATCGGTCCATCATCTCTTTCCTAGGCGATGAGAGCCCTCTCCTTCGAAGATTTCTTGCAATCCTTCTTGAAGTGACCAAGCTCGTCGCAGTTATGACATCTTACTTCCTTTATGTCAAACTTCCTCTGCGGCGGAGCCTCTTCCTCATCCACCCCTGCGATATAGTTTTTTGCTGGGAAGTATTAGGAACTCAGATATCTCATAGTGTGGCAAGAGTTCCATTACATTTCTATCAAGCGGGAGTGAGTGATCCTAAGACTATGGCCGCTAGTCGAAGTGCTACCCAACATCTCAGATAAGGGTGCATTCAGACATGCTAATCGGGCGGAGCTGTCTTAGACTAGGATATATCACCCTCATGCTTCATAAGTGGAATACCAGAGAGCAAACTTACAAAGAATCCTAGTCGCAGAGGTTAATTAGGAGTTTTGTATTTAACTGTCCAAAGTGAGATCATTAGATAGCTTGAATTTCTCCCGGAACTAAAAAAGAGGTCACAAGAAACATGGTGTTGACGACATCACCCTATTAGTGTTAGAATATGTATACGACATGAGTTAGAGATACACTAGGATTCTAGAGATCTTGTACTCCAAGTCTATCACTCCTTGTACTCCATATATACCCCCCGTGAAGCTCAGATCAATACACAAAAAAATATTAGGGAACACTATTTTCTACATTGTATCAGATTGGTTAGTCTCACGACACCGATCCTAGGTTCATCTCCACTTCCGCATGCCGCCTCCGCGGAGATGAATCTCCTCTCATTGGTAGAAAAATGGTCTTTGGTCCAGCACCCAAATACCATTGGTCCCGGTTTGTATCCTTAATCGGGACCAATGCCAGGCACCAGTCCTGGTTCATGCCGCCTGGGCATTGGTCCCGGTTCATCTCTAAGCATTGGTCCCGGTTCGTGGCATGAACCGGGATCAATGCCACCGCGACACACATGTGGCGCTCTGCGGAGCATTGGTCCCGGGTCATGCCACGAACAGGGACCAAAAACCCCGCGACGGTCCGCAATCCGGGATAATCTAAATTAATTCTGGGCAGAAATTAATTCGAGGCAGAAATTGAATTGATCGGTATTTTTAATCGAGACAAAGATCTAAATCGAGACATTTTATTAATTCGACCACAAATTCTTTCCAAACAAAGGTGCGATTTTAAAAAAATTCCTAGTCGACAATTTCACTTCCGCTGCCGCTGTCCTCCGAGCCGCCGGCTTCCAAGTCATCGTCGGACGAAACCTCAATGATTTCGGCATTGTTTGGGAGACGGAGCTCCTCTGCGCGGTTAGCGGTGTCGATGGCAGTGTAGATGGTCCGTCCAGGGACAGACCAGAACATCTCCTACCCTTCTCGGTTGCAGAGATCCGTGTGCACCACGCGCCTGTCCACGATGTGGTTGCCAAGCTTGGCCTTCCGCTCCTTCTTGAATAGCCGGGGCCAGTACTCGCTGGCCGCCACGTACCGGGGCAACGCCCTCTTCCACGCGGGCATCTGGCGGCGACGCTCTGCGATGACGCTCTCCATCTCGTATCCGCCGGGGACGAGGAGCGGAGCCACCGGCACACCCGCCTCGCTGATGCGCCATCCGGCGGGCACCGTCGCGTGCGGCGGCGCGAGGATGCTATAGTACGCAAACATCAAAGTTGAGCGTGGGCACCTCCATGGCGGTGCGGTGGAGATTGGAGAGGGAGTGGAGGCGAGACGACGGCATGGTGGAGAGGTGCAGAGGGTGAGGCGATGGCGCGGTGGAGATCGACTGCAGAGAGGCCGAGGCGATGGCGAAAGCGACGCGCTGTGGCCTCATATTTATACACGGGGACGATGAAGCGACGGTGGGCATTGGTCCCGGTTAATGCCACGAACCGAGACCAAATCCCCTCCCACGCGACACGTGGCGGCCCAGCAACACGCCCCCACCCAGGTCATTGGTCCCGGGTCGTGCCATCAACCAGGACCAATGACCTGGGTGGGGGGCACGTTGCTGGGCCGCCACGTGTCACGCGGAAGGGGCTTTAGTCCTAGTTCGTAGCATTAACCGGGACCAAAAACCCTCCCCTGGCTATATATAAGCCCAGCCCATCCACTTATTTTTTCCTGGAATTTTGTGTGGGAGGTAGATGCTAGGTTTTTTTTCTTCACACTGCACACAAGGTGTTCGATGAAATGTCCGAGCCACGCTTAAGTTTGCACCACACGGTATCCTCGGCCGAGGTTAGCAACCTTATCTTCTTTATCCGTAATTGATACAAAAATATTGCATGTGCCCATGTAGGGTGGTCATTTCACTATTCACGATGTCATTGTCATGGTTAATTATTATGACGCAGATCGATGCGCGGATGCGATGGATGTACGGCGACCGATACGATTCCGATTTTATTGCAGGCCTGCATAAATTTATCGATTTGGCTAAGGCAAACAAAGTGGATAATTTTATGCCTTGTCCCTGCGTCGACTGTCGGAACGTGGTGGAGCACTCTGCCCCGAGAATCCTTCAAAGCCATCTGCTTCGGAGAGGTTTCATGCCCGGATATTATTGTTGGGCCATGCACGGATAAAGAGGGGTTAGGCTGGAAGAAAATGAAGAAGAGGAGGATGATGACAACTATCCTATGTCCCCTGAAGAATACGGTGATACTGCAATGGAAGACAATGAAGAAGAGGGAGGCGGCAATGAAGAAGAACAACGGGCATCGGATGAGCCCGCTGATGGTCTTGGTCGGGTCATTTCTAATGCAAAGCAACAATGCGATACAGAAAGGGAGAAGATTAAGTTGGAGGCCATGCAAAAGGATCACAAAAAATTGTTGTACCCAAATTGCGAAGATGGCAGCACAAAGCTCGGTACCACACTTGAACTGCTGAAGCGGAAGGCAGAGACTGGCTTATCTGAAAAGATGAACCTGGTGATGTTGAGGGCAATGATGAGCCCCCCAGGAAGAGGGTTCCTGCTAAGGTTATGTGGTATGCTCCTATAATACCACGGTTGAAATGTCTATTCAGAAACAAAGAGCATGCCAGGTAGTTGCGATGGCACAAAGAAGAGCATAAGATAGACGGGAAACTGAGACACCCCGCCGATGGGTCGCAGTGGAGAAACATCGAGAGAAAGTACTCGAACTTTGCAGGTGATGCGAGGAACTTATGGTTTGGTCTAAGTACAGACGGCATGAATCCTTTGGGGGAGCAGAGCTGCAGTCACAGCACCTGGCTAGTGACTCTATGTATCTACAACCTTCCTCCTTGGTTGTGCATGAGCGGAAGTTCATTATGATGTCAGTGCTCATCCAAGGACCGAAGCAACCCAGCAACGACATTGATGTGTACCTAAGGCCATTAGTCAATGAACTTTTGCAGTTGTGGGCAGAACCAGGTGTAAAGGTGTGGGATGAGCACAAACAGGAGCCATTTGACCTACGAGCGTTGTTGTTCGTAACCATCAATGATTGGCCTGCTCTTAGTCAAATTTCAGGACAGTCATGCATGCATTGTTTAGATAAGGTACATATTTGGATAAATGTAAGAAGGTTGTGTACCTGGGGTATCGTAAATTTCTTCCGACCAATCATCAAGTAAGAAAGAAAGGCAAGAATTTCAATGGTGAGGCAGATTACCGGAAGAAGCCTAAGCTCCCTAAAGGTGCTGATGTATTTGGTATGGTGAAGGACCTAGAAGTAATCTTTGGAAAGGGTCCTAGCGGCCAATCTGTTCCGGAAGACCCCATTACCGAACACACGGCCATGTGGAAAAAGAAATCTATATTTTGGGAGCTTGAGTATTGGAAAGACCTATAGGTTCGTTCTTCAATCGACGTGATGCACGTGACGAAGAATCTTTACGTGAACCTGCTAGGCTTCCTGGGCGTGTATGGGAAGACAAAAGATACACCATAAGCACGGGAGGACCAGCAACGTATCAAAGACCCATACAACAAGCATACTGATAAAGGACGTGAATACTTAAGCAGCTACGCTCTTACCAAAGCAGAGAAGGAAATCTTTTTTGAAGTCCTTTATACTATTAAGGTCCCGACTGGATTCTCGTCAAATATAAAGGGAATAATAAATATGGCAGAGAAAAAATTTCAGAACCTGAAGTCTCATGATTGCCACATGATTATGACGCAGTTGCTTCCGGTTGCATTGAGGGGGCTTCTACCGGAAAATCTTCGATTAGCGATTGTGAAGCTATGTGCATTCCTCAATGCAAAATCTCAGAAGGTAATCGATCGAGAAAGTCTAGAAAGGCTACAGAAGGATGTGGTCCAATGCCTTGTTAGTTTTGAGTTGGTGTTCCCCCCGTCCTTCTTCAATATTATGACGCATCTCTTAGTTCACCTAGTCAAAGAGATTTCCATTATCGGTCCTTTATTTCTGCACAATATGTTCCCCTTCGAGAGGTTCATGGGATTCTTAAAGAAATATGTTCGGAACCGTGCTAGGCCAAAAGGAAGCATCTCCAAGGGCTATGGAACAGAGGAGGTCATTGGGTTCTGTGTAGACTTTCTTTCTGACCTTAAGCCGATTAGTGTTCCTGAATCACGGTATGAGGGGAGACTGAGTGGAAAAGGCACGCTAGGAAAGAAGGCAATGATATTTAGGGACGGGCATTCTTTGAATCAAGCACACTACACAGTTCTACAAATTTCTACCTTTGTGACTCCGTATATCGAGGAACACATGAATTTTGTATGCTCCAAGTTCCTGGGGAAGGATGAATACTGGATTAAAGAAAATCACATGGAGACTTTCGGCACTTGGTTGCAATTACATCTCATGAATGACACCACTATTGGAGATGAGCTCTACTTGTTGGCCACGACACCATCTGCGACTGTATTGACTTTCCAAGGGTACGAGATAAATGGGAATACATTTTACACGACTGCCCAAGATAAAAAGAGCACCAACCAAAACAGTGGTGTCCGCTTTGATGCAACATGCGAGAATGTGAAAAAAGACACATACTATGGTTACATAGAGGAGATATGGGAACTTGACTATGGACCTACTTTTAAGGTCCCTTTGTTCGGTGCAGTTGGGTCAACATGAATGGAGAAGGGGTAAAGGTAGACCAGCTGTACGGAATGACAACAGTGGATCTCAAGAATATTGGTTACAAAGACGAACCATTCGTCCTAGCCAATGATGTGGCTTAGGTTTTTTATGTGAAGGACATGTCCTCTAGACCGAAAAAAGAAAAAATAAGGAAACGAATACATCAGACGATGAGCCCAGGTGTCACATAGTTCTTTTAGGGAAAAGAAACATCACGGGAGTCGAGGACAAGACAAACATGTCAGCAGATTATGATAAGTTTGATGAAATTTCGCCCTTCACCATGAAAACTGACCAAGCATCCCGTTAAGCAAAGAAGATGCTCCATGGTTATGTCCTAAGAAGCGATCATAGGCAAGGGATCGACATACGCGACGAAGGATTCATACCCTAAACCCTATGTAAATCTATGTAATGTATGGAAACTTTATGTGATGTATGAAAACTTTATATAAGAACCTCAAACATGATAGGTCATTTTGTGAAGGATTTTTTGGTACCAATGCCAAACTTTAATTTTATGGTTGCTTCATAGAACACCCTGATTTTGGCACCTCAAAAATGAAAATTGGCTTTTTCGTGTGTCGAAAAGGAAACTTCCTTTTGCAACATCTTAAGCCATCCCGATTCCATTAGTCTCGATTTGTGGCTGGATCGGCGGGAATAGAGGGGGCCTTTAGTCCCGATTCCTTAGTCCTAGTTTTTTAATGATAATAAATGTCTTGAGTGTTAGTCCCGGTTTGTGGCTGGACCGGCGGGAATAAAGGGGGCCTTTAGTCCCGATTCCGTAGTCCCAGTTAGGAAACCGGGACTAATATATCGTTTCCTGGGGAATGGATCCTCCGGAATCTCCCTGAAGTTGGCCGTAGTGTTGTCCCTGCTCTTGTAGTTCATAACTTCTCTAGCTAGATCAATATGTCGGGGAGCTAACTAGTTTCACATATTAGGGAGTGCCTCTATGGCCAGCTTTAGAGAGATTCCTGAGGACTGGATCCTCCGGAATCTCTCTGAAGCTGGCCATAGTGTTGTCCCTGCTCTTGTAGTTCATAACTTCTGTAGCTAGATCAATATGTCGGGGAGCTAACTAATTTCACATATAAGGGAGTGCCTCTATGTCCAGCTTCAGAGAGATTCCTGAGGACTGGATACTCCAGAATCTCCCTGAAGCTGGCCGTAGTGCTGTCCCTGCTCTCACACACCATCGTGTTTGCAGTTGATAACTTCACAGGGATGCCTATTTATAGATTAAGCAGCATGACATAGTGTCGACAGTCACGACATAATGTCGACACTCACCACTGTCATAATGTCGCAACCCACTGAAATAGTGTCGCCACTCACGAAATAGTGTCGACACTCACAAAATAGTGTCGACACTCACTGGCATAGTGTCGCCACCCATATTTAGTCTCGGGTGGTGTCTCCAACCTAGACTACAGGTTTATATTTAGTCCCGGTTGGAGACAGAAAATGGTTTGGATCATTTTTGAATTTCTTATGCCCGTTTCAAACTATATTCAAAACGGCGGGCATGAAGCTTATTATCCCGGGGCTGAGCCTCGCTGAACTTGAAGTGGATCTCTGATGAAAAAGCATGTTGTGAACCTATAAATGATTTTAAAAAAATTCACAAGCATTATATCATATACTTGTAGTTCAAATCTTGGCAACCTCCTACCGATTTGGCAGGAAGTTGTCTTTTTCATGAGGGATGGACGGAAAGGTTCCAGATACACCGGTTGGGAAATTTTCCATATAAGGTGGTCTAGTATTTTTGAAAAATGGTTTGGTACCAATGCCAAACTTTAATTTGGTGGTTGCTTCACAGAACACCCCGATTTCGGCACCTCAAAAATGGAAATTGGCTTTTTCGTGCGTCAAAAAGGAAAACTTCCTCCTGCAACATCGTAAGCCATCCCAAGATGCACATGTGTGCACAATATGGGCACATTATCACAAACTATGCCCTGATTCTAGCAATAACATTGGTGGATTGACCTCAATGCCATGAAACCTCGAACATGATAGGTCATTTTGTGAAGGATTTTTGATGATGTTTGCAATTTTTCAAGTTCAATATTTTTCATTGCAACTATGACACATAATATGACACCACGCGAAGGTTTCACATTGTTTGGATCATTTTTGAATTTCTTATGCCCGTTTCAAACCATATTCAAAACGGCGGGGATGAAGATTCCTAGCCTGGGGCTGAGCCTCGCTGAACTTGAAATGGATCTCTGATGAAATAGCATGTTGTGAACCTATAAATGATTTTAAAAAAAATTCACAAGCATTATATCATGTACTTGTAGTTCAAATCTTGGCAACCTCCTACCGATTCGGCAGGAATTTGTCTTTTTCATGAGGGATGGACGGAAAGGTTCTAGATACACCGGTTGGGAAATTGTCCATATAAGGCGGTCTAGTATTTTTGAAAAATGGGTTGGTACCAATGCCAAACTTTAATTTGGTGGTTGCTTCACAGAACACCCCGATTTCGGCACCTCAAAAATGGAAATTGGCTTTTTTGTGCGTCGAAAAGGAAAACTTCCTCCTGCAACATCGTAATCCATCCCAACATGCACATGTGTGCACAATATGGGCACATTATCACAAACTATGCCCTGATTCTAGCCATAACATTGGTGGTTTGACCTAAATGCCATGAAACCTCGAACATGATAGGTCATTTTGTGAAGAATTTATTATGATGTTTGCAATTTTTCAAGTTCGATATTTCTCCTTGCAACTGTGACACATAATGTGACACCACGCGAAGGTTTCACATTGTTTGGATCATTTTTGAATTTCTTATGCCCGTTTCAAACTATATTCAAAACGGCGGGCATGAAGCTTATTATCCCGGGGCTGAGCCTCGCTGAACTTGAAGTGGATCTCTGATGAAAAAGCATGTTGTGAACCTATAAATGATTTTAAAAAAATTCACAAGCATTATATCATATACTTGTAGTTCAAATCTTGGCAACCTCCTCCCGATTTGGCAGGAATTTGTCTTTTTCATGAGGGATGGACGGAAAGGTTCCAGATACACCGGTTGGGAAATTGTCCATATAAGGTGGTCTAGTATTTTTGAAAAATGGTTTGGTACCAATGCCAAACTTTAATTTGGTGGTTGCTTCACAGAACACCCTGATTTCGACACCTCAAAAATGGAAATTGGCGTTTTCTTGCGTCGAAAAGGAAAACTTCCTCCTGCAACATCGTAAGCCATCCCAAGATGCACATGTGTGCATAATATGGGCACATTATCACAAACTATGCCCTGATTCTAGCCATAACATTGTTGGTTTGACCTAAATGCCATGAAACCTCGAATATGATAGGTCATTTTGTGAAGGATTTTTTATGATGTTTGCAATTTTTCAAGTTTAATATTTTTCCTTTCAACTTTGACACATAATATGACACCACGCGAAGGTTTCACATTGTTTGGATCATTTTTTAATTTTTTATGCCCATTTCAAACTATATTCAAAACGGCGGGCATGAAGCTTCTTAGCCCGGGGCTGAGCCTCGCTGAACTTGATGTGGATCTCTGATGAAATAGCATGTTGTGAACCTATAAATGATTTTAAAAAAAATTCACAAGCATTATATTATGTACTTGTAGTTGAAATCTTGAATTTTTTTTTGAAATTTCAAATTAAGCAATAAATATTTGTTAATGCAATTTTAATTGAAAATAGTAAAATTGTATAGTTCAAATAAAAATATTTGAAAACAGAAAATGGTTTTTGATTAGTTATTTAAATTGAAGCACTTTTCCTGTTAAAAGTTTTTTGAAATTCCAAATTATGCAATTAATATTTGTTAATGCAATTTTAATTGAAAATAGTAAAATTGTATAGTTCAAATAAAAATATTTGAAAACAGAAAATGGTTTTTGATTATTTATTTAAATTGAAGCACTTTTCCTGTTAAAAGTTTTTTGAAATTCCAAATTATGCAATAAATATTTGGTAATGCAATTTTAATTGAAAATAGTAAAATTGTATAGTTCAAATAAAAATATTTGAAAACAAAAAATGGTTTTTGATTAGTTATTTAAATTGAAGCACTTTTCCTGTTGAAAGTTTTTTCAAATTCCAAATTATGCAATAAATATTTGGTAATGCAATTTTAATTGAAAATAGTAAAATTTTATAGTTCAAATAAAAATATTTGAAAACAGAAAATGGTTTTTGATTTGTTATTTAAATTGAAGCCCTTTTCCTGTTGAAAGTTTTTTCAAATTCCAAATTATGCAATAAATATTTGGTAATGCAATTTTATTTGAAAATAGTAAAATTGTATAGTCCAAATAAAAATATTTGAAAACGGAAAATGGTTTCTGATTATTCATTTAAATTGAAGCACTTTTCCTGATAAAAGTTTTTTGAAATTCCAAATAAATAATCATCTTAAATTGAAACATCTTATTAATTAAAGAACAAAAAAAATTTGAAAATGGCAGGAAGACCAAAAGGTTTGCCAAAATATGAAAAACAGGTCAACGATCCTGGTTCATCCCACCAACGAGGACCGATGATCCTTGGTGCGTGTGCTGCCATCAACATGCCTTTGGTCCCGGTTCGTCCCAACAACCGGGACCGTTGATCCTTTGGTCTCGGTAGTTGGGACGAGCCGGGACCAAAGGCCCAGGCACGTGGCAGCACAGCAACGCTCCTGCCCAGACCATTGGTCCCGGTTTGTCCCACTAACCGAGACCATTGATCCTTTGGTCCCAGTTGGTGGGACGAACCGGGACCAAAGGCCTGTACAGTTAACAGCCCCGGCCCTTCCTCCTCCCCAACTCCCCCAAATCATAGAGCACATCGACGCGCGGCTAACGAAAATTTGCGGCGGAGGAAAATCACGTCGTCAGGCTGCCCAACATCGATGCTCGTCGCCGCCGCGCCACCACCATCTGAGGAATCGACCACGCACGCTGGAAATCGACGCCATGGTCACCGTCTGCTCTGACTCCGGCCGTCGCCATTGCCGCTGCTTCCAAGCTCCTCTGGCCTTGTCGACCCATCCATCGTCTTCGTGGTGAGCCGCTGGTCCTCCAGGACATCTCCTCTCTCTCTCGCTCTGTTTCCTTCTGTCGCCGAGCGCCCCTGTCCACCGCCGTCGGACACCATCACAGATGACACTTCGATGACCAATAAGCGGCGGCACGACCACCGTTAGCTTCCTCGTGACGCGCTCGTTCGAACCCGACCTTCTGCGTGTTCCATCAAGCACTCTAGTGCCGCTAACCACCGCCGGTCGACGTGCCCTCCCACGAGCCCATGTGGCGCCAAGGTGGCGCTCATGTGGCCCTGACGTGGGCGTCGAGCAAGCTCTGCCAGCGTGGCAGCCCGACGTGGCCCTGGCCCCACTCATCAGTCACTGTGGGTAGGCGCTGCATCGGTGAGAAAAGGTTCCCCAGCCCTAGGTGACACCATCCTTCACCTATGCTGACGCAATAAACGTTTAATAATTGTTTTAATAATTTCAGAAAAAGGATAAATCTTATAAACATAATAAGTAATTATTTATAAGTCAGAAAAATACAAATAATATATAAAAATGTTCAGAAAAATGAGATCTACACTTTACCATCAATATCATGCATTGTTCAACAACTTTAATCACAAGTTTAATTAGAAGAACAAATGAACCCCGTAGGTGATTCGCGGGTCTCTCCTGTATTAGGGTTTGGACCCCTCGGTTCCCGCTTAAATTTCCAAGCATGCTATAAGGGTTTCATTACAATACTAATTAACTTGTCATATCATCATCTTTGCTTGAGCATTGCATCGATGCCATGTGTTGATTGTTGTTCCCCCTTTCTTTCTGGTGTTTGCTTCTTCATGGTAGAATACGATATCGAGATCAAGATCGAAGACCGAGATCAACACCATCGAAGATCGAGTGCATAGTGTTTTGCATTATTTGCATTATAGTAACTTGCAAATCTTAATTTGTAGATACTATGGATCCAACACAACAAGATACTATGATTCCAGAACATCAAGAAAACATCCTCCACGGAATGATCTGCGAAAATGAAGATATCGATATCGATGTCACCAGTGAGTTTCTGGACGATTCCGGTCAGGGAGATGAGTATCTCAACCGAGGAGACGGCTCCTGTGAGGTAGAAGCCGAAGCCTGGGATAGGGGAGAAGCCGATGAGGGAGAAGGCGACGGCTCCGACGGAACCTTAAATCTCGCAAACATCGACGAGGTGTATATATGTATTTTGTAATTAAAATGCTGTTGTCTATATATACATGCATATATTAACACTCTTTCTTCTTTTAGCCCTCCGGATCGAGAACTTCTTCCGTAAGAACGAAACGAGGCCCAACAAAAAAGTTGGATGACACTGTGAGGTATAGGATCGAAGTGGTCGGTGTAGACGGCGAACCGCAAGCTCCTATCGATGTCGCAAGAAAATTTGTCAAGCAATACGGAGTTCTTGCGAGGGACTACATCCCGATCACCGTTCAAGAATGGAATCGGCCAAGCGGCGATGGAGTCCCGTATGTCGGCGACAACGCCAAAGATAAGCTTTTTGAGAAGCTCATGGTTAATTTCCTCCTGCCGATGCTAGATGTGAATCCAGATGAGGAGGAGAGAGCAAGAATGGAGCTTGTGCAAAGAGTCAAGAAGTTTGCTCTCATCAAGATGGCCGATGCATTCAAGAACTGGAATAAGAAACTGTACAATAACTTTGTCAAGGTAGAGAAGACTCCGGATTTCACTCAAGGCGGCTATGCTAAGTTAAGACACCAGTGGGAGGATTTTGTGAAGTACAAGACATCGGAGAAATCTAAGGAAAGGTCTAGAATAAATACGGAGAACACTTCTAAGAAACTGTACCATCATAACATGGGGCCTGCTGGCTACGCCATTGCATGCCTAAGTGGGATGCACCTGAGGTCAATTACATTGCTGTCGGGATCACACCAGAGCCCGCAACCTGGACACCACGGCCGAGAAACTGGTTTTACGGCCATGGGGACACGTTGGACAAAGAAGGGAGGGAAATATATAATCAGAAACACAAAGATGATCCCCTACTGCCCATCGACGATATTAGAAATGCAGTAGATGATGTTGTAGCGGGACGGTTCGTTCCCGACAGAGAAAACGACAAGCTCACACGCGCCCTTAAAAATCCTGAACACGACGGACGAGCACGAGGCACACCAGGCTCCAAGCCGTGGAAGGTTGCCTTCCCCGCGGAAATGAAGAGATATCCCGATAAAAGCCATCAGGGGAGAAAGGAAAGGGAGGCAGCTAAGAAAGCGGTCACTGCAAACCGGCTGCGTAATGTAGAAGAAGCATTAAAGCAGCACCAGGATCAACTCGACATACATAGCCAGCAAGGTACTAGCGTCCAATCTCAGCGGCACGTGGTAGAAGCTGCATTCGAGGGTACCGGCGCCCTATCGAATAAGAAAAGCAGCGTCGCTTCCACGTAGCTCCATGATGTTGATGATGATGCACCGACGACATCTCCTCCTAAACGCTACCGAGTGGATGATATCACGGAGAGCACAACTTGTGAGCTAAAGGTGCAGGTTATGAACTTAAGGGTGACGGCGGCGGTTGGCATGGTCGTACCAATTGCGCCTAACCCAACTTGGCATTGCAGACCGGTTCCAAAAGGGTATGGTGTCGTCATGGTGGATGATGTGAAGGAAGATTTTGAGGAGCTGAAGCTAGACCACCCTGCGGGGGAAGATATGGAGCTGACTCAAATAGGAGAAGCCAAAGGGGGGACTATTCTATGGCCAAAGGAGCACATCATGCTTCCAAATTATGTGCCGCCAAGGCCAACCACTCCTCAGAGTAGCAATCCACCTTCGTCGCCACCTCACCATTCTCCAGCGCAACCGTCACCTTCACCGCCTCACCACTCAGCGCAACCGTCTCCATCGCCGCGTCAGCCGTCTCCGCCGCCGCGTCAGCCGTCTCCGTCCCCTGAGCCTCAGAGACAAAAGCGGAAGTATACTAAGAGGGGAAGCACCACCAGCAGCAGCAAAAGCATGTTCCGATCACCAAAACGTAAGCTATCGCCCCTCCCAAAAGTACCTCATAAGAATATGAAGAAGCTACCTTGCGAGAAGACAGATGAGGAAATTGTTGCGGCCGCAGATGCCCATTATTGAAAGTGGAAGATTGACATGGCTAACAAGAAAAAGGCGATAGAGCCATTCTTCCCGGTCACCGCGGAAGATAAAGCCAAAGCAGTCGCGCTTAAGATTCAACTTCACCAACCCATAGCACTCACATCAGACTATAATCACTCTATTACCAAGTCGGCTGAGGCAAAAGAGCGGAGAGTCGGGAAAGAAGTTGCCCAGCTCGGACAACAGAAAAATCAATCGATCGAACCGCTCAAAGTGTACGATACCAATGAGTGGAGAGCCCAGGAGCGGCATGATCCGAACATTGATCCGAAGTTTGCTCGACTATACGGAGAAAAGGCCCAATTATATGGACTGTCTATTACTGAGTACATGAGCCGTATGGATGAGTTCGAGGGGTACCAATAAACAACATACGTGTACCAGTACGGGGCTCTTCTCGTCAAACCCGAGTTAGTCAAAGATCTACCAACAAAAATGCGAAGATTGCATAACTGGTACATTCAAGCCTGTGCTGAATCCAAACACTGGATCGATGCTGCATATAAACATCACCATTACGGTCATGGAGATGGCTTCCTACTTATCGAATTTCTAGAATTATCTCAGTTTTACCAACAAGACGCCTTAGACAAAACTATCATTAGTGCCTATTGTTTGTAAGTATTATTAATTTCTGTAATTAAGTCTTTCTAGCTCAGCTCATTCGTTGCTTGTATAATCTTACTCATCACTATACTAATTATATATGCAGAATGAAGATTCTCGAATGCAACAAAGGACAAATCTATGACCTTGGGTTTGTTGACTGCAATTTCGTTCATGAAGTTACTCTAAAAATGAAACCCAAAGAGACCGAGGATAACTTGCTACAAGCGTTGAAGCATTTCAGCAACAGAAGGGAAATACAATTTCCTTACAACGCTGGATGAGTGTTACTGTCTTGTACACATTCTATTTTTGCTTACTCGATGTTAAGCGTATAATTGACTCGTGTTATATTTTGTTAGTGTGTTCAGCTTCCACTATATTCTGTTAATCATTTCTGTTGAGACCAGAGTAGTAAAAGTCGTGGACTCGAAACACACACCATTAGAAAAGTAGGCAGACATGCAGGAATGCCTCCAGAAAGCTTGGAAACGGTTCACCGCCAAAACTAAGGGTGTTTCGAAGCCAGAGCTTACATTTCAACCATTGACTGTAAGTACTACTTACTAGATCCACGCATCTCTTTGATTCTAGTTTCAATACCACCATTATCATGCTTGATTATTATTTTGATTGAACTCCATTCTCGTAAAGTGCTTGAGGCAGAAAGCCGGGAATAACTTATGTGGATACTATGTCTGCGAGTTCATTCGCCAGACGACCAAAGAGAAGGGCGCAGATCGGAACATCAAAAAATTGAAGTACGATAAACAATAATCACAACTTTATTTTATTACCACCAATTGTGTTTAGTTTCATTCATATATATTGATCCCCTTCTTTAAATTAGATCGAACGGATGCGGGACAGTCTTCTATCACAAGAACGTATGCAAGCAATTCAATAGAAAATTACCGGATTCTTGTTAGAACAAGTCATAGATCCGAAAGGAGAATATTATTACCTGCTTCATTTGGAAGGGTGAAGTGTAAAAAAGAAGATGTAAATTCGATCAAATTCGTGTGAGTACCTTTTGTAATTAATATGTTTCGACCAAGAAGACGGATGAGACGGTGTATAATATATTTATGATCATGCATGATGTGTAATATATATATATCGTGGTTTCATTATTGATGTATATATGTAGTACCATTACATAGAATACAAAACACCAAATAAATAAATAAAATAAAACCCTGTCGCGACACAAAAATACCCCGAAAATCCTGCTGCGGCACAAAACCCTGCCGCGGCACAGAGACCAACGATCCCAGTTCGTGCCACGAACCGGGACCAACGATCCACCCCCGCTCGTCTCTCGCGCTCCCATGTGGAGACCCATTGGCTCCGGTTTGTTCCACGAACCGGGACCAATGATCCACCCCCCCCCCCCCTCGTCGCGCGCCCGCCCACGTGGAGACCTATTGGTCCCGGTTCGTGTCCAAACCGGGATCAGCATTAGTCCCGAGTGATTGGTCCCGGTTCTGTAACCGGGACCAATGGCCCTTATGAACTGGGACTAGAGGCCCTTTTTCCACCAGTGTCTCCTCGAGGGCGTGGCAACTGGTCTCGATCAAAGATCAGATATGTTCTTTAGGTGTGTGTTCAGTTCGGGAACGAAGTGAAATAGAATGTCATGGTTCCATTCCACTAGAATGGGTTGGTTTCGTTCTTCTGTTTGGTTAGGATAAAAAATGTGTAATGGAATGGTTCCATCCTATGTTCGGTTGGACCGAAAAAGTGGAATGGAATGGTTCTATGTTTGGGTGTATTTAGTAAAAAGGATGACTAGAAAATAGATAGAGTGAGAAGGTTTGGGTGGCTTTAGCATAGAGGAATGGGGAGATTCCACCGATTCGGTGGAATGAGTGAATTCTGGATCTAGAGGGAATATTCTCTTTTGAGAAACCACCTCGTTTCATTCTATTTTTTAACTGAACACTAGAACGGCTCTCAGGTGTGGAACTGTTCCATTTCATTCCACTTCGTGACACCAACCGGACACACCCTAGATACATTCCAGTTCTTACATTAGATCCAATTTTCAAACTTCCAGTTTCGTAGTCTATACTCAATTGGCCAAATAAATTCCCAAACTCTCCGCGATGCTCAAATTCCAGCGAAAATTAGTGTATAATAATCGGTGGGTGGACGACGCACGGAACGATCCGTGTGGTTCAAGGAGGTGTCACAAGGCAACATCATCACTAGGGGCGGATGATTCTTCAAGCAGGCTGCGCTGAGCTGTTTCGCCGTCCAAGTCTACATAGACATCCACGGCCGGAAGCACGGCGTCCAGCACAGGATACGCCCATGCAGCACCCTGCGAATCTGGCCTGCCTCACGCGTGGCTCCACACGAGGAGAAATCTAGCAAATTCTACCAAAGGATGCAGACGATATGTATATGCCTAAAAAACTACAATGAGATGCATGCGCCTGTGTTCCGTGTTATGCTTGCGCATGAGTGCTTTCCATCAAATCCGGAGTGCATGGGCTTCGTCGTGAACGTCAGATCAATACACAATAAAATATTATGGGTCATTATTTTCTAACACACCCACCATTATACACCTTTCGTCTCCTGTGGCTTTCAATAACCTAGATTATTAGGGAAAATGATCTAGCTAGTATGCTGGCTAGATCAGAGTTCAGAGCATCATCGTTTGTGGTTAAAGGACATACAGTAAGATTTATTGTTACACACTGAAATATCGCCCTACACTCTACTCTCATTTTTCGGAAAAGGGGAAGCGTCCGCCCTCTGCATCGATCTATGCACATGCAACTATTTTATTACAACTTTTTAAGCATTGTACAATATGAATAACTAACTGCAAAACCACTAGATATCTGACTCATGTACCACAAATCCTATTTCTTAGTTGTTGAACATGTATAGCACGACTACCATCTACATGGGGTTGCAGATTAAGGCTAGAGACTTGCGTGCCGCCAAGTGTTGAAGTGAACACCATCCAGTGGGCAGCCTTGTGGGTAACATGCAAAAATTTGGGAGCTCTAAATTTGTTAAAAACGACATCACTGCGAGTTTCCAAATATCCCACTATAATGCACACAACCCACCCACATCCTGAAGTACATGTTATTACTTTCTAAACATCCCAACAATTTGAACAAGAAGAGATATGTGAAATAACTGGCGAGGGATGATCAATTGGGGCGTTTGGGTTGGTGCGCAACAAGAAAAGCACATGTCCCTACAACCTTAAAAAGGTACTATATATGCCAATCATATCTCAAAGTAAGTGGGCACGCATGAATAGATGAACATGGGCCTTAGGGAGCTTCCACGCTTGAGCGCACACATTCTTTGTATTACTTAAAGCAAGCTAGCAACAAATATGAGCATGGGAGGTACCGGGACATCACTCCACAGCCATAATCAGAGCTTGCGGGGTTTAACGAACCTATGAGTTCACATGGTGAACTCCTCTAGGACCACAGAACCTATAGGTTGCCGTTATGGTGCATGTATGACAAGATATGATCAATCATTTTGATGGTGTTGCGTCTGTAGGAGAGGTTTATGGACTTGCATTACATGCTCAACAGAATCCATACGACCTCGTGATATGTCTACTTTAGCTTGAAAACCTCGGTGATCTATATATGGCATGGAAGGTGCATGACCTTCCATTGTAGTACTTGCCTAGAGGAATTTACATTGCAAAATAGGCCGGTACAATGGTAGCTAGACTGATGAATCTTGATCGCTAATAACTTGGAAAGCCTATTGTAAACAATTTTGTTTGTAGAAACAAAACAACCACTTTACGTCCTAGATGTAGCTGATTTTAATTGTTTTGATTGTCTCGGTTTGAGTTTTACTAGGAAAAAAGATTATGCAGTTTTGCGACGATGTAAAGACTTTCATTTAGATACGGGAATAGGAAGTTTCCCCATGGGCATGAAGCATGTCACCGGGGAATTTGAAATGGTTGATCTTTGTTTCAACCTTGTCTGATCCATGATTGTATTACTTTGAACCTTTTGAACTCTGTAACAAAAAGGTTGTGTGCATCGCTTGATGCAGAGGCCAGGTCTATGCTCACCATTTCGGAAAAAAAACAGAATTTGAAATGGTCCATACTAGGCGTGTTTGATCTCACGAGGAAAATATGTGCCTAATTCGAGCACACTTGATGAGCACTAGAGCATCAATTTGTTGAAGCTTCATCAAGTTCATCTGTCAAAGAATCCGTCCATAATTTACACTAGAAAACTAGACTCTATTTTTGGGATCAAATTAGTTTTGGAATCAAGCTACCTTGTCTCGTTTTGTCTCTTCACTACACAAATGTTGAAACAAATCCAAGAAAAATTTACAAGCGCAAAAAACAAATACTCTCCAAGTTAACACATAGTTTTCCGGTGAAGTGCAATCGCTGATTCTTTGAAGTCATTCTAGTTTTGGTTTGTACCTTGCAACCCCAATGAAACGTCCACCGCCATGGTTGTCGAGTATCTTACTTTTTAACATACATTTTATTAAGATCCAGATGTTTGCATTTTTACAAGAGAAAAATGATTGAAGTGTTCTTGAGTTTGACAAGTTGGCTTGCTTTAGTCAAATAGTTAAATTGGTCCTAGTGCTTATGCTCGGGTTAGATTCTTGTATAAAAGACTGCAGTTATGGTTAAATGACCAATTGTGGGTAAGAAATTCCCTCTCTAATTGCCTACATTATAATGTACATATTTTTTTTATGACTCTACAGTATATTCTACTAATTAAACCGATATACAAAATTATTGTCACGGCTTCTTACAGACACATTAATGGGTACAAGTGAGTTAGGAGAATGCAAGCCATGTCCACTTGAACTACCAAGTACTAGGCTGACCAAGTACACTAACTCGATGGCAAATGGTTGAAGGAGAGTCCAACTCTATCTAACCATCATGTTCAAGTTACAACATGTACAAACCAGGGGCAACACGGTCACATCCTAATGCTTCCAAGTCCTAGGATGCCTCTAGGTTTCAACTGCATCGCAAAGAAACTCTAATAAGAACGAAATGTGTGTCCATTATGCAGACCAGCAAGAAATAAGCTCTACTCCTCACTCGTCACATGTGCACTACATGGCTCTTTGCATGTATGATCATATTTCAGCTCTATTCTCACATTTAAATAGGAGTGTCATAACATTAACTTTGATACCATGTGATGCAACAACCATGCTTCTTGCATATATTTCCATCCCATCGTAAGGAGCACAAGTCGTCCATAGTAAATATACTATTCTGAGCATCCCCTCTTTCATTGAAGCTTCCCTGTAAAAAAATTTGATTGTATCAATTCAGATTTTGCAAATCAGTTTGTTTATTTAGATCACTGTGTATTTTAATAAAACCTTTGCATTTGAACATGAACTTTCCGATCCGATATTAAATGGCCGGAGCTATGTTTCCCTTTCGAAAAAGGGAAAGTGTCAATTAGCTCATCTTGCATATGCTTGCTGTTAACGCTACACTATAGCTAGAAGATTTGTTCATTTGTGGATAACATCTAGCAGAGTTCTTTTAAGAGTTGGCAGAACGAAGTGTCAAATTATGATGTGATGTGTCTATGGCGTCTATCCGCCACACTACTATATATTAATTTGCTCGACCAGCATGGTAGGGACACGTTACCAGCATGTTTACACTGGTGAGATTAACTCCGAATTGATAATCACCGACTTATACTCGCATAGTACAACGTCAGCAAACCTTTTATGTCTTACGATCACATTCAAGGCTTTATGAATTATGAACATACCTAGTGTATCGATCTATTAATATAGAAAGGGTCTGGCTACTATTTCAATGTTTTTATGTTAATATGCCAATGCCTACCATGTACCTAGCTAGCTACAATGATTTCTAGAAGTCATCACCAGGCATGTATTTGGCACGGGAAGTATCGGGAACTCAGATTTCTCGTAGTGCGGCAAGTGTTCCAGTACACTTCAATCAAGCGGGAGTCGGTGATCCTGAGAGCGCGCTGCCGCTAGTCGAAGTGCTACCCCCAACATCTAAAATAAGGGTGCATTCAGACATGCTAATCAGGCGGAGAAGTTGCCTTGTACTAGGATATATCACCCTCATGCTTCATCAGTGGACTACCAGAGAGCATCTTCATGAGGATACTAGTCCGCTGAGGGTAATTAGTTGTTTTGTACTTTATTTAAATGTCCAAAGCGAGATCATTAGACAGCTTGAATTTCATCTAGAGCTAAAAAGAGATCACAGGAACGTGGTGTTGACGACATCACCCACCATTATACACCTTTTGCCTATTGCGGCTTTCGATAACCTATAGGTTACTAGGGAAAATGATATAGCTAGTATGCTGGCTTGGTCAGAGTTGACAAAAAGCATGTAGCATTGTCATCTATCTATTCTATTATATACTAAAAGTATTATAAGATTGTCTTTCGAGGCACCACATTGATCCACATCACCTAAAATATATTAACAATTAGATCTATTACTAATGGCTATGATTTAATTAGCATTACGTACAACACGGATTCCAATAGGTACGACTTCTCTCGACTCCAACACGTCTCCAGCCTCGACTCCAACACGTCTCCAGGGCCAACATCATGTGAGATGGTCTCCAGCGTCAACATCAGCTGAGCCCTCAGCATTACGTGAGCAACAAGAAAACATACAAGTAAATAGAGTCCATTTCCTAAACGAGTTACACGTTTAAAATCTCTTAAAAGCTCTTTCACGTACCCATACCAAGACCGTACTTCAGAGAGATCCGGTAAATTTCCTTTCTCTTTTTCACGTACACGTTTATCAATCTAAATACAAGCTATATATCCCAAAGATTTCTTAAAAGCTCTTGCACGTACCCCACAAATTTCTTTCTTGCTTACAGATCACAATTCCCTGCTTCCAGATCAGCGTCAAGATCTAGCATCTATCACCCCAAGACCGTAATTTCCAGAGAACCGGTAAATTTTCTTTCTCTTTTCATCTTACTGTTTATCGATCTAAATATCAAGATGGATCTTCTTTTCTATCTTCAAGTCAAAGGTAATAAAGTATGGAAAAAATTGCTATCGCCATCTCCTTTTCTCATCAGATCTTACAGGCAATGAACGAAACACATAAATCTTAAATCTGAACTCTTATATATATTCTCTCTAATAGTAATAAATAACATGAGCCTTGTATAACAGGTAAATTTCCTTTTCTCTTTCATAATATTATTGTCTTTTGATCTTATTGTTTGTCAATTTAATCAACTACAACTAGCTAGATGGTGTGACATCATGGTCAATATATGTGTAAACTTCCATCAATATGCTCAAAATTTTCTGTCCCCTTCTCCTTGGAATGAACAAACACATAAGTCCTAGACCTGAGCTCTTATAAATATTCTCTATGACAGTAATAAATATCATAATCCATGTATAATTTTATATGTTAATGTTTGCTCTTCTATTTCCCGTGTGTTGACAGACATGAAACCTACACTCCTAAGTGCATTGTCTACAAGAAACGAGTCATGGACAATCAAGGTCAAGGTTTTAAGACTTTGGGATTCAATGAACCTATCGACTAATGAAGTTATTAGTTCTGATATGATTTTAGCAGATAAGAAGGTACAACTATTAGATGTGCATAATTTGAACAGTGTTCCATACTTTGCATTCTACTAATATATTATTTGTACATAGGGCAATACAATCCATGCTTCTATTGGAACTAAACTGATCAGCAAGTTTAAGTCAAAGTTTAAGGAAAACTCCATCAACATATTGAAGAACTTCAATGTTCGGAAATATGACAAGTATAGGCCTTTGAAGAACAATTTAAAAAATATTTTTATTTCGGATACAACAGTAAAGGAAGTTCTAGAAGAATCATAGAACTTTCTGGAATATTACTTTGAGTTCGTTGACAGTACTACCTTATGGAGTAGGGAAAGTAATGATGCACAATGCTCAGGTATGTACATCCTTCATACAAATAAAAAACTATATATCAATTAAGTAATATTTATACTTCTTTATGCAGATGTTATTGGCTTGCTTAAAGGGATAAAACCAATACAACAAAAAAATAGCCAAAAACACCTCAAAGGAGCGAACTGCAAAAATCCGTGAAATTGAAATCCTTTTGTTAGAGTAAGCCAGTAAGCTATAGCATTATTTAGCGCCTTTTTATGATTTTAGTTCTCATATAATTTGTATTTACTTTTACATGATTAAATTTCTAAAGTGGTGAGAAAATCAAGGTCTCTTTATGGGGGACAATTTAGCAGATATGGTGAACGAGAATATCTTGGGCAAACAAACAATAGTGATTGTCACTTCAAATATGGTCAAAGATTTCTATGGTGAGAATTTTAGTCTCTTTTATTTTGCATAATATGATTGTACTGATTCATTTATAACCAGGATTATAATTACGAACAACAAATCCATCAAAGGTCTATTTAGACTTGGAAATTCCAGAAACAAAAGAAATCATCAACATGTATGATATATAAATTAATGCAATAGTATAGACACTTTTTATGTATGAGTGCATTTTGATGTTGTTACCATTAATATACAGGCATGGTAGAGTGGATACCTTCCCAACAATGATCGAAGTTGATGCAAGCACACAAGG
Organism: Avena eriantha; assembly: GCA_910589775.1. Classification (NCBI taxonomy): domain Eukaryota; kingdom Viridiplantae; phylum Streptophyta; class Magnoliopsida; order Poales; family Poaceae; genus Avena; species Avena eriantha. The sequence continues at coordinate 167,678,500 of OU342743.1, read as the reverse complement.
AACAATAGAACAACAAATGTTCTACAACAGAAAAACCTTAAGGGAGATCACAGAATTGCAGTACAGTGATGTGAAAACAAATGTCAGTTCATACCCTTAATTTCAAGTATGTTTCACATTTTTTTGTTACATTATTAACCTTTTACTTTTTACTTAAATTAGGAATATATATGCACAACAAAAGCAACAATTGATGAGATTATATCAGATAGAGGTTGGTGGTACATGGCATGTATTCATTGCTATTGTGCGGCAAAAAAGAACTCAAATAACTTTGTTTGCAAATCATGTAACAAAATAGCAGAAAGTGCAGATCTACGGTGAGAGTACACCATATTCTATTTCATTACCAAAAAATCCTACTATGAGGTACCTATTAACACTAAAGTATCATATTAGGTACATAATCAATATAAGGATAAGTGACGACACAGGAACAACAACATGTGCAATATTCAATGAGGTGGCACAAAGACTTTTGGGAAATATGTCAGTTGCTACCCTGCTAGAGCAAGATGGATTATCGACTATCCCAGAAGTTATTACCAACCTTTGTGGAAGAACACTCATATTCCGTTTGAAGTTAAATTCAAGGAATCTGCAAGAGTGCATGGAAAATTATAAAGTGAATTACACCTTTGAGCCGAATAACGAGCTAGAGCTGGAATATTCAAATGAAAAGGCTGAAGAGGTATGCCCCTCTCATTTAATTTTCTTGGAAAATGACGTACAAAATCATAATGGAAAATGTTTTATAGGACATACTGGAAAATCAATGATGTGGAAACTCGATTAGTTCTGTTATGCATGAACAAAAAAATCAGGTATGCTAATATATGGTTGCACGTAATGTATTATGCTTTATCATTTTATTACATAGGAAAATTTCTATTCCAATACCACGATGGAAGAAACATCATTTGAAAAATCTATGCATGTGAAAATAAACAAAGTAGAAGACCTAAAAAATGAAATGAAGGTTACTTTCATAAGTAATCGCCATGATGAGGTATAAAGCTTTTTATCAGTACATGCATAGTTTATTGTAGCATAAATATGTTACCCAATATAATGTAGCAGAGTCAACCTTTTATCAAGAGGGAAAAGAAGAGAAATTAAGGAAGAGATCTAGCAGAAAAGTGGCAAGGGTTGGCTCCAAGAAGAGCAAGAAATCTGTTCCAGAAATGCAAATTTCTGATTATGAGGTATGATAATGTTTATTCTTATTTCTATTAAAATTAAGCTCTTTTTTCTATGTCACATACCACCAAAAAAATGCAGGAAGCATCAGAGACAGATTCGAAGGAGTTGAAAGAAGATGAGAAAAACACATTAACAACAGATCAAATCAATTGTCAAACTTCAAGTGCAAATTTAATTATAATAGATGGTTCAGATCAAGAGTTCGTAAATATAGATACATCTGTGAATAAATCTTCATTCAAGAAGCACACAAAGGTTAAAAGGGGGGAAAACAGAAGAACAAGGTAAGCCATTTTTTGATTAAAAGTTGACACTAACATTGCTTTGTTTTTTATAGCTCAAGAAATTTCTGTGTTAAGAAATTAAAATAATATGCAGGAGTTAAAAAACAATTCGGATAACATTGGGAAAAGGAGACAAGACGTTATATGTAAAAAGGAGACAAAAAAGTTTCATCAAGAAATGGGGAAAAAGTTACCATGCAAAATAAACTTCTGGATGACGAGGTATTCTGTTCAGATTGTTGTTCATAATCTATACACATTAACTAGGTTCCGTATCTTCAAAAAGTGTATATTATAGTATATTATTCTTAATACGAAAGTTATCTTATATTCTAAATTATTGGATTCTAACTTACAGGTACAAACTGAAACAAATGGAGGAACCAATACAGAAGCTGTAGTCACTGATGATGTTCACTGCATGGAAAATTTAAACCATCTACAAAAACATACCATCAAGAAATTTAGAAAGGTATTAAGAGTGGGAAAGATCAATAATAGGTGGTTACTTATTATATTAAGTTTAGTACAAATCAAATGCCATCCTATTCTCTTACTAAGCTATTCTATCTTACAGGTTAAAGAAGAACGGAAGGATGAAATCTGTATGAAACAAAGTAAAAAGTGTAGAAAGGTAATTGATCATGTACAACTTTGACATGTACCATATAGTTGAACTTCTTTGTTTTAACAGTAGCACTGTTTGTTTTTCAATTTGATAGAGAGACAAGAACAACCATGATGAGAGCAGTGATTGCATCATCACGGATGAATCTGTCGAAGAGTTAAATGAAGAAATTGCAAGGACGGCAAGGAAGAAAAATAGTGATAACAAAAACAAGAGAAAACTGTCTTCAGAAAAGGAGAATATAGTAGACTTGACTCTCAATGAGGATAGACCAAAGAGGATTAGGAAAACACCCGATAGATTCACATACTAGGATCAAATGCAATAGCTTTATCACTCAAATAGGAAGTTTACTGTTATCTTTTGCTTTAGTATAAATTCGAACAACTACTCTATATATAATTAGTAGTGATTATGGTAAGCTCTATGAGAGCATGAATTTTACCATGTGTGTGCATGCAAACAGTCTCAGTAATCTTTTTTTTAGTTATACAGATAAAAAATTGCTTCAAATCATATACCGCAATTTTTTGAGGCGTAGCTAATGCTTGCTCCACACCCAAAAGCTGATCCATTTCTAACAAGGCAGGACCAGCTAAGTGCATGTACGTATTGACAAACTGGAACAATTAAGAAAAAGCAAGCACTCACCTGCTGCTTGCCCGTGCAGAGGTTCTCTCCCTGGATATCTGAATCATAGCATCTTCTCCAGATCTTTTCAGTTGCCGATGCTGGTGCGGATGGAATCTCTGCAGACGCGCTTTGAGAATCTTGACAGTCTCAGTAATCTTTTTTTAGTTATGCAGATAAAAATTGCTTCAAATCATATACCGCAATTTTTTGAGGCGTAGCTAATGCTTGCTCTACACCCAAAAGCTGGTCCATTTGTAGCAAGGCAGGACCAGCTAAGTACATGTACTTATTCACAAACTGGAACAATTAAGAAAAAGCAGGCACTCACCTGCTGCTTGCCCGTGCAAAGGTTCTCTTCCTGGATATCTGAACCATAGCATCTTCTCCAAATATTTTCAGTTGCCGATGCTGGTGAGGATGGAATCTCTGCAGCCGCGCTTTGAGAATCTTGATCCTCTTGAAATGGATAGATTAAGTGTTTCTTCCAAGATTTTTTATACACCTAAGCAACAGACTGAGGCGACTTGCAGTTGACCGAGAACTAAGAATTTCTAAGATTATAGCACTAATCCAAACAACATATAAGTACGACATGTCTAAATATTAGATACACATACATATCTAAAAATTTCAAACATGTTGATGTACGCATTGCATTAATTAATTTTCTAAAGGTGGAAAAAGGAAAATCAGCAAACCATGGATCAAGTGTCGCTCTACAAGTCACGACTTGTCGCACGACAAGTCTACGTGTCGCAAATCGACTTACGACACGCTGAAGCGACACGACAACTTGAACTTATCGATCGACAAGTTGACTTGTCGGCGACAAACCACGACTTGTCTATGTCAACTAGTCGAGCGACAAGTTGAGGCTGGTATTTTTTTTTGAGGATGGGATATAATGTTGCCCGTGAAAAACCCTATGCCCCCAGAAATAGATCATGAGCCCCCTCCCATAGCCGCCTCTCCTCTGGCGCCCCTCCCTTGGCGATTTCTCTCACCTGACCGTCGACGGCTTGCCACCACCGCCGCCTCTCCCCTGCTCTCCCACTCCCTACCTGGGTCGTGAGCACCTCCAAAGGCTGCACCACCACCAGTCCATCGTCGGCAGCAGCAGCAGGTAACTGTTCTCCCTATTGAGGGCTGAAATCTGATGGAAGGAGGCCTAGAAATCTGATGGAAGAAGGCCTAGAAATTTGATTGTCAATGATACAGAAATGAGGGTTGAACTGGAAGAAGAAATGAATGACATGACATGGAGAGCGATGATGATGGCAATGATGATACACAGGACAAAGATCAAGACTTTGAAGTAGACTAGTTACTTAGTATTTTTTTTAGTAGCTACAGCTCGACAAGTCTAGCACTTGTCGAGACTTGTCACGACAAGTCAATGTGTCGCCACCCCAGCGACAAGTTGCGACACGTCGACACTTAATTCTTGCAGCAAACAGAATAATATAGAGGACTTATAAGAGTCCAACACGTCTTGAGAGATACCGAAAATCTTTTAAAAGGAGATTTCTATCCAAAGATAAAAGGGGTTGCAATTTACTCGGGAACTGACTATATAATACAACTTCACGCTACAAAATTCGGATCTCTTCTCTAAAATCAAGATGTGATCTACAAGATTTGCAGAAAAGAGGACCAAGATCCCAGGAGAGGGCGATCCAAATTCACACAACAGATAATTCATGTACGGTAAGTACATGTTTGCCATGCTGCTTGTCCAGACCTTTGATCATACTCATTAAGTCTGAAAGATTGATCTCTACAAAAGAACAAGGTAATAAGCCAAACAGCCCGTGTTTTCAAATATATCTAAATAGCTACTCCCTCTGATCCAAAATAATTGACTCAGATTTTCTAGATTCGGATGTATCTAGACATGTTTTAGTACTAGATGCATCTGCATCTAGACAAAACTGAGTTCTTTAATTTGAATCAGAGGGAGTATGTGATCTTTACAAGTTCATATTTTCTCATCAATAAAGAGATTTATATTTATACTTTCAATGCCATACAGGAATAATCAATGAAGAGAAAAGGCGAGGCGCGTACCAAGACATCAAAGAAAAATGCCAAGATGCTAAAAATCGATCAAATATGCAATCTATCAAGGTAATTATTATGTTAGTAACACAGAACTTTGATACGGCTATTTGAGAGGATTAGCCTGTCTCCCCCACCCCACACTCCAAACTCCAATCCTGCATCCGCCCATGGTTCCCAATTGAAGCATGGATCATATTGACCTACATTAAAAAATTATAAGTAAGCTTTAAATTAAGTAGGCTAATCAAGTTATATATAGATATATCTAATAATCATACCTTCTTATCTGGTATAATCATATAAATGCTAATATGTTTGCTGGCTGATAAGCTAACTGTGGTTCTGGTAAGACTAAAAACATTGATATTGATTATGCATGCCTCAGTTCTGGTAGACAGTGATTTCAACAGTGTACGTGCCATATTGTCTGAGGTTTATGGTACATATCCTATGGTTCAAATATCGTAACAAGGAAAAAATTCATGGCATTAATTATATATGAATAAAAGTAAAAAAGGATACTACATGATTGTCATAAATACAATTCACTAGACTATATGATTTCATACTTCACTTTGATAATGCTATCTAGCAAAAACTGAAGTTTTAATAATTACACGTGACAATATAGGGACACAGTCAAAATGGCAAGATCGGCAAGGATGAAGAAAATCCAGGACAAGAAAAAGAGAGAGTCTATAGTAGTACATGGAGATGGGCCAGAATGAAGTACTATGTCAAACGAACAAACTACTAACCAGGAGAGGTAACATGCCTACACGCATTTCATCATATTATAGTGTACATGCATTTATATTAGGCACTTATTAGACACTTTATATTATGTGTTCAACATTGCACAGTACGAGGCCAAGTAGGAAAAGAAAAGTCGAACTAATTACGAATGGAGACGAACTACCAAAAGAGCCTGGCAAGAGAAAGAGGTAATGTATACCAAGATGCATAATTTGTATACTCAAGCGTTAATATATAATGTAATACATGATGCTAAATAATAAACAGGTTGTCAAAAAGGACTAATATGAACATTTGGAGCTTTAGAAAACCAACTTGCAAGTGTGAGTGCTGCGGAGCAATTTTCTGGTATGAAGAAAGAACCAAGGGTAAAGGCAGCAGCACCCCCACATTTGGACTATGCTGCCAGAATAAAAAGGTGGAATTGCCAGCCTTAAAGGAGCCGCCAGCTTACCTTATGAAATTGCTAAGGAAAAAAATGGAAAGAGGTCAAACAACTATAAAAAAAATATTAGATTGTACAACTCCATGTTTGCTTTCACATCAATGGGAGGAAAGGTTGACAGAGAAATAAACAAAGGAAGTGGACCTTATGTTTTCAAAATGAATGGGTTGAATTACCATCGGATAGGAACTCTACTTCCAAAAGAAGGAGACAAGCCACGATGGGCTCAGCTATACATCTATGATACGGAAAACGAGGTAAAAAACAGGATAGAAGCATCCACGGCTTCAACAGATAAGAGGAAGTCGTTAGATCCCCACATCGCTGAAGGACTAAAAAATTTGTTGGGCAGAGAAAATATACTTGCAAAAACATTCAGAATGGCAAGGGATAGATTCAAAGAAGGTGACTATCATGACGTGAAACTGAAAATAATCAATAAACGGCAAAGAGATGGCAGGCAGTATAACATGCCATCAGCATCTGAAGTGGCAGCCCTCATTGTCAATGATACAACAAAAAATAGACAAGGACGTGACATCATTGTTCAGTACAAAGACATGAAACCTAGAAGAATATCCGAGAACCATCCAAAGTTTATGTCCATGCAGTATCCATTACTCTTTCCCTATGGTGAAGATGGATATAGAGAAAAAATACCATACATATTAAAAGAAGGTGCAACATGCAAGAGAAAGCATGTCACAATGCTAGAATACTATGCATATCGGATACAACAGCGTATGAACCAGTCAATGCACTTAATGTTGTGTAAAAAGCTAACGTTGCAATTCATCGTGGATGCCTTTGCATGCATTTTACACTACAGGCTGGAATGGATAAAAAAATCAAGGAAAACTAAGAACGGATCTATATGCTAGCTTGCAGGATGCAGTTGAAAGGGGAGATACAAGAGCTGACATGGTAGGAAAGAGAATACTACTTCCATCCACTATCACGGATAGCCTGAGGTACAAAAAACAAAACTTCCAAGATGCAATGGCAATATGTAGGTGGGCCGGATAGCCCGACCTATTTGTGACGTTCACGTGCAACGCAGCTTGGCCAGAAATACAATCAATGTTGCAGGAGGACAAACAGCATCAGAAAGACCTGACATTGTTGACCGAGTATTCCACATCAAACTAAAGGAGTTCATGAGAGACATAAAGGAAAGGAAATACTTCGAAAAAACGCTCGCAAGTAATGATACTCAACTTATACACTACCAAATTTCAAATATAAATTAACTAACAGCTATTGTTTTAATTGCAGTTATATACACAATTGAGTTCCAAAAAAGGGGTCTCCCACACGCCCACATAGTAATATTCCTTGACAAGAAAGAGAAGAAGTACAAAAATCCAGAACCAGAGCAAGTAGATAAGATAACAAGTGCGGAGATCCCGGACAAGGAAGTAGATCCAGAAGGTTATGCAGCAGTCGACAACTTCATGATGCATGGACCATGTGGGCAGGCCAATACTAACTCACCATGCATGGTTGATAACAGATGCATAAGAAAATTCCCTAGACAATTTAACACCAACACAACCATAGATGAAGATGGATACCCAGTATACAGAAGGCGTGATGATGGCAGATACATTGAGAAGGGAGAAGTGAAGTTGGACAACAGATATGTGGTCCCGTACAATAGAGATCTATTGGTAAAGTACCAAGCACACATAAATGTCGAGATATGCAACCGATCTCTCTCAATAAAGTACCTCTTTAAATACATAAAGAAGGGTGACGACCAAGCTACGGCTGTGATAGAAAATGATGAGATCAAAAGTTACCTCGAGTGTACATACGTCTCAGCACACGATGCGTGTTGGCGAATATTTCAATTTGAAATGCACTTCCAAGATCCTTGTGTTGAAAGGTTGCCTTTCCACCTGCAGAATGAACAACATGTCATCTTCCCAGACTCTGCAGACTTAACAAAGATAGTAAGAAAGGAAAGAACGGGAATCAATAAGTTTACACAATGGATGGAGACAAACAAGCAGTATGAAGAAGCAAGAAAATTGACATATGCAGAGTTCCCTTCAAAATGAGTATGGAACAAAGGAAAAACAAAATGGAGCAAGCGTAAAAAAGGAAGATCTGTTGGGAGGATTTATTATGCCCATCCAGCAAGTGGTGAGAAATACTACATGAGAATGCTACTTAATGTTGTCAAAGGATGCACGTCTTTCGAAGACATAAGAACTGTCAATGGAGTTGTCCAGACATCATACAAGGCAGCATGTGAAGCATTAGGATTTCTTGATGACGACAAAGAGTGGATTGACTGCATCAACGAGGCATCAAGCTGGACAACTGGAAATCAGCTACGACAACTTTTCACAACCATCTTATGCCACTGTGAGGTTACAGATCCAAAAGTTGTGTGGGAAACATGTTGGGAAGTTCTAAGTGAAGACATGGAGTATAGACAGAGAAAAATATTGAACTATCCTACACTGTGTTTAACAGAAAAACAAAAGAAAGATTACACATTGGTGGAAATGGAAAAGCTCATGAGAGAGGCTGGAAAGACACTTAAGGAATACCCAGGAATCGAACTGCCAAACTCCTCGGGTCTAAAGGAACTTGGAAACAGGCTGCTCAATGAAGAGATGAACTACAACAAACAGGAACTAAAAGATGAACATCTAAGTATTGTTCGTAATCTAAACTCCGAACAGCTAAACGCATTTGACTCCATAATCGAATCAGTAGACAAGAATTTGGGAAAACAGATTTTTGTGGATGGATATGGTGGTACAGGGAAAACATACCTATGGAAAGCAATCACAACAAAATTGCGTTCCGAAGGAAAGATAGTCCTAGCAGTGGCATCATGTGGTATTGCAGCGCTACTTCTGCAAGGAGGTAGGACAGCACACTCAAGGTTCCATATCCCTCTAATACTTACAGAAGAGTCAACATGTGACATCAAGCAAGGTACACACTTGGCAGAGCTAATAAATCATACATCGCTAATTCTATGGGACGAAGCTCCAATGGCAAACAGATTATGTTTTGAGGCACTGGACAGAACCCTAAGAGATATATTAAGGCATAAGAATGAGAACAGCATCGAAAAGCCATTCGGTGGCATGACAGTGGTTCTAGGAGGGAACTTCCGCCAGATTCTTCTCGTTCTTCCAAAGGGAAGAAGACACAACATAGTCACCGCATCCATTAAAAGGTCCTATCTTTGGCAACACTTTGAAATATTGAAACTCAAAAAGAACATGCGACTCACTTGCATGACAGATAAGGAGACAGAGAAAAGACATGTAGCAGAATTTGCAGACTGGATTTTGAATATTGGGAATGGAACAGCAACATCACCAGAAGGCGAGGAGTGGATAAAAATACCAAGTGACATACTATTGAAGAAGGGAAATGATCCAAAGAAAATAATAGTGGAAAACATCTACCCAAATTTCCAACAAAAATATCGTGACCGAGAATACTTGGAAGAAAGAGCAATCTTATGTCCAAGAAACGAAATAGTAAGCGAGATCAATGACTATATAATGGATCAGCTACAAGGTGAGTATACAATTTACCGTAGCTGTGACACAGTATGCAAGGCTGTTACTCTAAGTGATGATATAGATATGCTATATTCAAAAGAGTTCTTAAACAGCCTAAAGTTCCCTGGAATTCCAAATCATGAGATTAGACTAAACATAGGACTGTCAGTGATGCTAATGCGTAATATTAACCAGAGTGCTGGGTTATGCAATGGTACAAGAATGACAATAACTCAGCTTGGAAGAAGATTCATCGAAGCCCAGATAATAACAGGAACCCGTGTAGGTGACAAGGTATATATTCCAAGAATAATCATGTCACCGACTGAATCACCATGGCCATTCTTGCTAAAAAGAAGACAATATCCTATCAGTGTCTGTTTTGCTATGACAATAAACAAAAGCCAGGGGCAATCACTAAACAGAGTAGGACTATATCTACCTAAACAAGTTTTCACACACGTTCAGCTATATGTAGCATTCTCAAGGGTCACAAAAAGGGAAGGACTACGCGTAATGGTAGACGACGAAGATAGCAAAGAGGACGACACAGTCAAGAACATAGTATATAAATAAATTTTCTAAAGGTACGAACCCATTAAACACTTTTTGTATCATGATTCTTAGATGATGTTTCTTGCATTTAAGATAAGCATAAGTAAATGGTGATTTAATAGCTGTAAAATATCTGATTGTTTTGCACTATATGGCAGGATGGATATGCTCTACTACGAACTACAAATGAGCTGGAAAATACAAAAGTATTTAATTAATTAGGTACAAAGACACTTAAATCTAAACTAAGTGTTTATATTACGATGAACACTGATATTATATATATTACTTGATATTCCATGATTATACACTATCCATATATTTTTAGATTTATAATGCATGTCATTTTTTATATCTACTGAATTCTAATTACTTTCTATGTAGTGCGTACTTAAAACTGTTAGATATAAACGGCGGTTGGGGGGGGGGGGGGGGGGGGCTAACACTGCCGATGCCGGTCCCAAGCCCGGAAAAAAGTGGAGGGGGCATTAAAAGTTAAGATCTGTGGCTAATAAGCAGTAACAATATTAATACAATATATTATATTCATTAGACGGACAGAAATGTCTGATAGTTATACTCAGTGAAAAGAATTAAGTAATAATTTCTTTATTGAGGAATGACAGCAGGAGAGTCTCCTACTGTGTTTTAATAAAACATACAAGAGTATTTACATGAGTATGTACAGGGCTAGGCCATTTTGGCCATGCCTAAGAAATGTCCAGGGAGGGATTACAAGTGTAGAGATCGAATGATACAGACGAGCACCTATTTGTGCTCGGGTCTAATTCTACACTCTAAGATTTTGAGGTCATTCTAGACTGACTTCTCAGATTTTACACTGTCGAAGTAAGCCCTGTTACGAATTTTCTAAAGGTTCCAAGACCCTAAAATTAATGATTCAGTGAAGAGGGGCCTAGCCCAATCGTGCTTGGGTTTGTCAATCATTGGTTCGACGAGCAGATCAGTACTCCAGACTATTCCAAGATCTGTCCAACACTCCTTGCTGAATTCACAATCGAAGAACAGGTGATTTCTGGTCTTATCCTTCGCTGAGTTGCATAGCATGCAGCTGAACTCATTTCCTATGCTGAAATTTCGTCTCCTAACCATATCCAAGTGTTCATCCTGCCCAGCAGCATTATCCATGAAACACGCGGTTGTTTCATAGTGCATTTGGAATTACAGATGAGTTTCAGATATTTTGGACGGTTGGTTGCTCTGAAGTAGTTGTACTAATCATTTCGAAAAACATAAACATGAAAAAAATCTATGTATAATACATGTCCTCAAACAAACATCTGGGAAATGAAAAAATCAAACTCACCAAACAGTTCGATCTACAAATTAGAAAAAAAAAACTGAAAGTAACGATACTAATTCATGGTCATGGACTAACCGGATCCAACAAAAAACAGCCACCAACGCCTTCCTCCGGCCGCGCAGTCCGCCGGCCACACAGATGAAGAATTGCAGGATCCAGCTCAATCTCCAACGAAGCGCAAGGCCCTACTACAGCGGCACATCAAAATGAAGTTGTGGATTCGGGAGAACAGCAAGAGAGCCAGCGATTTGATTTTTAGGGGCATCGGGAGTAGGCGGATTTGGAGTCAAAGCTGGAGAAAAATGAATCGAACTGGAACAGACGAACAGTCAACATTGGGGATTCATACGTGTGAACAAACAAAGGGAGTGAGAGAAAAAAATATTGTTTATTCAGGGGAAGGGGATCTTTTATTTTAAGTGCATCAAGTGTGGTCTTAGCTATGCTGAATCCAACACAGAAAGAGTGACAAACAAATTAGCTGGACACGTTGTTTGGATGAAGTATTAAAAAAATGTCTCGACCACTATTTAATTATAATTCTGAAAAATTGGTACCCCTCTGTCTCAAAATTGACGTCGCATCAAAATTTAGATAAATTTATATACTAAATAATGTCTAGATTATCTAAATTTTAACAAATCAAAAAAATCATATTAACATTTTAAATAAAATTCAAAATTTTAACACACAAATGATGTTCTTTTCTAATAAATTTCTGGCGACTACATAACACATAACTGTATTGTATTTTTATCACATATGACAAATATATATTCAAATATTTCTAAACTAAAAATAAATATATTTCGTACCACTTTCAAAACGTTAAAGATGTTGCCCTCGCATTTGCGAGGGCCACCTTGCTAGTTATATACTAAAAGCAATATAAGGATATTTTTCGAGGCACCAGATTGATCCACATTATTCAAATTACCGTGACGGTTAGATCTAAATTTTACGGCTAGGATATAACAATGGTTTATGAGTTACGTAGCCTTTTTGACACGATTATGTGTATTTAGACACGTCTGACACTTACAAAACCTGGTCCATGTTCCATACCCAAACAAATCACTCTTTCGTGCCTCCCTCAAAAAAAAAATATCACGCACATTGGTGCCAACCATAACCAATTACACACGAATAAGAGAATATCCAAGTAGTACCGTGCTAGGACTCTAGCATGAGTGCGTGACGTGTATATAAAAGGTAGCGCTAGGGGAAATATCCAGATGCATGTTTGCATGCATCTGACATAGGGACATGTTTGCATGCATACAAAGAGACGTACGTGTTGGCCTTGGTCAATCAGCGGTAGGAGGCAACGTCGCCATTGCCAACACTTCATGCCAACACTTCAAAATCAGCCGCATTCAATGGCCTAGATAAAAGGTCAATTTAAAAGACTCAATGGACATGATATTCAGTCCGGATTGAAAAGAGAACTACACAGGGAAGGCCATGAAAATCAGATGGATGCAATGGATTCAGCCTCTTTGTTCAGTCTGGGTTGTATATGGCATGCAGCAGAGCCGTTTGTTTCCGTTGCATTTGTACTAATCTCCTGGGATACTACTATTATCCAGGAAAATAGATCATTGTAATGGTCTAAAAAAATAGCTCATTAGGGATGATTCTCGAGGAAGCAAGAAGCAAATATGTGTGCCTATATCTCCATTTTGAACACACATCCATGAGGTACTTCGTTTTCTAATTTTTCTTCGGCTTTATACTTGAATATATTTGAGCCGATGCTCTATCTATTTTTTACATTTTCAGATGTTCAGGTCTAGATACTACTTCTACCGCAGCTAGATGGCATAGAAAAAGTGTGCACTTAAACCTTTTAGAATTTAACACAACATAAAGGCGATGCCCTCGCAATTGCGAGGGCCATCGTGCTAGTTTGTGGTTAAAGGTGGTTAAAGGACATGCAGTCGGATTTATTGTTACGTGATAGTTTTTTACTTTGTAGTATAGTAGTGTGACACTGAGATATCATCCAACACTTCACTCTGTTTTTTGAAAAGGGGAAGCCTCCACTAGTATAAAACAGTCCTTTGGTTCGGAGCACCGGGACTAATACTCTGGACCCAACAGCTAGAAACCGCTGCAAGGTCCAGCGACGTCTAGTCCCGGTTCAAACGGGACCTTTAGTCCTGGTTGGAGACACCAACCGGGACTAAAGGGTTTCTGGCAGGCTAGGGCCGGCGCCAGACCCTATAGTCCTGGTTGGTTTCTAAAACTGGGACTAAAGGCGGAGTTTTAGTCCCGGTTAGTGTCTTCAACCGGGACTAATATGATTCCTATATCATCTTCTTCCCTACCCGAGCCACACTCCATAGCCTGAAGGAAATATGCCCTGAGAGGCAATAATAAAGTTGTTATTATATATTTCTTGTGTATGATAGATGTTTATTTTGCATGCCATAATTGTATTGATAGGAAACATCAATACATGTGTGTTTAATAAACAAAAAGGGTTCCTAGTTATGCCTCTCTTGTAGACTAGCTTGTTGATTAACAAGATGATCAAAGTTTCCTGATCATGGACATTGGATGTTATTAATAACAAGGTCACAACATTTGTGAAATGATGTGATGAACATTCATCCGAAGTATAGCATTACGATCAAGTCATTATGTTTATATTTCTATAACATCATACAAAGTAGTCTTAGTCCTTAGACCATGAGATCATGTTAATTGCTAACACCGGAAGAGTATCTTGATAACATCAAACGTCACACCGTAACAGGGTGACCATAAAGGTGAGTTCAGTGCTATGAAGGTGTTATGTTGAGGCTCATGGATCAAGAGTGGAATTTGTCAATCCAGATGACGGATAGATATACTCTGGGCCCTCTCGGTGATATCACATTAAGATAGCTTGCAAGCAAGTGATGTAATCACTAGAATGTTATATCACGGGAACGAGAAAAGAGTGCATGTCGGTAACGAGATCAAACTAGGTATTTGGATACCGATGATCGAATCTCGGACATGTATTATATCATGAGACAAAGGGATTAAATTGCTGACGTTAAAGGTCTCCCGATCACAGAAGTCATCGTTGAATGTGCAGGAGTCAGTATGGATCTCTAGGTCCCGCTTCTGATTATTGATCTGAGAGGGGTCTCAATCATGTCTGCATTATTCGCGAACCGTAGGGTGACACACTTAAGGGTTGCCAGACACCATTTAGGAGCACATATGTTCCAGACAAAAGGTTTGCAAAACGCAGGAAATGTTTCGATAGAAACAGGAATTGTTTCGATAGAAACCGGAATTGTTTCGGGTGAAATTGCAGAAAGTGGTTCTGCATGTAATATTGAAATGTTGCAAGGGGTTTTATGTGAATGTTTGTTAATTAAAGTAATTAACAAAATTCTGAATAAAAATAATAAAAGAGTTTTATTAAATGAGAGAGCATTAAATTTGGAGAAATTTAATGCATTTAAAGTGGAGACTTTAAAAGAGAATGTGAAGAGGCATTTTAATGTGGAGGGGTTACCACCACATGAATGGGGGAGGTGAGGGGTCACCCCCCCATGCGCCGGCCATGGAGAGAGGGGGCACCCCCCTCCTCCTATAAAAGGCCACCCATTCCCTCCTTCATCCACACACCTCCTCGTGAAGGATCTCTCTCCCCCTCTAGATATTCCCCCATGGTCTCGGATTAGCGAGATACATGTTCCCGGTGGCCTTGCGTCTGGAAGGAGTTGCTGCTTCCGCTGATTCGCTGGAGCGAGGAGGTGGAGGTTGTCCGGTGGCTTGAACGTGTGTGCGAGGACGGATGCGCTACTAATTTGCGGCGCTCGGACTTCCACACGATCTTGAGATCGGCAAGCGTACGACTACATCAACCACGAGTTCCTACTCGTTAACAAAACTCGTTGTCTTCGAGGGTAAGTTCTCCATAGATGTATGTCCACCCGTTGCTCTGTATCTAGTAGATAGATCTTGGCGTATAGTTCTCATCGTAGGAAAAATTTTGTTTTCTATGCTGCGGACCCAACATAGCCACACTCCATTATCAATCTGCTTCTCCTCTGTTTCCTCCATTGAGCTCGAGTTCATCCCCATTTTTTCACAAGATTTGTCAAGATTTGGTAGCGTCCCATCTATCCAAGGGTTCTAAAAGATAAGTAACTTCATCCTTTCATCTTTTATTGCTAGTTTAGCTCATTTCATGATCTATAAGTAGTGGGATGTGTGGGTTTAGTTTGGGAGTAATTTTTGCAATAATAACATTTGGTTACTATTTTACTTTGGTTTTAATGTGATGAACTTGTATTAATTAGGTCACTTCTCTATTTATGATGGTGTGTAATGGTTTTTGATATACTTAATTATATAATACAGATTTAGCCACACTCCTTCCTGAGCTCGAGTTCATCCCCATTTTTGACACGATTTATGAAGATTTGACGACGCCCCATCTATCCAAGTGTTCTAAAAGGTTAGCAACTCTATCCTTTCATCTGTAATTTCTAGTTTATCTTATTTCATGCCCTAGAAGTAGAGAGATTTGTAACCACTTCATCTTCAAATTCTGGATGGATATAAACAAAATAACATCATCATTACGCATATACATATATATGTACCATAGTAAACAATAATAATCACTAAATTGTAACAAAAATAGGGTTAATTCAAAAAAGCTTCATAGGAAGATACACTAGCTCAATACATCTTCGAGAAGCTCCTCGAGATCAGTATATGAGAGTGTCTCTATGGCGAGCTCCTAGAAGATGTCTGAGGATGGGATCCTAAGACATCTTTGAGAAGCTCCGACATAGTGGTGTCCCTCTCACACCACATCTTGCAGTTTATTACTTCACAAGGATACATCTTGCCTACTTATAGATTAAGCACCATAACATAGTGTCCATATTCACCCATGACATAGTGCCGCCACCCACCGGATAGTGTCGCCACTCAAGGCCTAGTGCCGCTACTCCCGGCATAGTATCCACACTCACTCATGACATAGTGTCGACACCCACAATTAAATAAATCTAAATGTTCAGTCCCGGTTGGTGTCTCCAACCGGGACTAAAGGTCCATCTTTAGTACCGGTTGGAGACACCATCCGGGACTAAACGGGCTCGTGCCGGCTCCACCCCGCCGCAACCCCTTAAGTACCGGTTGGTGTCTTCAACCGGGAGTAAAAATCCACCAACTGGGACTAAAGATGGAGTAAAAAGTTTTTAAATCAGTGCATAGTTTTTACAGATGGAGTAGAAATTTTAGACAGGTACTAATTTTAGTATCGTGATTGCGTTTGATGTAGTTATATAATATAGATGAGCCAGCCATGGATGTACGCTGACCGATGCTCTGGCGAGTTCATTAAAGGCATGTGTTCTTTTATCGTCGTGGCCGAGGCAAACAAGCGAAATGATTTATTGTGGTTTCCATGTGGTGTCTGTCAAAATTAGAAGAAATACTCTTCCTCAAAAGTCCTTCATAGCCACCTGTTTCGGTACAATTTCATGTCCGGCTATAATTATTGGACCAAGCATGGAGAAAAAGGAATTATGATGGAACACAACAAATAAGAAGAGAATGATAACAACTAACCTATGTTCTCTGAATACGGTGGTACTATAATGGAAGATAATGATGAAGAAAAAGTTGAAGAACAGGTATCAAATGAGCCTGCTGATGATCTTGGTCGGGCCATTGTTGATGCAAAGAGAGATTGCGAAAGTGAAAAGGAAAGGTTAAAGTTCGAGCAGATGTTAGAGGATCATAACAAATTGTTGTACCCAAATTACGAAGATGGCCATAAAAAATTGGATAGCACACTAGAATTGCTACAATGGAAAGCAGAGAATGGTGTGACTGACAAGAGATTTGAAAAGTTGCTGAAAATAATGAAGAAGCTACTTCCAAAGGATAACAAACTATCAGTCAGTACGTACGAAGCAAAAAATATTGTCTGCCCTCTAGGATTAGAGGTGCAAAAGATACCGCGGTGACTGCATCCTCTACCGCGGTGAGGAGTACGAGAATTTGGATGTATGCCCGGTATGCACTGCATTGCGATATAAGATCAGACAGATGGATCCAGCGGTGAGGAGTACGAGAATTTGGATGTATGCCCGGTATGCACTGCATTGCGATATAAGATCAGACAGATGGATCCCATGGACACGGAGCGTAACTTGTTAAGGTTTTTCAAGAAGCAACATTACTGTAAGGAAATAGTATTTCCTTACAACTTCAGGTGAGAATGTTACTATCTTGTACACATTAACTTTTGCTTACTCAATGTTAAGTGTAACTAATGAGTTACTAATGTATAGAAACCCTGCTTAGTTTACACTGGATTCTGCTAAGCATTGATGTTAACAGTGGAAGATTTAAGAGTTAAAATCATGGACTCGCTAAAAAAACATGGAAGAGTACCGCGACATGCTTAATACGCTTCAGAAGTAATTTCAATCATTATCGCACTATAACGGCTCTCTTTCATTCATTTTCTAAGATATCAAGTAATTATTAACTCATTCATTCATTTTCTTTGTTGGGCAGTGTTTAGAAACCATTCGAGAATTTGTTACCCAGTCAATGGTGTGAGGAGATGAGTTTTATTCCGGTCCAGGTAAGTAGTACGAGATAGATCTGTGCATCTCTTTAATTCT
Organism: Avena eriantha; assembly: GCA_910589775.1. Classification (NCBI taxonomy): domain Eukaryota; kingdom Viridiplantae; phylum Streptophyta; class Magnoliopsida; order Poales; family Poaceae; genus Avena; species Avena eriantha. Next base: position 167,660,416 of record OU342743.1, on the reverse strand, counting down.
AGTTTTAATAAAATTATTATGCTTGATTATTATTTGATTGAATTATATTCTTATAAAGTGCACGATGCAGCCAGGAGGGACTAATTTATGTGGATACTATGTTTGCGAGTTCATTCGCATGTCGACTATTGAGAAGAACTTGAAATTTATTCGAGTACGTAAACAATATATTTATAATTTATTTTTATTACCATAATTTGTGTTGATTTCTATTCATAATTTTTATTACGATGATTGATATATTCATATTGATCTCCTTCTTTATAGTTGGATGCGATGTAGGAGGAGCTCCTACCACAGGACCGCCTACTAACAATTTAAGAGGAATTGAGAAGATTTTTGCTTGATTAGGTCATATCCTCAATGGGAGAATACAGTATAGATAGAGTCTAAAGCATCTGTTTAATTTAATGGTCTCCATGTAATCAAATAGACGGGTTATAGTCCCGGTTGGGACTCGTATACCAAATTGTACATATATACGTGTGCTCGTAAGACAAATTGTATATACATGCGTGTATCAACATGTACAGTATGTAGTAGTGTAGAATATGTATACGAAAACTTATTTCAAATGAAAATAAAAAATAAAAAATAAGCCAGACACAAACCACTAAATGAAAAGGAAAAGACAACCCTAAACCCTAAAACCCATCTCCTGCCGCGGCAGCCGATTGGTCCTAAACGATGCCGCGACAGAAAACCTTAAGTCCTGGTTGGTCAGCCCAGCGCACCTCCTGAGCCACGTGGATGGCCTTTTGTCATGTTTGTAAGCCAACCGGAACTAAAGGGCGGGGCCTTTAGTCCCGATTCGACAGTCCTGGCTGGGCAACCAAGACTAAAGGCCTATTTTCCACCAGTGCTCCGCCCTCTGCATCGATCTATGCACACACAACCATTTTACAACAAATTTTTAAGCATTGTACAATATGAATAACTAATTGAAAAACCACTACATATCGCACTCATGTAGCACCAAATCCTATTTCTAAGCGGTTGAATATGTATAGCACGACTACCATCTCCATGGGGTTACACATTAAGGCTAGAGACTTGCGCGCCTCCAAGTATTGAAGTGAACACCACATACGGATCCAGTGGACAGCTCTATGAGTAACGTGCAAAATGTTGGGAGCTCTAAATTCGTTAAAAACGACATCACTGCAACATTCCAAATATCCCACCATGATTCATACAACCCACCCACATTAAGGTCTGAACCTAAGTACTAACTTCATTCAACTCATTCCCAAGCATGTTCCAGATGCTAATTGGCGGAGGAAGATAAAAATTCCGACATAGAGGATGAGCAAAAGGACATGAAGTAAAACCATGGCGCCGCCTTACTAATTGCTTTTGGTCCGTACACTAGAGTAAGTACCAGGAATTTTCTTTTGTTCTATTTCTCTCCGTCACACAATACATCCTAGCTGATTAAGCTCTGCCATATAGCTTTGCATTTGCACCGTGGTAAAATCAATGGCGCACCTTACTAATTATGTGTGTTAATTCATTTTGAAGTGCTCACAAATTGTTCTTACTTCATGTCGTTAGCAATCTCGTGCCCGGAGGCTAGATTTCCAAAGCTAATGTTCCACGGTTATAATTTCACAGTAGGAACGCCATATTAAAGTATGTATTGGTCGGGTGGCATAGCAGCAAGAATTACCAGCATATTTCCGTTCAGGTACAACAAGGGATTGGTGTTTGCATATGTTGCACACGTAACGTTTGAAATGTGTGGATTTCACTCCCTCGTTCATTGGACCCCTATGTTTTCCCATTTGTGCAAGCCGATGGTTTGATTATGATGGCCAGTCTGCCTTTTTTCCACCTTGTACTGTAGACATGCATGGAGTATCTATTTGTGGTCGCGGCATGTCTTGTCCCAAAAATTTGATATATGGTCGAACAAGTGCGGCGTGCTTCGTTTGTGTTATAAACAGCCCAAGTGATTAATACATGCATAGTCTTCTGTCGATCATGTATGGTCTTGATCCAACGACAATGCACAATTTGTTGATGGCTCATCATTCGTATTCGATGATGTAGTAGTATAGTCACATGTTCGTTATTAATGGTGCACCGTGGCTTTGAGATTTATTTATGTATGGATCGTATGGATCGAATTGAGCAGGCAGATTTAGCAGAGGTAAGTGGCGAGGGGTGACTGTGCCATCCAGGGGTTGGTGCAAGTATAAAAGGAGAACATCAACATATAGGTCCCGAACGACAAGCTTGGTATGTACTCGTACCATATAGACACTCATATAGGACTTGTTTAGTTGCTCGTTTTCCTGTTTCTCGCATGGGGCAGGAAGAAATAAGGACATTTGGTTTCGCACGGCGGATAGAATCTTTGCATCGCACGAGTTTTAAAGCACCTCTCAGCTTGGCCCTAGAGGAACACCGAAATCGGGCGTTTTCGCGGAGCCAAGTTTTTCTCGCGCTCGCGGGGGAAGAAACTGCATGTGCTCGTGCAAAGGAGGGATGGCGGGAGCTCGCAAAATCCGGCAGGAGAAATTGGGTTACCGCCTGCCGATTCGCCACGCCTATTTACATCGCCCCTCCGTCGGCTCCAAAATCCTCGCCTCTATTTCTCCCAATTTCGAGTTCTCCCTCCAAATCCTCTTCCTCACCAATGAGCAGGTAAGCAGCGCCTCCTACTCCGGTGGGTCTAGCTCATCTCCAACAAGTCTTCCTCCTCGGCTATGTCGGACATGTCGTCCTCTTCAGGCGAGGTTGAGATCATGGTAAGAAACACCTAACCCTAGCTCTCACAGCTTAGATCTATTGCCATGTTCTAGCTCACAGTTATAAGCTATGAGCTGGTATTGTAGATCTGGACCTGAGTATTTTTATAGTCAGTATTCATGTTGTCCTATGAGGATTGCCATGTGATGTTGGTAGGATTAGTGTTATAAGTATAGTTCATCCCCTAGAACTGAACACACTATTATCCCTGCTGCTGTAGGAAAAGGTTGCGTCCCCTGATCTATCCGCAACCTCTGTGCTGCCTCCGTGTTATGTGTCGATGCCTAATGTGGTCATTGAGGTGTCCACGAGGAGGTTGGCCATGTCATGGTCAGCATCTCTATCCACCTTCGTCCTGAATCGGGTTGTCCAGATAATCGAGAAAGGGTTTTCAGTAATGCAGGGGTTCAGATAGGCGGATATGCGTCTGATTGCAGAGGATGTCTTCAAGTTCTGTGGTTGGACAGTCACTCCGATCCAGGTGTACAACTACATGAGGCACTGGAGAGTGCGCTAGATTCAGGTGTTGAGGCTCAAGAGGCTTGAGATAGTGCGCTGGGTTGAGGAGTCCTCTTCTATCATCATGGATGATGATGATTACTATAAACACATCAAGGTTCGATATATCTGAACTTGCATCAGTAGTTGTAAATCTCACATATGTGCCTACATGCCTTGAACTAACATTGATTCTCATGTAGGCTCAGCCATAGGACACCGAGTTGATCAACAAGCCCATTATCAACTATTCTCAGATGAAGATCATTTGCGGTCCTCACATTACCGTTGCGCCTGTCACTGTGACCGTGATACACCGTCCTCTTACCCACCTGATGAAGCACCGTGGACAGGCTAACAGGTATCTTGCCATGACCCCTGAACGCAGGATGAGCTGGTTCACGGCCTTCCTCAACAAGCACTACCTCTGAGCAGTGGACTGAGTTATTCGAGGAGGTGCTGGTAGTGATGATATGGATGTGATGTGTATTTTGGTGTAGCTAGGGTTGATGATCTATGGTTGCGGTGACCCCTGAACTTTGGTCTGTATATTTTGGGAGGTGGTATTCAGTTATAGCCCCTCCGTATGTGATGAACTAGTGCTGCATCACGGACAGTTGCTCGTAAACTCGTGCTGCAGCACACACGCCATGACTTATTATGTTGAACATGTGTTAATACTAGCTAATAGTTCTCTGCATTGCACTTTTCTGAACTTTGTTTATTCCCTTGATGAGGTTGGGTAGGCTCACCTCACTAGCCAGAAGGTAAGGCTAGAAGGGGCAATGCAGTTAGCCAAACAAGTGCAAATTTTCTGAAATTCTAAAATACATGTAACCAAACGACTGAGGCTTGGCTTCTCAACCCCTAGGGAAATGAGAATACATGAAACCAAACGAATGCCCCTTTTGGCACGAGAGCTTGCATCGCCGCGTGCAGATTCCGTGGAGCCATGATATCCAGGTGCGAGTAAATGGCACGAGCAACCAAACACGCCCATATGTGATGATGTTGGGAAAGCATGCATGAAAGGAAGGATGAACATGCGAAGGCGGTTGAGCTCCTACATAAGAAGATACTCCCTTCGTTTCAAAATATAAGATGGTTTAGCTCTGTGAAGCTAATGTATCTAGACCCCCTTTAGTATGTAGGTTCGGATAGGTTCGGAGTAAACCTACGCACTAAAGGGGTCTAGATTCATTCGCTTCACGAAGCTAAAACATCTTATATTTTAAAACGGAGGGATTAAAATGTTGTTTCAAACAAGCTACTGTAGCATCATGTATCAGCATGGGTGGCATCAAGACATCACTCGCACTTCCAATCCTAGGTATGCAACTAAAGAATAATTATTCGAATTACCTTTTTCCCTTGGGAATGATAATGTTATTCATTCAACGCCAAAACAGCCTCATGCCATTTTAAAAGCACTACTAGTACTCCTTCTGACCCAAATTAGTTGACTTAAATTTGTCAAAATACGGATGCATCTAATATTAAATCATGTCTAGGTACAATCGAATTTAGACAAATCTAATTCAACTGATTTGGATCGAAAGGAGTACCACTACAGTCTGGAGGTCCATATCCTCCCAAATTGTAACCATGGTCAAACCAATATGCGGTAGCAATGTCCTTTTTTGGTACCAATCCATCTACTAATGTGAATAGACATACGACTATGGGAACCAATGAATTACGGTGTTGGTTGTAGTTAGTAGAGGCATATAGGCACCAAACTTTTTGATGACAAGTTATATCGCGACTAACTATCATTTTTCTTGAAGCAAACCCTGGCCAAACTAGAGGATGAAGGAGAAGGATGGGATAATGTGCACCACCAATTAGGGATATTAAAACTGGGACAAAGAGGAGGCCTCCCGTGAACTGAATGATTTTGGTCTTCAGATCATGCTCTACCTCTTTTCTGGTCGTCTGATTATTCTAAAGCCGCGAAGTGGACTGTTGTCCCTGTGGATGCTACTCTGGTGCTCAAATCCTAGGTCTGCGATTAATTGGGCCTCAACGCACTCACTAAGGCCCAGTTCTCGCGAGAAGTAGAGTACTCGATATTCGAAACGCCGCCGCCTCCTCTATCCCTAGGGTTCCTCTTCTGCTCATCCCTGCGACCTCCAACGCTGCACATTACCATTCCTCCCCCATGCTTCTCCTCTAGGTATGGCTACCAGATAACACGGTGAGGAGTGGCGGACTCGCGCGCTGGTCAACCTGCGAGATCACCAGCTGAATGGGGGATTTTTATGGTGGATGTGTCGACGGCGATACAATGGCACGCGATGAAAAAATCGCATTCCCCTATGCACGCCTCCCAATCACCACCAGCAAAATCTGAAGGTATTCCATCCCTTCTCCGCCCACTCTATCTCCTTCCTTCCATTTTTTGATCCGATTTGTAAGGATTGATTTGGGTCCTTGCTTCCTTCTCCTAATGTTCTTAATTTCCTCCTTGAATTTCTTTTTGTGAGGCTCTGTACTTTTAACCTTGGTTCCCGTTTCCTAGGTAGAACATGACCATCAGGTTGGTTAATTGGTCGGCCAGATATGGCGCTGCAAAATCAATATGGAGTTTGTTCAGACCAGCCCATCATAAACAATGGTATGCAATGTTTTTACACCTCGAAGAACATGGATATTTTGTTCTCTATCTATGTACGACGAAGTTACCTACTGAAAAAATTACAGGTCCAATTTGTACGAGATTTTTTTTTTGGTTTGGGATAATGAGGGTTTGGTCCTTTAACGTTGAAGCCTAAAACATGCTGAGACCAAATATGAACACTGTACTTTCGTATTTCATATATTCAATAGAGATGTTTTGCTGCATCAATAATCAAGATCCATGTATATACATACTGCCTTACGTACTATGCTCTTCTCATTATGTTCTATCAAACATGTAATTTTTTCTCCACTAGACTTTTTTTCTGTGGAAATGGGTGAACACACAACATATTTTCCCCAGATTTATTTTCACATATTTTATAGAACCCAATTGAGTAGTTACTATCAGAACCTCACTTTATTTAATTAAAGAAACAGTTTGCATGAATACCACTGCTAATTTTGAAAAAAAGTGATTTGCTTATTTCAAGTGGCCTCGGTTACTTATTGAGCTGATATATAAATGAAGAGTACAAACGTAGGATTATATGTAATTTCTCGGTGTTTATTCTTCCATGGGCTAGCAGTCATTATTGTTACAACTGATGAGGTGCTTTTCCAGGTTACGTCTACAAATGAAATAGGAAGGGTAACAAAAAACTTGGAGGCTGCAAACACTATATACAAGAGCTAAAAGAGAAATTGGTTTGATGTCAATCTCACACTGGGATGATGCAACACTCTTTGTTCCACAAAGGATTTGAATATTGAACCATCTGATCTTGCTTTCAGTTAGAAAAATGAAGAAACTATTGAGAGAAAAGTCACGTTATGGTATAGCTATTTGGCTTCTCTCCCATTTGTGTCATTATTAGTTTTATGTTCGTAGTCCCACCTTCTAATCTTATCTTAACCGTTTTATGGTATTTTATAACTAAAATGCATGCCACATATATGATGTGCACTTTGACAGATATAGTGACATCTAATTTGATCGGGATATAATTCTATACCATGTTGTAGATGATTGTAGAAATTTTTGTTCATAGCATAAGAATTTATTGACTTCTCCATATACTGAATTATAGCTTCTGTTGCCATTGCTCCATTGTCAATTAATTCGTTAACATTTTGTTAAGTAGGGAACAACTGCATGCTTACAAGTACAATTATTCAGTGAGGAGGTAAATGGGTGGCAAGTTTGATCAGTAAATTCAGGTTGCTTTGACAAGGACATTGGGTAAAACTTCTTATAATCCTATGTTTTATGGCACAAAGCTTTTGTGTAACATTAGCGATCCTACAAGTTGAGCATATACAACGATCTTATTGTGTAAAACATACATATATTCCTTATATAAGTTTCAGTTATGCCCCTTGCTAGGGGTTTGGGGTAGACCAGCCCTACGAGAACTGGTTTAAAACTATCTCCCTTCGGAGCCCCTTGATACGGGTTGGGGTAGTCAAGCTAAGGAAAGAAAACTCAACTCCATTTCGTTTATAAAGTATGTCCTAGAAAACCCCCAAGCATGGGGGCAGGGGGTTGATCCAGTTGGGAAAGGGGGAGGTGAGAGGACGATAGGCCGAGCACCATGGGGGAAACCCTTTTCCCTCATAACCTAAAATATATTTCTATAGATAGTACCATATTTTAAGTAAGGCCGAAGGCGCCCTTTAATAGTTTTATTCAATTAAACCGAAAAGGGCGGATGGGGAAGGAAGAGCTTTCTGTAACTATTACATTAGTAAGGCAAGGAACTTCTTAAAAGAACGGCAATTGGTATTTCATTTGCTGTGAAAGCATCCGCTGCTGGCAATGCAATCAAAGTCGAAGCTCTTGATGCAATATAGACGAGCTTGCATAGTCCTTGAGAGATCTTCTTTCTCGCTTTATTTACTTTACAGGAGAATGGAAAAAACAAGAGGGTGACAGAACATCTGCATTCCCTTTCTTTGATTGAGAGAAGGATAAAGCAGAAAAAAGACTTTACTGAAATTCAATTCGCTTTTTTTCCTTCCTGAGATATGGAATGTCACTAAATTAAGTAGATGAGATGCCAAATATAGGCAGGAGTTATTTCGCCAAGCAAAGCTTTGTGTTCTGAAGGTAAAGAAAGACGGTAAAGCCCATTAAAAAGAGTGCCATGCAGAAGCACCTCCTGTGTCACTCGATCCAAACCCGACACATCTGTTTTGTTTGAAATTTCGGGATAGATGACTACCTAGATGTTTTGACTCTACTATTAAGTTGTAGCAGGAGTTATTAAGATGATAGATGACGCCAACGATCTATGCTATTGTCTAGCACGTTGGATTCAAAGTTGTTTACTATGAAGATTTTACTTCGGCGTTTTCTACCTTTGTTTCATGGTTGCTCACTCAGGCTCAGAGTTTAGGACGGTGTTTTGTATGTTGATAAGGGGCCGTGCTACTAAAATATTTCATGATTTTCTAAATTGGAAGGTGAACATGAGTACATCAAATAAATTGAGGATAGATTTAAATAGAATGAAGGAAGTAATAGAAGCATGTCTCTTTGTAAGAGGAGCCACATTCATAGAATGTAAGCAGCTGAGCTAGAACAAGCAGAACCTACAGAGAAATATATTTCTGATTTAGAAAAGATGACAATTGTTTATGAACACTAAATGCACACATTAGGTACACAAGCATTAAAACTAGCATTAATGTTGCATGCGGCCTCATTTTCTTGATCACTCTTCATAATGTGGATGTACCGATTAATTCTTATGTAAGTACTTGATTAATTTGTATTTTTAACATTGTATGAAAAAATAACTTACGCTATCAACATTCTTCACTAGACTAGCTCATGATGATCTGCGGCGACAGTAAAATGGACCTGCTATTGTGGTGGAGCCATTAGAACCGAATGTGCTGGTTCATTGATTTGAAAAAAAGATCAAGTAGGAAGCTGCTATACAAGAATGGAATCTCTTTCAAACATTAGGTCTTGGTCGATGGTAAATGAAATATGCTAGCTGGGAATGTCCCATCCTATCCATCTCTACAAAAAGATATAAGAATTTATGGGCATATGAGTTATGACCAAATGCGCTGAAGTGGTGCATCCTTATATCTATATGCTCTAATCATTATATCGTCAAAATGAAAAATGTTTATATTTTATGAACTAACATTCCCGTAGCCAAATAGACGGGCGCGGCAACGCGTGCCATCGATGATCTAGTGTAGGTGATGTGAGACTCAGTAAGATGTGTGGAACGACCGTCTAATGTGTGGCAGAACAAAAACATGGGCTATGACTCCTCGTTGTGGAGCACATCAAAACTGAGATAGCATGGATTCATAAGGACAGAAACTGGCATCAATATATAACACTCAAGATGTCTATACACACTCTACGTCTGTTCCAAAAAACAACGAGTATAATTGTATTAAAAAATCAATACTTAAAAATTTGACCAAAGATATACAGGAAATTGTTAAAAATTATAATATTAAATGGATACATTATAAAATATTACTAAATTTTTGTAAAATCACAACACACGATTTAGACTTCTAGGAAACCATTTTTGGTAAAAACCAAAATTACAAGAATGCCGTTGCACAATAGTGCATCATATGGCTATTTTGGAAATTTAAGATTGGCTTTCTATATTCCAAATTGAATGGAATAAGTATCCAAAATTTTCTAACAACATGTTTAGGACATTTAGTGAACAATATTCCTTTCCAAGGAAAATACAAAAACATATTTTTCATTTGACGGTGGAGGTGGAGGTGGCGGGCCCGCTAGCCAAAAAACATATCACGTCATCTTCCCCTGTTTCTGATGGTGTTGCTACAATTTCACGGTTCGTAGTGGCAAGGTCACAGTCGTAAATGTCTTTAAAATGAAATTTGGTTTGTTTGGTCTCCCACCTATCCTACTACATTGCCCGATCCAGTGGGTAGCCACGACCGGACTTTTTAATATATTAGCACTCTTATATTGAGAAGGGAAATAAAGATTGAGCGATTAGTGCAATGAGTGTTAAATTATTACCCTCTTAGGAAATAGGAGGGGATTATTGATAACCCACAAGTATAGGGGTGTATCGCAGTATTTTCGATAAGTAAGAGTGTGGAACCCAACGAGGAGCAGAAGGTGTTGACGAGTGACTTGGAGCAGGAATTCTCTGTAATTACTTAGCAAACGGATTTTTAGGGGGTTTTGATAATGCAGATAAATAAAGTGCGAGTAAATAAAAGACAATAATAATAAATGCAGCAAGTGGCCCAATCCTTTCTTTAGTAAAGGACAATCCGGTTGTATTACTTAAGATGACCAAACGTTCTCGAGGACACACAGGAATATCGTCAAGTGCTTTCGCTTCATATAGTTGATTAATCTTTTTTAGTTTGATAAATGTTGTGTGGGTGAACATGTGCTAATGTACCGACCTTCCTAGGACTAATACATACTTGTGATTATACCCCTTGCAAGCATTCGCAAGTACAAGAAAGTAATTAAGATAGAAACTTAACCACAACTTTAAACTCTAAGATCCTGACATCCCTTGTGCAAAGGTTTCCTAATGGGGGTTCAGGTTTCTGTCACTCCGGTAACCCCAACGATTAGTAGCCAAATACACAATGCATTCCCCTAGGCCCATAAAGGTGAAGTGTCATGTAGTCGATGTTCACATGACACTACTAGAAGAATAACACCACAACTTAAATAACAAACTATTGAGTCTTTCTCAACACAACTCCACTACTAACAACATGACTTCTCCCATGTCCTCAAGAACTAAACGAACTACTTACAAGACATCATATGGATCAAGATCAGAGATGATAAAATGATAAGCAACAATCTGAACATAACAATAATCAATGGTTCCACTCAATAGCATCAACTACAACAAGTAATCAATACCGAGAAAGTTTCCCCTAAGTACTATGCAAGATTCAACCCAATTGTTACAGCGGTATGGAGTGGCGATGATGGTGTTGGTTGAGATGATGATGGTGATGATGATCCCGGTGAAGTCTAGCTTGATGGTAGTGTTGATGGATACGGTCTCCCCTCTACGGAAAGGAATTCCCTCGATAGAATTCTATCTGTCGGAGAGATCTTCTCCCTCTATAGTTTTCTACCCTGCAGAGGCGGCTGAATCTTTATGTGGTCGTCCCCTAGGCTTAGGGTTTCGTGGGGATAATATACGCTAAAGGGGAGAGCCAGGAGTGGGCTAGGGTGGCCACACCACCTGGTGGCGTGGCCAGGGGTGGCCCGTGCCAGGGGGTGGTGTGGGCCCCCTATGTACCAACTCCGCTCCCCCTTCTGGCATCTTTTGTCTTCTAGGAAAATAGGATTTTCCATGTATTTTCCCGGATTTTCTGATCTTCGCGAATTTCACCTCCAAACAGCGTATTTTCCATCAGAATCCTGACTGCAGCGGTCCATCCTCCAAAAGTCATCAACCATGCAAAAAATAGATGAAATAACATAAGTATCATCTCTCAATATGAAATATATCAATGAATAACAATAAGTTATGATATAGAATAGTGATGCAAAATGGACGTATCAACTCCCCCCAAGCTTAGACTTCGCTTGTCCCCAAGCGAAAACTGAGCTCAATAAACATGACCTCAGGTTTATGGAGTGAAGAGTCGATAAAATAATATGGACAAGAAGCATCACATTCATCAATACATAAATCATAATAGAATACAACTCACTATTATATAACTTAACTTGCAATAAGTAAAGAAAACACAATAAAGATACATAAAGTAAATCATAATTGGTAATGGCAAACTTTGCTCTTGGTCAAAGAATAGTTAACAATTTGCAGGAGTTCAAACATAATTGGGTTTTCAATGATAGCTTTCAAAGTAATATTCACTAATATAAGAGCATTGTGCAAAACAAGGAACATAAGAAACATGATTGAATAAATCATCATATGAATGAATGAAACACAACAACTCAAAATACTTGCTGAGGTAGAAGGGAATATGTTTACTGACTCAACTAAAAAGTAAAACATAGGCCCTTCACAGAGGGAAACAGGGATTTAAAGTTTCATAAAGAGCTTCCAAAAATTATGGTACTTATTAGCTTTTAGCTCTCATTGCCCATATCATAAGCATCTTTAGGTGATTAAGGTTAAAGTGAACAAACTATGAAGTATATGCTTGATAAAGTATAAGTTGGCAATCTCATGTCCCTTGAATACGAGGGCTGCTCCTCATGCTACTCAAGTTTAGTTACCGGTAAGTTCTTGTCGTAGTAAGTACATGTGTATCATAGAGAACCGCCAACGGGGTACCCCTTGCCCGATGATACGGAAGAATCCTCATATCAAAATGACAAGGGAAGCAGACAATGGGCATCTCAGTAATCTTCTTATTTACCATGGGAAAATGGTGCTTTTTTTCTCTTTCCTCTTTTATCGTCTTTTTTTTCTTTTTCTCAACCTCTATCTCTTTTTTTATAATAAGAATGCTTTATAGATTGCTCATTATGGTTATGCTGCAGGTTTCCACCATGATTAGGCATGGATTAGACCAGTGGCCCAGGCGTTTCCCTAACACACATACATAACTCTATGGACTTACAAGCTCCCCTTTCTTTTCACACCGATGACATCAGTAAACAAAAGAGCATGATATCAACTGGGTACAATGTACAAGTGCAATGTTGAAAGTGTTCCCCATGACAGCATGGTTCTGCTAATTTCCAACGTATAAGTGCAATCATATGCAACTTAGATGACACAATGGTTCAAGTTTATTAGGTTCAAAAAAAGTAAAGTGTGCCATCAAGTTCGTGAGAGCTTTAATCACTAATTTTCACATAACAAGTTTAATTCGGAAGGTAGATAAAAACATGAATTTACTTAGAATAGCAATAATGCTAATATATAGGTATGGTGGACACAAATGGCATAGGTTTTGGTTTAAGGATTGGATGCACGAGAAGCATTCCCTCTCAGTACAAGTTTTAGGCTAGCAAGGCTGGGCAGCAAGCATAAGAGTTGAAGGAAACAAACAAACATACGAGTGATAAAAATAAACATGCAATCTTCCTTGGAAGCACAAAAGATCTTAACTAGAGAATACTAAGCTTATGAGCAAATCAAGAAAGATGATGAAATTATATTCTTTAAGAGTACTTTTATCTTTTTCATTCAATTCTCATAATAGTGTTGCCACTGACCGAGCCAGGTTTGCCAAAATCAACTAAATTAACTCAATGATCCCAAAGTGATAACAATACTAACAACAAGATCAATCATATAACAGAAATTGAAAACTAATATAAGATATGCAAAAGAGTAAATGATAGAACTTTCTCATTATATTCCATAACGGCAACTCACACTAAGGGATGCATAGATATCTAATGAGAGGGGGGACACTTCCATAATGCAAACCATCCTACATGATAACTTTTCTATTCATGATATGACTCTACTAAAAAGGTAAAAAGATAGAAGATAGTGATGTGATAACGCGGCACTCCCCCAAGCTTGGAACAAACCAAGGGGATGCCAAAACCTGATGACAAATTACTCCTTCGATAGTGGTGGTATTCTCTCGATGAGCTTTTCAATCAATTCCCTCAAGTCCTCAATCTCGAAGGTGAGAGTACGAATCAAATCCGAATTTTTCTCAATGCGGTTCATGATCATGTCGAGTTGTGAATCCCAGCTCTTGCGATTCTTTCCCCACTCTTCCTCCTTGAAGTCTTCTTTTCCTGCATGGTTAGAACAAGGCATATCCCAATTGGAGGGTAGTTTCTCCTTGGGCATATTCCGGAAGTGATGCTCATGTATAAGGGTATGGAAGGGATTATTGGTGCGTGGAGAAGGTGACTGATACATTGCAAATGTATCTATAATTTTTGATGTTCCATGCTTGCTTTTATCCACTTTCTTGTGTTTTGTCCACACTTTGGAGTACTTTTCATATGATTTCTTGGACTAACCTATTAACAAGAGCCACAGTGCCAGCTGCCTGTTTTCTGCTGTTTTTGGTTCCAGGAAAGTCAGAAAATGAATATTCCCGGAATTGGACGGGACAAAAACCAAAGTGCCTATTTTTCCGGAAGTCATCAGATGCCAGAATACGAGATGGAGAAGGGCCAGAGGCCGGCCACACCACCTGGCTGCGCGGCCAGGCTTGGCCCACGCCAGGGGGTGGTGTGGCCAGCCCAGGCACCCCCTCGGCCTCTCCTTCCGCCTATATATTGCCCTTGGGACGAAAACCCTAAGTACCTGATCAAAAATCCACGAAAGAGTCTGTAGCCGTCGTCATCTCAATCCCTAGATCGGGAGGGATCTGAAGCTCTTCCCAGCACCCTGTCGGAGAGGGGAATTCACCCTGGAGGCCTTCTTCATCACCATGCAAGCCTCCGGTGTGATGCGTGAGTAGTTCATCCTTGGACTACGGATCCATGTAGTAGCTAGATGGCTGGTTCTCCTCCTTTGTGCTTTCATGTCTAGATCTTGTGAGCTCCGTTCATGATCAAGATCATCTATTTGTAATTATGCATGTTGTGTTTGCGGGGATCCGATGGATATTGATATGCTATTTCAGAATGATTATTGATTCTATCTGAAGGAGATATGCCCTAGAGGCAAATAAGAAATAGGTTTTTATTATCATATCTCAATTAGTTTATAATAGTTTCATATTGTGCTAGAACTGTGCCAAGTAGAAACATTGGTACAGGTGTGGTATGAAACAACCAAGTCCCTAGTAGCCTCTATTCATACTAGTTCGTTGGTCACGAAGATGATCTGGGTTTCAAGATCATGGGCATTTATGCCGACTGAAAACGAGATCATATCATTGGAGAATGATGTGATTGGACATTCCTCGAAGGATTGCAACACAATCAAGTCATATAGTTCATTGTTGCAACAGCTATACCTAGACTCCTTCTCCTTAGACCGTGAGCTCATATTACTCACTGTTTCCCTAGGCTGCTTTGACTGCATCAACCATCATCTGGTAATACGGTGGCCATAAAGGTGTATGTTGGGTATTCCGAAGGAACAGTAGATGACATGTGACTGCAAGACCGGGATTTGTTCACCCACATGACGGGTAAAGATACATATGGCTGGCTTGGTGAAATTACATCTATAAATGTTGCAACATGTGACTAGGTCACGGGGATGTAATATCACGGTAACAAGAAAATAGAACTTGTTGTGAACGAGATTGAACAAGGTATAAGCTACCATTGATCGGATCTCGTACAAGTTGTATCGAGAAACAAAAGGAAGAGGATGCTACATTTAGACGGTTCAAACGCCATTGTCATCAGGAATGCATAGGGGTCACATGGATATCCTTGGTCCCTCTATTGATCATTGATACAGATCATGTCTAGAGCATTCCCGAGCCGTGAGAGGATACACTTAAGGGTACAACGAGAGCGATCATTCATAAGACGGAATCACAATAGAGAAAGAGAGAAAGCCGGAATCGTTCCGCAGAGAGATCCGAAGTTGTTCGGAGAAAGAATAAAGGAAAAGTCCAGAAAAGTGTTTTCGGATAAATGGGAATTTAAATATATATTTATTATATGTTAATTATGAATTAATATATATTAAATAATATTTAGATTAAGATTTATAAAGTCAACTTTTATATTAGGCCAAATCCCAGAGGGAAAAGGCCTAGAAATAAAACTGCAGGAAAATAAAAGGAAAAAGGAAAAATAGCCAGCCCTGTGGGCGGCGGATAACCGCCACCGCACAGGGCGGCGGATAGTTGGGCGACGCCGAGCCGCCGCAGGCCGCCGCTGCCAGCCGGCCCACCCGGGCGAGGCGGGGCAGAGCACAGGCCGCCTCCTGGGAGCAAGCTGGGCCGCTCGGATGGTGCCGGCCCACCCGGGTCGCTGGCACCAGCGGGCCGCCGGGGGTGGCCAGCCCACCCGGGGTCCTCCCCCTTTCCAGGCCGCCGCGGCACGAGCTGGGCCGCTGGTGGGCACGCTAGCCCACCCGGCTGGCTGACTACTGCTGCTGCTTTTTCTTTTTGTTTTTATTTTAGTATTTTCTGTTTGCTATTTGGGCTGAGTACTTTTGGCCCATTTGGTAGTCCGAATTTCTGCTCACTTTTTCCTTTAGTATTAGTCCCACATGGCTTAGCCTTTGAGAAAGGTACACCCCATTAGCCTATATAAAGGGGTGCCCATGGGTGGGATTAGAGACACCAATATTTGGAGAAGTCCTTTGGTTGACTTTCTCCTCCTCCCTCTCTCTCTATACCTCGTGACCATGGCCCCAAGTCTGGGCTGTGCGATCGAGGCATACCTGCAGTACGCCATTGCGCTGTAGGGATTCCTAGCCAGATATCAACTTCCGCACTCTCAGCGGGATCGGGGAGCCGGAGGTCTCATCGTGCACCGGATGTGTACGAAGACACGAGGTGCAACACTTGGGCGCTTAAATGTCGTGAGCCGGAGCTGTTGCACGATGAAGATGATGAAGATCAAGAAGGAGCAAGGGGTGACCTACGAGGAGCTTCGCGACCTTGAGGTCGGCTTCGAGTACGACTACATCAACCACGTTCCCCGCGGAATGTTAACCGCGTACAGACTACAAGGGTATGTATTCTATGCACATCGGCCGTTACCACATTACTACATAGATAGATCCTAGGCAAGTTTCGGGGTTTCCTTCGTAGGACAATTTTTGTTTTCCGCGCCGATCCCCAACCGTGGTATCAGAGCCGATCTATGCGTAGGAGTGCTGTATGGCCAGTACACACAAGTATTGTGCGGGCATTGATCCCTTAGTTGTTACCCTCTAACGTGTACTTGTTTATATCGCGGTATTGTTTGATGAAGCGGCCCGGTCCAACCTTACGCATATTCGTACGTGAGACTGGTTCCATGCTCAACATACGGCTTGTACCGTATAAGTGGCTAGCGGGTGTCTGTCTCTCATTCGATAGTTGATATAGCATTTACAACGGAGGGCCCCGAAAGGGGTGAAATAGAGACAACTGTTGGATCCATGTTGTGGTTGGAAAGTTCGTAGTTTAGAAACAGTTCTAGTGCGAAAGCCCTAACAACCACGTAAAACTTGCAATATATAAAGTAGAGGCGTCTAACTTTATTTTGCAGGGGGCATGTGATTATGATATGGCATTGGTCGTTACGAAGGTAAAGTAGTTTACTTTTCTGTTGCTAAGTAGCATAGTAATAGTCATCGTTAAGATGGACGACCTGGTGGAAGCGTCGTGGACTTGGCGTCAAACCAAGGGCACGATGGAGATCATGCCGAAGCGCTCGATGGAGATCAAGGCACAAGAAAGACCATATCATATCACATTATACATATGTTGATGATACCAGTTTTTACATCTTATTGTGTGCTAGTATTTAGATACTCAACGGTAGCAAATAAGATAATCCCTATTTAATTCCAATGTTCCGTGTTCCCCTTATGTGTGCACCACCAAGAAAGTTCTTCGGTATGAGGCGATCCAGGGTTACAGGCATGGGTGTCAGACATATCTACGTTCGCATACAGTGGGTGTAAGCCATGTTGCACAGCGAATACACACAAGTTAGATTTGACGAGCCTAGCACGCTAGAGAAGCGTGTCCTCGGAACACAAGAGATCGAAAGATCGAGCATGAGTCACATGGATGATGTGATTGGCATTATTGAATGTCTACCTTTGATACTGCACTGATGGCCGTGACGATCGGGGGAGATGCAGAGGATAGGGATCATGCGATCACTAAAATCGTCCAGGGGATGACCGTTTTAGTGGAGACCAATTATAAATTGATCTCTTATTATAAACTTAGTCTAGATGTCTATTTGCAAATATCTTAGTAGATCTTAGCCTATCCCATTGAGGTCCTTTACGACCATGGGAATATATTGCTTAATATGGAACTTAGCAAAAGGGTCCAACTTCATAGATTAATACCCACGCCTGAGGGATATCCTCGTAAAAGGTGATCTTCTCTTCTTGACACAATAACCATTAGGAGATAATTCGATGACTCCGGAATGTTTGGAAAAACACTTAGCGATCTTGCATTAGAGTTAAGAACTCTTAGAAGGGCTTGATTGCAAATGGAGGTCATGGATGAAAAGGTATATATAAGATATACAAATTATAAATGTGGTTCTTGCAGAACTTATTGCAGTTTGCAAAGTATTTGATACTTGTCCCGTTTTGTGAAAACAGGATGATCTACTTGAGAATTGCTGTTTTGAGGCAACATGACTTGATGATGGCAAGCAAAACAGTTGATGGCCGACATCACCTCTTTCCTCAAAGTTTGTCATTTGGATTAGTGGACTTGAATATAAGTTTGTAATCCTTGTTTGTGTGTCTTGCTTTTGGCAAGACGATTATTCATATGAACAAGTTACAAACCAGTTTGTACTATTCTTATGAACAATACCATTATGGTCACATTGTGATTATAAACAAGTTATTCTCATCACTATGTTAATGATAATAGTTTAAGCATTTATAAAGGATTAGAATGCTAAAAGATATCCAAAGCTTAATAATGAAATGACACTACAGTTTAAGTCATTTTGGTTATTGCAGGTTCTTTATGAAAGATCGGGGTCCTAGATGCATAATCTAGAGACTTTGCAAAACCATGCCTCTTGGGCAGAATGACTAAAACTCCGCATTCTGGTTAAAACGGTGATATGCGAAGAAATGTTGAATCTTATACATAGTGATGTATCATATTTTCAACAAGTAGTGGAAATCATTTATTGTGGACTTAAGTGAATAAGTGTATTTACTTAATGAAACATGAAGTTTGAAATGATTCGAATTGTTCAAATGAGTTCATAACTAAAAGGGATATTGAATTAAATGAATTAACAAGTCTCTTCGATTTGATCGACATGACTGAAGTATTCAAGTTAAGTTTAGCATAAAAGGAACTTGTGAAAGATGTTTCACAAATTATGATAATTGGATGAATTCAAACCATGTTGAAATGTCTAAACATCATAATCATTATGTATTGGATACATATGGTATAATATTATCTCTTATCAGGGTTATAGTTGTCGTTTAAAGTTAGAGATCAAAATAAGCAAACACTCATTTTAAATACAAAGGAACATCTAAAGATTCGTGGAAACAACACCATAAGTGTTATGGCATGTTTGAGTTTCTGGAGACTTCGACAAGTCAAAGTCGTGGCGAATAAATAAGTCTTTGTAGAGCATTCTTAGGAAGCTATGAATGCATCTTCCACGAAGGGGCAAACCTGCTGTTGTCCTAAGCTGACGTGTCTTGATGAAGATATAGGTGGAAGAAAGTAAAAGATCAAAAACAAGGTATTTGCCCTTACCTCCGAACTGTTGAGTGGCGCAGCAAAATTTGTTTCGTGAATCCAAACTCTACAAATAGAGGAGAAAACCAATGATAATGATCATAAAGTTTCAGGGAATATTTTTACTAAAGTAAGTAGGATTCAACTATACATATTCTACAAGTTTGTGGAATTATATTGTTGATTCACTTGTCATGTTTTGAACAAGACATACCTACGAAATACAAAGAAGCATGATGGACCTAAGTACGAGAAATGAATAGTCATTGAAATCTCGTTGGTGGAATTCTCAGTTTGATGGTGATCAAAGAATTTTGGAATGTCCAAGATTATCGAGAGGACCTAGATTTGAGTGGGAGCAAATCAACTTGGCTAATTCATAATATGTAATTGACATATTTTGAGTGGGAGCTAAGTGAAATCCCTGGATCTCAAACATGAATGTCATATTTGAGTGGGAGCGTGAAATCATTCTGGATATGTGGATGACATATGTGAATGATGTAATCGGTGTTAATAACGTTTAAGTTAGTTAAATAAGGATGAAGTTGAAGTTATTAAACAAAGAGATCTATCAGGATAGATTGGTGAGTTTAATAAAACACTGAATGTTGAATGCTTCCTGGACTTGATTCTGAAAGATGTTCAGAATGTCCTAAGCAAGATTCTGAAGAAGTTCCTAATAGATCAAGGTAAGAAAGAAGTTCTTACTATATGAAGCATTGAGTAATGCAACTATGATTGAAATAAAGAGATGTGTTGCATCTCCTATGCCTCAGTCATAGCTTCTTCCATATAACCATGTTGTATACTCGACATGATGTGACCCGAGGTTCTGGTTGGTAGGACAAAGTCTTAACTGTAAGAACATGTCTTTAAGTATTTCCTGAGTTGATCACTGAACCAGAATTAAGTTTGTACATAAGTAGCAAGAAGCAATGTAAGTGGCATAGATGCATTTCATGCACTAGGATCTACATAGATACAGAAGTATAAAGGCTACATCTAATGTGATGTATAATGTTATGGCGGGGCTAATTCGCTTTTAACGTAGAATGATGTATCCCCAGGGCCTAGTGCCCATGAGAAAGCCCTCGAGGTTGATCTAAAGTCACTGTAAGCTCCTGGAATCAGGCCTCGTTCTGCTGCCATGACTATAGTATATACACAAAGGATAACAAAGTGTGTTTCGAAGTTTAGATGACAACAATGAATAACGACCGTCATCATAAACACTAGAAACAAAAGTCTCACTTTGTTGCCAAAAAAATACTTCGACCCATTACAAGATAATGGAGTGAATGTCAAAATTAGGAAGACATTAATGTTTTGCAAAAGACATAATGATCTGGTAAAACAGAACATGGTCATGACGTTTCCCATGAGCATGCATGATCTGTAAACGCATTGGTATCTGGTTTATACGAGTAAAATGCAAGCTAGATTATTTGTACTCTAGTGCAAATGGGAGACTGAAGAAGATATGCCCTAGAGGCAAATAAGAAATAGTTTTTTATTATCATATCTCAATTAGTTTATAATAGTTTCATATTGTGCTAGAACGGTGCCAAGTAGAAACATTGGTACAGGTGTGGTATGAAACAACCAAGTCCCTAGTAGCCTCTATTCATAGTAGTTCGTTGGTCACGAAGATGATCTGGGCTTCAAGATCACGGGCATTTATGTCGACTGACAACGAGATCATATCATTGGAGAATGATGTGATTGGACATTCCTCGGAGGATTGCAACACGATCAAGTCATATAGTTCATTGTTGCAACAGCTATACCTAGACTCCTTCTCCTTAGACCGTTTATTACTCACTGTTTCCCTAGGCTGCTTTAACTGCATCAACCGTCATCTGGTAATACGGTGGCCATAAAGGTATATGTTGGGTATTCCGAAGGAACAGTAGATGACATGTGACTGCCAGACCGGGATTTGTTCACCCACATGACGGGTAAAGATACATACGGCCGGCTTGGTGAGATTACATCTATAAATGTTGCAACATGTGACTAGGTCACAGGGATGTAATATCACGGTAACAAGAAAACAGAACTTGTTGTGAACGAGATTGAACAAGGTATAAGATACCATTGATCGGATCTCGGACAAGTTGTATCGAGAAACAAAAGGAAGAGGATGCTACATTTAGACGGTTCAAACGACATTCCCATCAGGAATGCATAGGGGTCACATGGATATCCCTGGTCCCTCTGTTGATCATTGATACAGATCATGTCTAGAGCATTCCCAAGCCGTGAGAGGATACACTTAAGGGTACGACGAGAGCGATCATTCGTAAGACGAAATCATAGTAGAGAAACAGAGAAAGCCGGAATCGTTCCGCAGAGAGATCCGAAGTTGTTCGGAGAAAGAATAAAGGAAAAGTCTAGAAAAGTGTTTTCGGATAAATGGGAATTTAAATATATATTTATTATATGTTAATTATGAATTAATATGTATTAAATAATATTTAGATTAAGATTTATAAAGTCAACTTTTATATTAGGCCAAATCCTAGAGGGAAAAGGCCTAGAAATAAAACTGCAGGAAAATAAAAGGAAAAAGGAAAAATAGCCAGCCATGTGAGTGGCGGATAACTGCCACCGCATAGGGCGGCAGATAGTTGGGCGACGCCAAGCCACCGAGGGCCACCGCTGCCAGCCGGCCCACCCGGGCGAGGCGGGGCAGAGCACAGGCCGCCGCCTGGGAGCAAGCTAGGCCGCTCGGATGGCGCCGACCCACCCGTGTCGCTGGCACTAGCGGGCCGCCGGGGGTGGCCAGCCTACCCGGGGTCCTCCCCCTTTCCAGGCCGCCGCGGCGTGAGCTGGGCCGCCGGTGGGCACGCTGAAGGAAATATGCGCTGAGAGGCAATAATAAAGTTGTTATTATATATTCCTTATATATGATAGATGTTTATTTTACATGCTAGAATTGTATTGATCGAAAACATCAATACATTTGTGTTTAATAAACAAAAAGGGTTCCTAGTTATGCCTCTCTTATAGACTAGCTTGTTGATTAACAAGATGATCAAGGTTGCCTGATCATGGACATTGGTTGTTGTTAATAACAAGGTCACACCATTGGTGGAATGATGTGATGAAAATTCATCCGAAGTATAGCATTACGATCAAGTCATTATGTTTATATTGCTATAACATCATACGAATTAATCTTTATCCTTAGACCATGAGATCATGTTAATTGCTAACACCAGAAGAGTATCTTGATAACATAAAACGTCACACCATAACAGGGTGACTATAAAGATGGGTTCGGTACTATGAAGGTGTTATGTTGAGGCTCATGGATCAAGAGTGGAATTTGTCAATCCGATGACGGATAGATATACTCTGGGCCCTCTCGGTGATATCACATTAAGATAGCTTGCAAGCAAGTGATGTGATCACTAGAATGTTATATCACGGGAACGAGAAAAGAGTGCATGTCGGTAACGACATCAAACTAGGTATGGAGATACCGATGATCGAATCTTGGACATGTAATATATCGAGAGACAAAGGGATTTAGTTACAAGCGTTAAAGGTTCTCACGATCACAGAAGTCATCGTTGAATGTGTAGGAGTCAGTACGGATCTCTAGGTCCCGCTGCTGATTATTGATCGGAGAAGGGTCTCGATCATGTCTACATTATTCACGAACCGTAGGGTGGCACACTTAAGAGTTACCGGACACCATTTTGGAGCACATATGTTTCAGACAAAAGAATTGCAAAGCGCAGGAATTGTTTCAATAGAAACCGGAAATTGTTTCGGGTGAAATTGCAGAAAGTGGTTCTGCATGTGACATTGAAATATTGCAAGGGGCTATATGTGAATTTTGTTAATTAAAGTAATTAACAAAATTCTGAATAAATTTAATAAAAAGAGTATTATTAAATGAGAGATTATTAAATTTGGAGAAATTTAATGCATTTAAAGTGGAGACTTTAAAAGGGAATGTGAAGAGGCATTTTAATGTGGAGGGGTTACCACCACATGAATGGAGGAGGTGAGGGGTCACCCCCCTCCTCCTATAAAAGGCCACCCATTCCCTCCTTCATCCACACACCTCCTTGTGAAGGATCTCTCTCCCCCTCTAGAATTATTCCCCCATGGTCTCGGATTAGCGAGATACATGTTCCCGGTGGCATTTCGTCTGGAAGGAGTTGCTGCTTCCGCTGGATCACTGGAGCGAGGAGGTGGAGGTTGTCCGGTGGCTTGAACGTGTGTGCGAGTGCGGATGCGCTGCTGAGTTCCGGCGCTCGGACTTCCTCACGATCTTGAGATCGGCAAATGTACGACTACATCAACCACGAGTTCCTACTCGTTAACAAAACTCGTTGTCTTCGAGGGTAAGTTCTCGTTGGATGTATGTCCACTTGTTGCTTTGTACCTAGTAGATAGATCTTGGCGTGTAGTTCACACCGTAGGAAATTTTTTGTTTTCTATGCTGCGGACCCAACAGTGGTATCAGAGCCTGATCTATGCGTAGGTGCTTTGCACGGGTAGTACACATATGTTTATATGTGGGCGATGATGATCATGTTATTGCATCTTCTATGTATTTTGGATATTGGTGGCATAGTGGGATGAAGCGGCCCGGACCAACCTTACATGTCATCGTACATGAGACCGGTTCCACGACTGACATGCAACTTGTTTTGCATAAGTGGCTGGCGGGTGTCTGTCTCTCCTACTATAGTCAATATCTGATTTACAACGAGTTGCTAATAACTTAGTTATCCTCGTTGTGGTTCATGTTCGTAGGTGAGAATGGTTCTATCTCCGAAAGCCCTAAGCCACGTAAAACTTGCAATTGATAAATTAGAGGCATCTAGTTTAGATCGTTGTTGGGCTAGTGTATTGATATGGTATTGTTGTAAGTAGATGTATGATAGATACTCTTACAACACACTCAACGTGTAAGTTCCATAGACTTTGGCCTTACACACAAAGGAATGATAGAGATCATACCACGATGCAAGTGATAGAGATCAAATGCATGGACCATATCATCTCACTTTACACATTAGATGTTAGCATCTTATACTGCTAGTTTGGCGCTTTTGGTAGCATTATAAGATGATCCCACATTTAGATATCAAGATAAAAATGTGTTCTTCCTTAAGTATGCACCTTTCTGTGGATCGTGTTTCGAGACATCACGTGATGATCGGGTGTACTCGAATCTACGCTTTCATAGGAACGGGTGTAAGACAGTTTTACACACGCGAATACTAATGTTCTTACTTGGCGAGCCTAGCATGTACAGACATGGCCTCGGAACACGGACCGAAAGGTTAAGCATGAGTCATATAGTTGATATGATGCCCATATAGATGCCCGCCTTTGAAGCTACATCAACTCACGTGATGATCGGACTTGGTGTAGTGGATTTGGTTCATGTAATCACCAAAAAGACACGAGGGATGTCGTTTTTGAGTGGGAGTTCATTAATAATTTGGATTAGTTGAACTCAATCTATCATAAACTTAATCTAAATAAACTTTACAAATTCTGTTGTAGATGGCACCACCTGCTTTTAATTTCAATGTGTTCATGGATAAAGAGAAACTTGCTAATGGTAGCAACTTCACCAACTGGGCTATGAATTTGAGGATTCTCCTCACTGCTGCACAAAAGCAATATGTGCTAGATGCGCCGCTAGGCCCCCCACCAGCTCCTGATGCCCCTAACGAGGAAAAGAATGTATATGTGACCCGTCAGGAGGACCACAACTTAGTTCATTGCGGCATACTGTATGGGCTAGAGCCAGAACTTTGAAAGCGTTTCGAAAATGGCAATGCCTTTGATACCATGGGAGAATTGAAAATAATTTTCGATACCCATGTTGCCGTAGAGAGTTATAATGCTATAGAAAAGTTCTTTAGCTGCATGATGGAGGAAAACAGCTCCATTAGTGAGCACGTACTCAAAATGTATGGGTACGCCGATAAGCTTGTATCCTTGGGAATAACGATTCCCATTGACTTAGGCATACATCGTGTTCTCCAATCTCTGCCACCTAGCTACAAGAGCTTCGTGATGAACTATAATATGAAGGGCATGAAGAAGTCTCTTCCCGAGCTTCTGTCAATGCTTAAGACTGCAGAAATGGAGATTAGGAAAGAACATCAAGTGTTGATGATCAATAGGACCACCGGTTTCAAGAAAGACAAGAAAGGAAAGCACAAGGGAAAGAAGGGTGGCAAGTCTGTTGCCACACCTGAAAAGAAACCCCGAGCTGGCCCTAAGTCTGACACCGAGTGCTACTATTGTAAGGGGACTGGCCATTGGAAGCGCAACTGCCCCAAGTATTTGGCGGACAAGAAGTCCGGCAAAGCAAACAAAGGTATATGTGATATACATGTTATTGATGTGTACTTGACTAGTACTCGCAGTAGCACCTGGGTTTGATACGGGATCGGTTGCTAATATATGTAACTCGGTTCAGGAGCTACGGAACAAGCGACAATTAGCAAGGGATGAGGTCAGAATGCGGGTTGACAATGGATCAAAAGTTGATGTGATCGCCGTCGGGACGCTACCTCTCCATTTGCCATCGGGATTAGTTATAAACCTAAATAATTGTTATTTAGTGCCTGCACTGAGCATGAACATTGTATCTGGATCGTGTTTGATGCAAAGTGGTCATTCCTTTAAATCTGAAAACAATGGTTGTTCGATTTATAAGAATGATATCTTTTATGGTCATGCACCTATGTTGAATGGTTTATTTCTGTTGGATCTCGATAGTAATATTACACACATTCATAATGTTAATGCTAAAAAGATTAAACTTGATGATGATATGTCTACATATATGTGGCACTGCTGTCTAGGTCATATTTGCGTTAAGCGCATGAAGAAACTCCATTCTGATGGACTTTTGGAATCACTTGATTTTGAATCATTTGATACATGTGAGCCATGCCTTATGGGCAAGATGACTAGAACGCCGTTTTCCGGTTCAATGGAACGGGCGACAGATCTATTGGAAATCATACATACTGATGTGTGTGGACCAATGAGTGTGTCGGCGCGAGGTGGATATCGTTATTTTGTTACTTTCACGGATGATTTGAGTAGATATGGGTATATCTATTTGATGAAACACAAGTCTGAAACTTTTGAAAAGTTCAAGGAATTTCAGAATGAAGTGGAAAATTATCGTAATAGAAAGATCAAATTTCTACGGTCTGACCGTGGAGGAGAGTATCTAAGTTATGAGTTTAGCACACACATGAAAGAGTGTGGAATAGTTTCACAACTCACGCCTGCCGGAACACCACAATGTAATGGTGTGTCGGAACGTCGTAATCGTACCTTATTGGATATGGTTCGATCTATGATGTCTCTGACTGACTTGCCACTGTCATTTTGGGGTTATACACTGGAAACAGCTGCATTCACTTTAAATCGGGCACCATCTAAATCCGTTGAAACGACACCGTATGAATTATGGTTTGGAAACAAACCTAAGCTGTCATTTCTTAATGTTTGGGGATGCGATGTTTATGTGAAGAAACTTCAACCGGATAAACTCGAACCCAAAGAGGAAAAATGCGTCTTCATAGGATACCCTAAGGAAATAATTGGGTATACCTTCTATCACAGATCCGAGGGCAAGGTTTTTGTTGCCAAGAATGGATCCTTTCTTGAGAAGGAGTTTCTCGCGAAAGGTGTGAGTAGTCGGAAGGTAGAACTCGAAGAGGTAATTGAACCTTCTCTTCATGGAATGGCGAGTGGCGCAACACCAGAAGTTGTTTCGGAGTTGACTTCACCTGATGAAGAGAGAGCTAATGATAATGATCATGAAACTCCGAAAGAGGACACTACCGAACCTCGCAGGTCAAGTAGGACATGTGCAGCTCCTGAACTGTACGGCAATCCTGTTGTGAATTTCATGGTTGATGAAATGGATGACCCTGCGATGTATGAAGAAGCGATGATGAGCCCGGATTCCAACAAATGGCTAGAAGCCATGAAATCCGAGATGGAATCCATGTACGAGAACCAAGTTTGGAACTTGGTGGACTTACCTCACGACCGAAAGGCCGTTGAGAATAAATGGATTTTCAAAAGAAAAACTGATGTTGATGGTAATGTGACCATCTATAAGGCTCGACTTGTCGCAAAGGGGTTTCGACAAATTCAAGGAGTTGACTACGATGAGACATTCTCTCCCGTAGCGATGCTTAAGTCGGTTAGGATTATGTTAGCAATTGCTGCATATTTCGATTATGAAATATGGCAGATGGATGTCAAAACTGCGTTCCTCAATGGTAATATTGAAGAAGAGTTGTATATGATACAACCTAAGGGTTTTGTCGATCCTAAGGATGCTAATAAGGTATGCAAACTTCAGCGATCCATCTATGGACTGAAGCAAGCATCCCGGAGTTGGAATCTCCGCTTTGATGAGGTGATCAAAGAGTTTGGATTTGTCCAAACTTATGGAGAGGCTTGTATTTACAAGAAAGTGAGTGGGAGCAATGTGGCATTTCTAATATTATATGTGGATGAGATATTATTGATTGGAAATGATATAGATCTTTTAAACAGTGTTAAAAGTTGTCTAAACAGCAAATTTTCGATGAAAGACCTTGGTGAAGCATCATATATATTAGGAATTAAAATCTATAGAGATAGATCAAGGCGCCTAATTGGGCTGTCGCATAGTACATACCTTGATAAGATATTAAATAAGTTTAATATGGACGAAAGTAAGAAGGGGTTCTTACCTATGTTGCAAGGCAAGACATTGAGTAAGACTCAAAGTCCGGCTACGGCTGAAGAAAGAGAGATGATGGATAAGATCCCCTATGCCTCGGCCATAGGCTCTATTATGTATGACATGCTATGTACAAGACCGGATGTGGCACATGCTATTAGTTTGACTAGTAGGTACCAATCTGATCTAGGTTCGGAACACTGGATAGCGGTAAAGAACATCCTCAAGTACTTGAGAAGAACTAAGGATATGTTTCTTATATACGGAGGTGAAGAAGAGCTAGTCGCTAAGTGTTATGTCGATGCTAGCTTTGACACCGATCCGGATGACTCTAAGTCTCAATCCGAATACGTATTTCTCTTGAACGGCGTAGCAGTTAGTTGGAGGAGTTCCAAACAACCTGTGGTGGCTGGATCAACAACGGAGGCGAAATATGTTGCTGCTTCAGAAGCGGTGCAGGAAGCGGTTTGGATGAAAGAGTTCATTCCGGAACTAGGTGTGGTTCCTAGTGCGTTAGACCCAGTGGTGATCTATTGTGACAATAATGGAGCCATAGCCAACACAAAGGAACCGAGGTCTCACAAGAATTCCAAGCATATTAAGCGCCGGTTTCACTCCATCTGCGAGCATGTCAAGGATGGAGATATAAAGATTTGTAAAGTACACACGGACCTAAATGTAGCAGATCCGTTGACTAAAGTTCTCCCTAGGGAAAAACATGATCAACACCAGAACTCCATGGGTGTTAGATTTATCACTATGTGAACTAGGTTATTGTCTCTAGTGCAAGTGGGAGACTGAAGGAAATATGCCCTGAGAGGCAATAATAAAGTTGTTATTATATATTCCTTATATATGATAGATGTTTATTTTACATGCTAGAATTGTATTGATCGAAAACATCAATACATGTGTGTTTAATAAACAAAAAGGGTTCCTAGTTATGCCTCTCTTATAGACTAGCTTGTTGATTAACAAGATGATCAAGGTTTCCTGATCATAGACATTGGATGTTGTTAATAACAAGGTCACACCATTGGTGGAATGATGTGATGAACATTCATCCGAAGTATAGCATTATGATCAATTCATTATGTTTATATTGCTATAACATCATACAAAGTAATCTTTATCCTTAGACCATGAGATCATGTTAATTGCTAACACCGAAAGAGTATCTTGATAACATCAAACATCACACCGTAACAAGGTGACTATAAAGATGGGTTCGGTACTACGAAGGTGTTATGTTGAGGCTCATGGATCAAGAGTAGAATTTGTCAATCCGGATGATGGGTAGATATACTCTAGGCCCTCTCGGTGATATCACATTAAGATAGCTTGCAAGCAAGTGATGTGATCACTAGAATGTTATATCACGGGAACGAGAAAAGAGTGCATGTCGGTAACGAGATCAAACTAGGTATTTGGATACCGATGATAGAATCTCGGACATGTAATATATCGAGATACAAAGGGATTTAGTTACAAGCGTTAAAGGTTCTCACGATCACAGAAGTCATCGTTGAATGTGTAGGAGTCAGTACGGATCTCCAGGTCCCGCTGCTGATTATTGATCGGAGAAGGGTCTCGATCAAGTCTGCATTATTCGCGAACTGTAGGGTGGCACACTTAAGAGTTACCGGACACCATTTTGGAGCACATATGTTTCAGACGAAAGAATTGCAAAGCGCAGGAATTGTTTCAATAGAAACCGGAAATTGTTTTGGGTGAAATTGCAGAAAGTGGTTCTGCATGTGATATTGAAATATTGCAAGGGGCTATATGTGAATGTTTGTTAATTAAAGTAATTAACAAAATTCTGAATAAATTTAATAAAAAGAGTTTTATTAAATGAGAGAGCATTAAATTTGGAGAAATTTAATGCATTTAAAGTGGAGACTTTAAAAGGGAATGTGAAGAGGCATTTTAATGTGGAGGGGTTACCACCACATGAATGGGGGAGGTGAGGGGTCCCCCCCATGCGCCGGCCATGGAGAGAGGGGGCACCCCCCTCCTCCTATAAAAGGCCACCCATTCCCTCCTTCATCCACACACCTCCTTGTGAAGGATCTCTCTCCCCCTCTAGAATTATTCCCCCATGGTCTCGGATTAGCGAGATACATGTTCCCGGTGGCATTTCATCTGGAAGGAGTTGCTGCTTCCGCTGGATCGCTGGAGCGAGGAGGTGGAGGTTGTCTGGTGGCTTGAACGTGTGTGCGAGTGCGGATGCGCTACTGAGTTGCGGCGCTCGGACTTCCTCACGATCTTGAGATCGGCAAGTGTACGACTACATCAACCACGAGTTCCTACTCGTTAACAAAACTCGTTGTCTTCGAGGGTAAGTTCTCGTTGGATGTATGTCCACCCGTTGCTTTGTACCTAGTCGATAGATCTTGGCGTGTAGTTCACACCGTAGGAAATTTTTTGTTTTCTATGCTGCGGACCCAACACACGCCGGCCCACCCGGCTGGCTGATTACTGCTGCTGCTTTTTCTTTTTGTTTTTATTTTGGTATTTTCTGTTTGCTATTTGGGCTGAGTACTTTTGGCCCATTTGGCAGTCCGAATTTCTGATGACTTTTTCCTTTAGTATTAGTCCCACATGGCTTTGCCTTTGAGAAAGGTACACCCCCTTAGCCTATATAAAGGGGTGCCCATGGGTGGGATTAGACACACCAATATTTGGAGAAGTCCTTTGGTTGACTTTCTCCTCCTCCCTCACTCTCTATACCTCGTGACCATGGCCCCAAGTCTGGGCTGTGCGATCGAGGCACACCTGCAGTACGCCGTTGCGCTGCAGGGATTCCTAGCCGGATATCAACTTCCGCACTCCCAGGGGGATCAGGGAGCCGGAGGTCTCATCGTGCACCGGATGTGTACGAAGACACGAGGCGCAACACTTGGGGCGCTTAAATGTCATGAGCCGGAGCTGTTGCACGATGAAGATGATGAAGATCAAGAAGGAGCAAGGGTTGACCTGCAAGGAGCTTCGCGACCTTGAGGTCGGCTTCGAGTATGACTACATCAACCACGTCCCCCGCGGAACGTTAACCGTGTACAGACTACAAGGGTGTGTATTCTATACGCATTGGCCGTTACCGCATTACTACATGGATAGATCCTAGGCAAGTTTCGGGGTTTCCTTCGCAGGAAATTTTTTGTTTTCCACGCCGATCCCAAACACTATCATGTCTTTGTTATTTGTGATCTTGCTTGCTTTTTGTTGTTAGTAGCTATTTTGCCAAGTAGATGCTAGCAACTCCAAGAGTTAGTATTTATGCTCGATAGTGGGTTCATGCCTCTGGTAGTCTGGGGAAGTGACAGAAAATCTCTAAGGTACTATATGTGTTGTTGCTACTAGGGAGAAAACAACAATCCTTTGTTCATAGAACAATCGTATTGTTTACTTTACACGCAGTTCGTAAAGCAATAATCTGTTGCTCGCAACTTAATACTGGAGGGGGTTCGGATGATAAACTGAAGGTGGATTATTAGTCATAGAAGCAGTTGGATGGCGGTCTATGTATAATGTTGTAATGCCAATCAAGTCTCAAAGGAGTCAAGATGATTAGTATATGCATGTATTGCTTTCTCGATGTTTGTCAATTGCCCCGCTGTAATTTGTTCACCCAGCATGTTATCTATCTTAAGGAGAGCCACCTCTAGTGAAATATGGATCCCGGTCCTTGTCTTTTACATACAATCTATAAACTGTTTAATGCTTTGTGTTTACTTTCTGCAAACTTTTACTTCTTTGCATTCGATACGTTTAATCCTTTGTTTTCCGCAAAACACGGTGAGATTGACAACCTCATCACAAGTTGGGGACAAAGTTCTGTGGTTGTGTTGTGCAGGTCTCCATGTTGCTACTAGCACCGGTAGTGCGCCCTGCCAAGGCTCAGCTAGCAACACCTTTGTGGTGTTTCCTTGCTCCTACTAGTTCGATTAAACCTTGGTTTCATAACTGAGGGAAACTTGCTGCTTTGCTCATCATACCTTCCTCTTGGGGTTCCCAACGAGCTCTACATCAACACCGCACCAGCATTTTCCTGGCACCATTACAGAGCCATCAGTGACCGCGAAGCCAAACTATGACGCGGAGTATTCCCTCTAGTGGACATCCGTGCAGTCCTTTTGAACCTGGCAGGGTTTTCCACCACTCCAATACTTGCAATGGTGGTGCTGGTGTGCAGATGTTGGTCTTCCTTTGCCTCCTCTTCAACTTCACTATCGTTGTCCTCCTCCTGCTCAGAATCTTGGAGATCTTCCTCCATAGGCTCCTTGCCCTTATCATTGGCAGAGACCATTGTGCTTCTAAACTTTAAGAATAGTTCCTGGCAGAAACATATTGAAACGAAAACACGACGATAACACGATATATGAACCTCGGGGGATCCGGGGGATTATACATTACGAATTTTTACAACAAAAGGAAGGTACCGAGAGAAAACGGGTAGGAGACGGATTCCGGGTCGGCCACTGATACGTCCGAAACGTATCTACTTTCCCGAACACTTTTGCTATTGTTTCTCCTCTATACTTGTGTGATTTGGATGCAACTAATGCGAACTGACGCTGTTTTCAGCAGAATTGCCTTGGTATCTACTTTTTGTGCAGAAAATCAACTATCAGGAAAAATCTCGGAAAATATGCCAAAACTCCTATTCCACCCGAAGACTCGAGGAGCCAGAATACGAGACGGAGAAGAGCCCTTGGGTGGCCACACCACCTGGTGGCGCGGGCCAGGCCAGGCCGCGCCAGGGGGTGGTGTGGCCCCCCCAGGCACCCCCTCGGCCTCTCTCTTTGCTTATAAGGAGCCTTCTCACCTAAAAACTTCGGGGGGTTCGACTTTTTTCCAGAAGGAGTTCCGCTCCGCCGTCACCACCAGATTCCACGAAACAGTACCAGAAACTCTGTTCTGGCACCCTGCCGGGACGGGGAATTGGAGGAGATGTTCGCCATCATCATCACCATCGCTTCTCCATCGACCATCCATGTTTCCCCCATCTATGAGTGAGTAATCCCCCGCTGTAGGCTGTGGGGATGGTAGGGATTGGATGAGATCGTTCATGTAATGGCATCAGATTGTTAGGGCATGGTGCCTAGTATCTTTTATTAGTGCTTTATGACTTTGTTGCAACTTGTTGTGCTTAATGCTTGTCACTAGGGCCTGAGTGCCATGATTTCAGATCTGAACTTATTATTGATTCATTATGATTGTTTCTGGTCTTATCTACAAGTTGTGTACACACGTTGTTGTCCGGAACCTATGGCCCCAAAGTGACAGAAATCGGGATAACCGGAAGGGAAAGGCTTTGATGTGAGGATCACATGTGTTCACGGAGTGTTAATGCTTTCCTCCGGTGCTCTATTAAAAGGAGCACCTTAATTGTTAGTAGTTCCCTAGAGGCCCCGCTACAAACGGGCTCGCAGGACAAAAGATGTTGTGCAAGTTCTCATTGTGAGCATGTATGACTATATATGGAACACATGCCTAGGATTTTCTAGTACTTGGGTGCTTTATCTTATTTATCGGCAATTGCCCTATGTTCTGATTGCTATGTGAATTGTCTTGTCCATGCAACGCCCGTCCATCCATCCCTATGCCTACCGCACTCGAATCCCACTGTTTACTGCTTTTGTTACTACTATCTTTTTTTACTACTGCTGTTACTTTACTATTCCTACTACAAAACTGTTGCTACTGATAAACTATTGTGAGCAAGATTGTTTCCAGGTGCAACTGAATTGACAACTCAGTTGTTAAGGCTTATAAATATTCTTTGGCTTCCCTTGTGTCGAATCAATAAATTGGGTTTCACTTCCCTCGAAAATACTGTGATACACCCCCTATACTTGTGGGTCATCAAGACTATTTTCCGGCGCCGTTGCCGGGGAGCATAGCTTTATTTATCAAGTTCACTTGGATTCTCTATTGTTCGCTGCTTTCCATCCATCATGGGTAAGTCTCGTGATGGCAAGATTCCTATTTTACCATCCACTACAAGAAGAGGTACGGTTCTAAACACCTCTACTACTCTTGATTCACCGTCTGTTTTGAGTAAGTTCCTTACACCACCACATACACATGCTACACACACTGCTACTACTGCTGAATCTGAAATTTCTGATACTTATGATGCCGCTTCTACTGTGCTTGATAAGAGTGGTTCATTAGGTCCTTTCCTAGATGCTATGATTGCTAGAACTATAGCTGGAAATACCGAAACTCCTAATGAAGACACTTCCACACCTGTTAGCTCACCTGAGTCTAGTGAGAGTTATGATATTGAAGAAGATTATGTTGAGATGACCGATGAGTTTATTAAAGAATGTAAGAACACCCATGATAGGAGCGCTGCTAAGAGTCTCCTTGAGAGGTGTACTATTAGACCCAAATTATCTCCTGCTACTAAGTTTGCTGCTTCTCCCATAAACATTATAGATGAAGATTATGATTTCTCTCTCGATCTATCTTACATAGCTATTGTCGAGAAAGAACCTTTTTATGGGACTAAGAATGAAAGTGCGGTAGCACATATGAATGAACTTTCTACCATGAGTGGCTTGTTTTCTAATGATATTAAAATGCGTACTTACTTTGTTGCTAAGATTTTCCCTTTTTCACTTAAAGGAGAAGCTAAAATTTGGTTTGGTAATTTACCTCCTGGATCTATTGATAGCCCTGAGTGCTTGATTAATACTTTCCTGCAGAAATATTTTCCTCCTAGTGCTAGACATGCTGTTTTGTAGGAACTTTTTGATTTTAAACAGGGAGAAAAAGAGGTATTGCCCGAATCTTGGGCAAGGTTTTGTGCTTTGATTCATGCACAGGCTGGAAGTCCATTACCTAAGAACGAACTACTTGATAAATTTTATAATGGACTAACCGAAGAATCTAGGACATACCTAGATAGTTGTGCTGATTGGTTTTCAGGAATAGGACTCCCAAGGAAGCTGAGGAATTAATGGCTAAAATAAGCAAGAATTATGAAGATTGGACTCCTCCTAAACAAGTTACACCTGAAGTAATTGTATCTGAACCATCTATTCCTGAGCCTATTCCAACACCAAAGAAGAGGGGAGTTATTGGATTAAATGATGAAATGATGAAGGAAGCTAAGAAATGTCTTAAGGAGAAGGGGATTAAAGCTGCAGATGTCAAGAATTTACCTCCTATAGAAGAATTATGTAAGCTTATTCCCTATTCACCCACTATTGAGGTACACTCTCTCCAATACTTTGATGAAGGTGATATCCCTTACTTGAAACCTCCTGGTCAATGCTTAGAAGAATTTGATATCTTTATTGTTAAGCAAGATAACTTTAATAAAAGGGTGCAAAATCATCTAATGGAAAACACTAGAGCTATTGTTGAGTTGAAATATATTGTGGAAAGAACCTCTAATGATGTTAAAATGATTGTTAAACACTTTCAGATGGTTCAAACTCAAATAGATCAACTCGTTAAAGTGCAAAATGACTTGCTAGTTAATGCTGCTAAAGAAAAATATGCTTATGAAATTAGAACTAGAAGTGGTGCTGCTACCCAAGATCCTCTATATCCTGAGGGGCATCCCAAAAGAATTGAGCAGGATTCTCAACAAGCTAAAAATAGTGGTTCTACTCATAAGAAAAGGAAAAAGAAACATAAAACTGCCGTAGAACCCTCTGAACCTGCTATAGATCATGACAGTATATCTATCTCTGATGCTAAAACTGAAAGTGGTAATGAAGAAAATGAAGTTCCCAATGAAGAAAAAGTTGAAGAAGAACCTAAAAACCACACTAAGAATACTAAATACACCGAAGAAGATTTTATTCGTAAGAAACATGGTAGTGAAAGAGAACCTTGGGTCCAAAAACCTATGCCTTTCCCTGATAAGAAACACAAGTCAAAGGAAGATGAACACTATAATAAGTTCTGTGAGTGGATGAAGCCTTTATTCTTGCAAATTTCTTTGACTGATGCTATTAAATTGCCTCCTTACTCAAAATATATGAAGGACATTGTCTCGAATAAAAGGAAGACCCCTAATGAAGAAATCTCTACTTTGCTTGCTAATTATTCTTTCAATGGTAAGGTTCCTAAGAAACTTGGAGACCCAGGGATTCCAACTATCCCTTGCTCTATTAAGAACAATTATGTTAGAACTGCTTTGTGTGATTTGGGAGCTGGAGTTAGTGTTATGCCTTTCTCCCTATATAAGAGGCTTCAGCTTGAAAAATTGATACCAACTGATATATCTTTGCAAATGGCTGATAAGTCTACCACTATTCCTGTGGGTATATGTGAGGATGTACCTGTTCAGGTGGCTCACAATTGCTTGATATTAACTGATTTTGTTGTGCTTGAAATGCCCGAAGATGATAATATGTCTATTATTCTTGAGAGACCTTTTCTTAATACTGCAGGAGCTGTTATTAATTGTAATCAAGGAAAAGTGACCTTCAATGTTAATGACAAGGAACATACTGTCTATTTCCCCAAGAAGATTGAAAGGACTTATGGTTTAAATTCAATTGAACATGTTGAAGGCATTCAGGTTGGAGAAATATAATGTCCCATACCAAAAGAAAAAATTGTAACTATTATGATTGGGACCATTGCTATCAAGGTTGAGGTAACATAATCATTAGTGGAGTACAAAGTTTTGTCTCATATGCAATTGTTTTGGTAGCAAGACTTGATCAACCTTGCTAACAAAAGGATTCCATTGAACAAAACAATGTTTTCATTATGATTATCCCCGTTTATTTCTATCCTTTGCATTTTAGTTTTCTTTTTGTTGTTAGTTGCTTGCATGCTAGAACTTCTGTAGTTCTAGCCTTGTTTTATCCTTGCATCATGTTTCCAAAAAGAAAAAAATATGTCTGTCAGAAAAATCATTCTTCTATTTCTGAAAATTACCCAAAAATAAAGTGTCTCGAAAAATTCTAGAAAATTCATATTAAATTTTTACGTGAAAAAAGGGGCAGAGGAGTACCTGGTAGGTACCATGGGGGCCCACCAGGCAGGCACAACCTATGGTGGCGCCATGCCCTAGTGTGGGCCACCCCTGGCCCCCCACTACCTCTCTCTCCTGCCACTTTCTTCTCTCTCCCGAGTAAGCTCCGGTTCATAACTCAAAATTGCGTTCTCTCTGTGCTTGCCCTCGATTTCTTCGATCTCTTTGATCAGCCCATCTTTTTGCTGAAATTTGGAGCAATTGTTCCTTGGTATGTGACTCCGCCCCATGTCCAAGTAGATTTGTGTTTAGTGGATTGTATGTTGAGTATTTTGCTGCTGTAGGTGACTGGTTATGAGAGCTTGTAAGCTTGTTTGATGCTTAGAGATATAGTTTTGATGCATGTTTAGGCCTCTTGCAAGTCCCTATGAGTAGAAACCTTCATTATATTTACTTTGCAATCACTTGTTTAATAGGTGTTGAAATTTCAAAATAAAAGATGAGTGAACACCACCTAAACCAACATGAGCTTTGGGTGCCTGATGTCATGAAGGTCCACCGGGAGGAGGAAGTTTTTCCCTCCATTTATCCATGCTCTGAGTTCATGAGAGCTACAGGAATTCTACAAGATTTCCACACTTTGGTTTCTAATGCAGGGTTAGAGCACTTTTTGGAAGATGAACCTTCTCAATTTGTGAAGCTAACCATGTCGGTGGTGCAGGATTTCAAATTTAGTCACTCTTTGCCTAACCCCATGGTCAATTACAAAATCTACAATATAGCTGTCGACCTTTCTCTTTATGATTTTTGTGCAGCTATTAAGGTACCTCAATGGGGATCATGTAAGAAGATTAAAGAGAGACCAGAACCACTCATGGATTTATACGCAGAAATTTGTCAAGGGAGTAGCTTCTCGAAGGAGAATGGAAAAATCCGTAACATTCATCTTCCCTCCATTCGCTACTTTGCCTACTTTATTGCCAAGTGTGTTCTTGCTAGGAAAACTGCCAATAAGTTATCTTCGTTTGATCTAGCATTTATCTCTGCTGCTCTTAGACGAGATAGGTCTTACAACTTGGGTGCTTTGATAGCTTTCCGTCTTGCTACTAACCGTGAGAAAGGTGGAATTTGTGGAGGCCTCATCGCTTCTCGCTTACTAGCATTGCATGGTTTAGTGCCTCATCATCTAGACCTACAGTTTCCCATAGAGAGGCTTGATTTCAATTCCATGATACAGCATAAATTTATTTCCTCGTGGGCTAGTTTGAGTGAGTTATCTTATGAAATAACCTTTCTCAAAGCTGGTTGGAGAAAGAGCAAGTCCGAGCGTGTTGTTCTTTTGCCTCCACCTGTTTTGTTTAACCTTGATAACAGGGAAGGATGGTCCCTCACTGAGGAGGAGCTTGACACGTACTTGGGAGAGCTCTCCCAACAGGAGCAGGACACTATAAGGGAGGTTACGGATGATTCGGGCCAGCCCTCGAATGAGGGAGAGTCTTCATATCAGCAGCCCGCTTATGATTGGGGAGCCTCTTCTTCTTCTCATGGGCCCAGCTATGACCATTCTTACCAAGATCCGCCCGCTTGGAACCCCTATTCATACATGGATTGATACCCACTTAGGCCAAAAGCCTAAGCTTGGGGGAGGTATGCCGACACCGCACTCATCTCCATATCATGTTGCGTCGGTACTTTGTATATTCATGTTTTTGTTCTCTTTTTAGTGTTCGTTCTTCTTTGCTTTTGCTTTCTAAAAACACAAAAAGACCAAAAATATTTCTGTTGTTCCTCTTTGGTTTGCTTCTTCTTTTTGCCTTGTTTTGCTTTTCCCTTTTTGCTTTGTTTGAACTATTTGAAAAACCCAAAAAGATTTTGCTTTGCTTGTTTTTCTCTTTTGGTTCTTGTTTAAAAATCAAAAACACCAAAAATATTTGTCGTTCTTCTTTGGTTTTTGCGAGTTGGCTACAGGGTTCGGTAGTTCTCAGTGGATTATTGGTTTCATATTATTATTCAAGCCACACAAGTGAAGAGCAATAATGAGGATCAATGACAACTTGAGGCGTGGTAAGAGGCTAGTAACGAACTCTATTTGTCTTCATTTTTGTACATATACTCATCATTGTGAGCTTGCTTAGTCCGTTCATGTAGAGTGTATGTTTTCTTTGGATGCTTAGTAGTTCTTGCTTTCTTGTGATTAGCTCCAGCTCGCTAATAGTTTGTAGCATGTTTCATGAATGTTTGCTTGCATTACTCTATTCATAAATTGGTATGACACCGTGGTATCCTCCTCTGAATGTTTCATTTGATTGACTTGGCACATGCTCATGCATGCACATAACTGTGACAATCAGTTAAGCCTTGATGAATTATTTTGCCTTGAGGATCTGGAATCATTTTCATGCCATGAGTAGTCCTGTTTTGTTGCAAGCATGATAATGACAGCTATTGCTCTCTCGTTTGTCGCTCCCTTACTATTGCTAGCCTTCACTTCCACTAAGTGTTTTACTCAAGTTTCCAACTCCCTAAACTGAATATCTCCAAAGTGTCCACCATACCTACCCATTAGCATCATTTGCTACCTCCGTGCATATTCAATGTGCCTTGTTTTTTCCGAATAAAATGTTTGCTTGTTATGGGAAAATTAGTTAGTAAAGCTCTCACGAACTTGATGGCACACTTTATTTTCCGCACTTAATAAACCTGAACCATTGCGTCCTTCTTTGTTGTGCATATGCTTGGGCTTTATGAGTTGAAGTTAGCAGACCATGTATCATGGGGACCGCTTTCAACGCTTCATAGGTACTTTGTACTTAGTTGATATCATGTTCTTTTGCTTATGGATCCCGGTGGTGTGAAATAAAAGTGGAACTTGTAAGATCATGGAGTTTGTATGTATGTTAGAGAAACGCTTGGGACGCTAGCCTAAGCCATGCCTAATCATGGTGGAAACTTGCAGCATAACCATAATGAGCATTCTATGAAGCATCCTCAATAAAAATCTACGCACATAGTAAATAAAAAGATCGCTGAGATGCTCATTGTCTGCTTGCCTTGTCATTTTGATCATGGGATAGCTCCCGTGTCATGTGCAAGGGGTACCCCGTTAGCGGTTCTCTATGATACGTATATACTTACAATGACAAGAGCTTACTTGTGACTGAAGTTGAGTAGCATGAGGATCGGTCTTCGTAAGTAAGGGGCATGAGACTTCAATTTATAACTTGTCAAGCATATCCTCTTAGTTGTGTCACTTTCACCTTAACCACATTAAAGATGCTTATGATAGGGGCAATGAGAGCTCAAAGCTAACTAGTACCATACTTTCAGCATTTGGAAGCCTTTCAAATTATTCAAAACATTTTCCTCTACATGTTGAGTCTCCACTTATTCTTTGAGCACCTTCTTGAGAGCATAGTTGTCATTTGTGTTTGTTCCATTACTTGATTATTTGTGTTATGACTTTGATGCTTGTATCCTTGATATCTTTACTTCTAGTCATCACTTGAATTTCAGAGGTGCCTGGACATTCATAATCAAAGGCAAGCGAGATACCACTCTATCATACCTTTCTATGAGCATAGTAATGTTGCTTATGTTCGTGTTTTATGCTACTTATTATTCTTGAGTTGGAATCTCTTCATAGCTTGCAATGACTATTAAGTAGACTCGGTTGCATACTCTTTATTATGAATTGTCTAAGTAGTTGATCACATTGCTGAGAATATTTACATCATATGAAGCAAATGTGTTCGTGAACGTTCTTTTATCGCACTCAGTTTTCAACTGAATTGCTTGAGGACAAGCAATAAGCTAAGCTTGGGGGAGTTGATACGTCCAAAACGTATCTACTTTCCCGAACACTTTTGCTATTGTTTTCCTCTATACTTGTGTGATTTGGATGCAACTAATGCGAACTGACGCTGTTTTCAGCAGAATTGCCTTGGTGTCTACTTTTTGTGCAGAAAATCAACTATCAGGAAAAATCCTGGAAAATATGCCAAAACTCCTATTTCACCCGAAGACTCCAGGAGCCAGAATACGAGACGGAGAAGAGCTCTGGGGTGGCCACACCACCTGGTGGCGCGGGCCAGGCCAGGCCGCGCCAGGGGGTGGTGTGGGCCCCCTAGGCACCCCCTCGGCCTCTCTCTTCACCTATAAGGAGCCTTCTGACCTAAAAACGTTGGGGGGTTCGACGTTTTTCCAGAAGGAGTTCCGCTCCGCCGCCACCACCAGATTCCACGAAACAGCACCAGAAACTCCGTTCTGGCACCCTGTCAGGACAGGGAATTGGAGGAGATCGTCGCCATCATCATCACCATCGCTTCTCCATCGACCATCCATGTTTCCCCCATCTATGAGCGAGTAATCCCCCGATGTAGGCTATGGGGATGGTAGGGATTGGATGAGATCGTTCATGTAATGGCATCAGATTGTTAGGGCATGGTGCCTAGTAT
Source organism: Avena eriantha (assembly GCA_910589775.1). Taxonomy (NCBI): domain Eukaryota; kingdom Viridiplantae; phylum Streptophyta; class Magnoliopsida; order Poales; family Poaceae; genus Avena; species Avena eriantha. The sequence continues at coordinate 167,619,069 of OU342743.1, read as the reverse complement.
CTTTTATTAGTGCTTTATGACTTTGTTGCAACTTGTTGTGCTTAATGCTTGTCACTAGGGCCCGAGTGCCATGATTTTAGATCTAAACTTATTATTTATTCATTATGATAGTATTGTTTCTGGTCTTATCTACAAGTTGTGTACACACGTTGTTGTCCGGAACCTATGGCCCCGAAGTGACAGAAATTGAGATAACCGAAAGGGAAAGGCTTTGATGTGAGGATCACATGTGTTCACGGAGTGTTAATGCTTTGCTCCGGTGCTCTATTAAAAGGAGCACCTTAATTGTCAGTAGTTACCTAGAGGCCCCGCTGCAAACGGGCTAGCAGGACAAAAGATGTTGTGCAAGTTCTCATTGCGAGCACGTATGACTATATATGGAACACATGCCTAGGATTGTCTAGTACTTGGGTGCTTTATCTTATTTATCTGCAATTGCCCTATGTTCTGATTGCTATGTGAATTGTCTTGTCCATGCAACGCCCGTCCATCCATCCCTATGCCTACCGCACTCGAATCCCACTGTTTACTGCTTTTGTTACTACCGTCTTTGTTTTACTACTGCTGTTACTTTACTATTCCTACTACAAAACTGTTGCTACTGATAAACTGCTATGAGCAAGATTGTTTCCTGGTGCAGCTGAATTGACAACTCAGTTGTTAAGGCTTATAAATATTCTTTGGATCCCCTTGTGTCGAATCAATAAATTGGGTTTCACTTCCCTCGAAAATACTGCGATACACCCCCTATACTTGTGGGTCATCAGCCACACCACATGGTGGCGTGGCCAGGGGCCCCGCGCCAGGGGGTGGTGTGAGCCACCCTGGCTCTGTTTCCATCCCTCTTTCGCTTCGCTGCTTTCCTTGTTGGATAAAAATTGCAAAAATATAACTAGACAGATTTTTCACGGACCTTTTCTTACCAGAACTGTTACCTATTTGAAAATAGACTCTACAGGTCTCTGAACTTGGTGTTTAATAAATTCTTCGGAGTCACCGCTTGAATAACATCAATATCTTCATATTTATACACATATTGTTTGAGTCATGTAACCTTTCACTATCTCATTACACCACTTTCTCCTACAACTTGGAAATTTCTTTCACACAAAACTTCACACAATTCTCATTAGCAGCATTAGTGCATGCGAGGTAATAAACCTTTTAAGTTCAATTTCAACTGAAATCCATCAAAACATAAGCTACTGTAGAAACTCCTTCCGAAATCCCAAAAGGAATTCAAAAAGGAAATCGATATAAGAAGCAAATGCAAGAGTGGCAAAAATCTGTCAAAACAGACCAGCAGGTAAAGATCAATTTTTTCGAAAATCTTCTGTTGCTCAAATCAAAAAGTGCAAAACTAACTAAAGTTAAATAATAACCTGGGTCATGCACACAAAAAATTACAGATCAGTTCAATGTTCTGGGATCTTTCACGATTTTTTATAGTGAAGCACAAAAATCTGTTTCGGGACAGCAACTTCTCCAAATCTCACTTCTCTCTCATTAGAGGTTGATCTTGACACAAAAACTAAACAAAAGGATAAGAAGAGGTTATTGCAGAAGCAATATTTTCCAAGACTCAAAGAAACAAAACAAACTGAAAGCAAAATATATTGGGTTGTCTCCCAAAAAGCTCTTTCTTTATAGCCATTAAGATGGGCATGATAATTTCAATGGTGCTCTCATAAGAATATGAATTGAAGTAAAAAAGAGCATCAAGAAGCATAAATATACATGTTTAAGTCTAACCCACTTCCTATGCAAGGGAATTTTATAAGAAAATAAATTATTGAAACCAGGGGCTACTAGCATAGGAAAGCAAAATAGGTGCAACATAAAGACTTTCAGCATAAAGCGAGGAAACTTAATATTATTGAGATGCATTAGAACAATCTTCCCTCTCTCATAATAACTTCCAGTATCATGCATAAATTTAACGATATAACTACCACAAGAACCATTGTAGCAATGATCACTTATCCTAACAGAAAACACATGGACACTAGCTCTCATAACACTACTTTATGAAACAATATTAGAAGTATCCTTACAGAGGATAGTGTGTCCATATTCTACATATTTAGTGACAAAGTCTTTCACATTTGCTACTACAGGTTCAGCATCCACTTGTTCATCAGGTTCAAAAGCTTTATTTGTACTTTCATTAACCATACTAGCTATCATAGAATGTTCCTTTACTTTAACCGGAAAAGGTATTTTCTCAATGTAAGGCTCAGGTAAAACATGATTAGTAGTATAAACTTTAGTATTTCTTGTAGGAACACAATTAGCAATATCTTTATAAGGTTCATGATACTTATTCCACTTCTTTTTAGGAACTTCAATATAGGAAGCAAAAGCCTTAAAATAAGTTGTAATAGCTTGAGAGTCTAGACCATAAGCATTTTTAATGTTTTGAAAGTCATCAGTTCCCATAAAAGATTCAATGCATTCATAATCATAATTTATACCTGACTTTCTTCCTTTATTATTCTCCCATGCTTCAGCATTGTCTTGAATACGGTCTAGAAGATCCCATTTAGCTCCTTCTTCCATGCGTGTAAATGATCTAGCACAAGAAGCATCCAATAGATCCTTATCATGAAGAGAAAGCCTTGAATAAAAGTTATTGATAATAATATTGTTGGGGAGCTCATGAATAGGACATTTGAGCATAAGTAACTTCAATCTCCCCCAAGCTTGAGTTGTACTCTCTCCACCAAGAGGACAAAAGTTGTATATTTGATTCCGATCTTTATGAATCTCACTAGGAGGATAAAACTTAGAATAAAAGAGAGGTACAACTTCCTCCCATTCAAGAGATTGGCCATTATTCAGCAAATTATACCATTCCTCAGCTCTTCCTTCCAGTGATAATGAGAATAACTTCTTCTTGACTTGATCGGCTGTAATACCTACACACTTGAACAACCTGCATAATTCGTGTATAAAGAGCAAATGATCACCAGGATGGACAGTTCCATCTCCAAAATAGTAGTTATCCATAACACAATCAACAATTCTTGTAGGTATCTTAAAAGTATCATTCTCAGAAGGTGGTGGTTCATCTACTACCTTAGCAGTGGTAGTAGCATTACGAAATAAGAAACTAAGTGAATTATCCATATTGAGAATAAAGTAACTAACAGAAATAAACAATACTCATAGTAGAAGTTTCCTTTACCAGTTCCACTCTCCAATAGTACTTCACTCCCCGGCAACGGCGCTAGAAAATAGTCTTGATGACCCACAAGTATAGGGGGTGTATCGCAGTATTTTCGATAAGTAAGAGTGTCAAACCCAACAAGGAGCAGAAGGTGTTGACGAGTGGCTTGGAGCAGGAATTCTCTGTAAATACTTAGCAAACGAATTTTTAGGGGGTTTTGATAATGCAGGTAAACAAAGTGCGAGTAAATAAAAGACAGTAATAATAAATTCAGCATGTGGCCCAATCCTTTCTTTAGCAAAGGACAAGCCGGTTGTATTACTTAAGATGACCAAATGTTCTCGAGGACAAACAGGAATATCGTCAAGTGCTTTCGCTTCATATAGTTGATTAATCTTCTTTAGTTTGATAAGTGTTGTGTGGGTGAACCTGTGCTAATGTACCGCCACATCCAAGACTAATACATACTTGTGATTATACCCCTTGCAAGCATCCGCAAGTACAAGAAATTAATTAAGATAGAAACCTAACCACAGCTTTAAACTCTAAGATCCTGACATCCCTTGTGCAAAGGTTTCCTAATGGGGGTTGAGGTTTCTATCACTCTGGCAATCCCTACAATTAGTAGCCAAATACACAATGCATTCCCCTAGGCCCATAAAGGTGAAGTCTCATGTAGTCGACGTTCACATGACACCACTAGAAGAATAACACCACAACTTAAATAACAAACTATTGAATCTTTCTCAACACAACTCCACTACTAACAACATGATTTCTCCCATGTCCTCAAGAACTAAACGAACTACTCACAAGACATCATATGGATCAAGATCAGAGATGATATAATGATAAGCAACAATCTGAACATAACAATAATTCAATGGTTCCACTCAATAGCATCAACTACAACAAGTAATCAATACCAGGAAAGTTTCCCCTAAGAACTATGCAAGATTCAACCCAATTGTTACAACGGTATGGAGTGGTGATGATGGTGATGGTGGAGATGATGATGGAGATGATGGTGATGATGATCCGATGAAGTCAAGCTTGATGGTGGTGTTAATGGCGATGATCTCCCCTCTCTGGGAAGGAATTCCCCCAGCAGAATTCTGTCTGCCGGAGAGATCTTTCTCTCTCTATAGTTTTCTGCCCCGTAGAGGCGGCGGAATCTTTCTGTGGTTGCCCCCCAGGCTTAGGGTTTCGTGGGGATAATAGACGCTAAAGAGGAGAGCTAGGAGTGGGCCAGGGTGGCCACACCACCTGGTGGCGTGGCCAGGGGAGGCCCATGCCAGGGGGTGGTGTGGGCCCCCTGTGGCCCAACTCCGCTCCCCCTTCTGGCATCCTTCGTCTTCTGAAAAATTAGGATTTTCCATGTATTTTTGCCGGATTTTCTGATCTTCGCGAATTTTGCCTCCAAACAGCGTCTTTTCCATCAGAATCCTAACTACAGCGGTCCATCCTCCAAAAGTCATCAACCATGCAAAAATAGATGAAATAACATAAGTATCATCTCTTAATATGCAATATATCAATGAATAACAGTAAGTTATGATATAGAATAGTGATGCAAAATGTACGTATCAATTATTTTCATACGTGCCCAGACTCCATACCTACTGTCACTCCCCCTCTCCCACTTACCCCACTTCACTACCGCGGCGCAACCCGACGCACCACCTAGGGTAAGCTTAGTTATGGCCCCGCCTAAGTAGTAGCTGTCGCGACCGCCACCGAAACTTGGGTATTTGGCCCCTCTAAGGCAAGCCATGAGGCTCTACTTCAAGGACGATCGCCTATTGCCATCCGAGATGGATGGTTTCACACAATGTGTTGCATCGACGGCGGCGAGTAGGGCCAAGCGAGCGCTGTGAAGAAAGCGCGCGGTGGCATTATCGCGTGCTCTACGCAGGGGGACAAGGTACGTCTCAATACGTTCATGGGATCATGCCACCGAGGGAGCAAACCCTCGAACAGGGCAGTGACGGGTCAAGGAACTCTTGCGTCTATGCTTTGGCGTGGGTGACCTTACCGCAGTGGGGAAACTAGGCACACGCCATCTGTGGCAAATACGATCCATCCAACACACCATCGGAGGCCAGACCGCGCCGGCAAGCATCCATCTACACTCGGCATGTTGGAGTGTTCGACAGCTAGAGCCGACGGCGGCTAACAGCTCAGCGCTGAAATTCAGGTTTCGATTCACAAGGACCTACTATCCCTGCCATTAGATGCTGGAGTTCACGTTCAAAGAAATTGTTGCGGTCACGCGTGATACATTGCAAATGTATCTATAATTTTTGATGTTCCATGCTTGGTTTTATCTACTTTCTTATGTTTTGTTCCAACTTTGGAGTACTTTTCATGTGATTTCTTGGACTAACCTATTAACAAGATGCCACAGTGCCAGTTGCCTGTTTTCTGCTGTTTTTGGTTTTAGGAAGTCAGAAAATGAATATTCTCGGAATTGGACGGGACAAAAGCCAAAGTGCCTATTTTCCCGGAAGACTCACCGATCCAGAAGAAGAGTCGGAGAGGGGCCACAGGGTGGCCACACCACCCCTAGGTGCGGGTCCACCTAGGCCGCGCCAGGGCATGGCGTGGGCCCCCTGGCCACCCACCGACCTTGCCCTCTGGCCTATAAGAAGCCTCTCGAGGCATAAACCCTAAAGAGTCAAGCCTACAGCCACGAAAAGTTCCGCAGCGCCGCTGCCACCAAAGAGGAGATTCGGGGGACAGAAAGTCTCTGTTTCGGCACCAGATCGGGACGGGGAAGTGCCCCCGAAGCCATCTCCACCGATCTCCACCACCGTCTCCATCACCGTTGCTGATTCCCATGATGAGGAGGGAGTAGTTCTCTCTCGAGGCTAAGGGTTCTACCGGTAGCTATGTGTTCATCTCTCTCTCTATGCATGATCTTATTGAGATCATGAGCTTGTAATCTATAGATCTATTCTGCTACTCAAGTGCTTTAATGAATCTCTGCTCTCCCCATGTGTGTGAAAGTGACAGCGTGCTCACCATGGTGGCACTTAGGCTAGAGATTACAAATACTTGTTATGAGTTATATTTGGAGTTGGATATCTTTATGAAATTGTGGTGTTTGTTGGACTCATCTAGTGCTCAAGGTGACAGTGTGGGGTTTTCTAGATGGGAAAGGCTTACTTTGAGGTGTGTTGTTATAGCCCTACCATCGATTAGAGTGTCCAACCAGAGAGTAGTTAAGAGTAGTATCATGAAGATGATATATTCATATGAGAGTGTTCACTAGTGAAAGTATGATCCCTAGGCCTTGTTTCTAAACATTGAAACACCGTTTGCAATTAGATATGTTACATGTTTGCTTGCTTCCATCTTTATTTCAGTTTGCCTTTAGTCTCTTCTACACCATCAAGTTATTTTCTAGCACCATTTTCTTCTATCCATACCACTTTTATTTTACTATTTCTTCGCCGAACTAGTGCACATATACACCTGACAAGTGTATTGGGTGTGTTCGGGACACAAGAGACTTCTTGTATCTTGATTGCAGGGTTTCTTGAGAGGGGATACCTTTGACCACTTCCTCCCTGAGTTCGATAAACCTTGGGTAATCCACTTAAGGGAAAACTTGTTGTTGTTCTACAAACCTCTGCACTTGGAGTCCCAACAACTGTCTACAAGAATAGAAGTGTGTAGACATCAAGCTATTTTCTGGCGCTGTTGCCGGGGAGGTAAGGTAAAAGGTACTCACATCTTCCGGTGTGAGTGCTCGAAGTTATTTCCTTTAGATTCTGCAATTTTGTCTTTTTGTTTCTTGTTTTTACTAGTTAGGCTTAATGGAAAACAACAAAAAAATTAGAGAGCTTTATAGTATTTATCTTGAGTTAGGACATGAAGTGTTTGAAGAGAAAATTAAAAAACCTATGGAACTTTATTTGCATGCTAATAGCAATATTGTTAGTATGAATTCTTTGGACACCATTATTGCTAATGCTATGGAAAAGTCTAAGCTTGGGGAAGCTAGTTTTTATGAAGATGATCTGTTTAGTTCCCCAGCTTTTGAAGATAGATATTCTATTGCTTATGATAATACCAAACCTCCAATATATGATGATTACAATGATGAGTATGATATTTTCAGTCCACCTACTATTGAGGATAAAATTAATGATTACAATATGCCTCCTATATTTGATGATTATGGTGATGAAATAATAATGATAGCTATTTTGTTGAATTTGCTCCCACTACAATTAATAAGAATGACTATGTTTATGTGGAGAGTATTAATTCTTTTATGCATGTGGCTCATGATAAGAATGTTTCTTGTGATAGTTATATTGTTAATTTTGTTCATGATTCTACTGAAAGTTATTATGAGAGAGGGAAATATGGTTTTATGTATCTCAATAATATTAAGTTTCCCCTCTTTATGTTGAAAGTCTTGAAGTTGCACTTGTTTTGCTTTTCTATGCTTGTTGCTTTGTGCTTTCATGACTTGTTTCTTTACAAGATTCCTATGCATAGGAAGTGGTTTAGACTGAAATGTGCTTTGAATTTGCTTCTTGATGCTCTCTTTTACTTAAATTCATATTTCTTATGTGAGCATCTTCTCAAACTATCATGCCTAACTTAAAGGCGTTAAAGAAAAGTACTTATTGGGAGATAACCCAAAAGTTTTAGATGAGTCTTGGAAGTTATTACCTCTGTAATAACCGCTCCTTATCCTTTTTATTTGTTTTTTGTGCCAAGAGTAACCTCTAATGAGAGAGAAGTAATGATTGGGAAAGTTGCTGTCCCGAAACAGATTTTTATGCTTCACCGTAAAAATTCGTGTAAAATCTCTGTACGTCTTTTTGAGGCGTAAATTTTTTATCTTCTGCCCCAGGTTGTTATCTAACTTTCGTTAGTTCAACACTTTTTGATTTGAGCAACACAAGGTCTTCGAAAAAATTCGTCTTTACCTGCTGGTCTGTTTTGATAGATTTCTGCCATTTTCTGCATTTGCTTCTTGTTGGTTCCTTCTTGAGTTCTTTTGGGGAATTGAGCTTTTTGAGGGAAGTGCTACAGTAGCTAGTGTTCTAATGGAAGTTTATTTGGTGTTATAACTGAAACTTAAGACTTATTTATCTTGAGTGCACTAATATTGCTAATAAAAATTATGTGAAGTTTTGTATGAAGGAAAAATTTCAGGTGTATGGAAGGAATGAGTAATGAGATGAAGGATGGACTAAAGCTCAAGCTTGGGGATGCCACGTGTGTCACCCCAAGAAATATGCAAGAATTACAAGCGTCAAAGCTTGGGGATGCCCAAGGCATCCCCCTCTTCATCAATAAAAATCCCAGGTTCCTTCCAAACGCTTCATTTTTATTGTTTCATGCACAATTGTGTTGTTCTTGGAGCATCTTCTTTTTCGTTTTCGTTTTGGTTTTTCGTTTGCTTTGGTTTGCTTAGTTTTCTGAATAAATTGGTTGGACCCCCTCTTTCATACAATGGTTTGCAAATAGTTTGGTTTGGTTTGGAAAAGAGTAGGAAAGTTCATACTTATGTGGTAAAAAGAGCTCGTTTTTGACTGTGGCCTATGATTTTCCATGCCATGCTTGATATTGTTTTAGCCTTTTGCTTAGTATTCTTTGCTGTAGCATGACTTGTTTCAAACAATTGAGATTGCTTAATGTGCCTGGGATGAATCATGCGTTGTTTTAGCATATTAAAGCATAGTATAGTGGTATTCTCCTTTGATGCTTTATTTGGGTTGACTTGGCGCATGCTCACACCATGTTATGACTATCTCAAGTCACCATAGCCTTTATGATCCTTTAGTTTTCAACTTGTAGTATCACTTTATGCTTTGATCAATGATGTTTTGTCGCTCTGCATGATTATGGCCATTATTGGTCTATTAGTTTGTCGCTCCTAGTCTTTTGCTAGCCTCCACAACCAAGTATGAGTTCCACTCATGCATCCAACTCCCTAAACCAAGTTATTCCAAAGAGTCCATCATACCTACCTATTAGCTTATGCTATTCCAAGTATATTCATTCTTTTGTTCACCTTCCAAATTAAACTTGTTATGAGAAAACTAGTGATTAAAGCTCTCATGAACTTGATGGCACACTTTACTTTTCTTGCCCTTAATAAACTTGAAACATTGTGTCTTCTATGTTGTATATATTTGCACTTATTTGTTGGGAATTAGCAGAACCATGCTTTCATAAGGAACGCTTTCAACATTGCACTTGGTACTTGTACCTAGTTGATATCATGCTCTTTTGTATATGGATGTCGTCGGTGTGAAATGAAAGGGGAGCTTGTAAGTCCATGGAGTTATGTATATGTGTTAGAGAAACTCCTGGGCCGCTGGTCTAATCCATGCTGACATGGTGGAAACCTGCAGCGTAACCATAATGAGCTGTCTATGAAGCATTCTTCTTATAAAAAAGAATCCTATATTGAGAAAAAAAAAGAAAAAGAAAAAAGATATATTATGAAAAGAGGAAAGAGAGAAAAAAGCACAATTTTCCCATGGTAAATAAGAAGAATGCCGAGATGCTCGTTGTCTGCTTGCCTTGTCATTTTGATATGGGGATTCTTCCGTATCATCGGGCAAGGGGTACCCCGTTGGCGGTTCTCTATGATACACATGTACTTACAATGACAAGAACTTACCGGTGACTAAACTTGAGTAGCATGAGGAGCGGCCCTCGTATTCAAGGGACATGAGATTTCCAACTTATACTTCGTCAAGCATATACACCATAGTTTGTTCACTTTAACCTTAATCACCTTCAAGATGCTTATGATAGGGGCAATGAGAGCTGAAAGCTATAAGTACCATAATTTTTGGAAGCTCTTTATGAAACTTGAATCTCTGCTTCCTTCTATGAAGGCCTTTCTTCCACCATTATATTGAGTCTGCACCTTCTACCTTTATGCACCTACTTTGAGAGCATAGTGGCCATTCTTAGTTCTATGTGCATTGTCCCAAGACTAGTTGATTGATGCATAACTTGATATTGCTCGTTTTAAACTATTTGTATCTAGTCACTCTTATGAACTTTGAAGGTGTCCTATGCAATTATATTTACTACTCTATGAGGGACAAGCTGAATACTTTTATGCTATGTTTTCTTTATGTGAAACAAAGAAACGTCTTGCAAAGCATTGTTATTCATGAATCTTTTGTTTGTACCTTTTCATGTTGCAAGCATAGTTGCTTTGTCTTATTGCTAGAACTTTGTCTTTCATGCTATGATTGAAGTACTATGATCCCAGCTTTGAATGTTTTACAAATACTTTGATCAAGTCTTTGATGGTGCATGTCACCTCAAAAATTATTCTTTCTTTTTATCACTTACCTACTCGAGGACGAGCAGGAGTTAAGCTTGGGGATGTTGATACATTGCAAATGTATCTATAATTTTTGATGGTCTATGCTTGGTTTTATCTACTTTCTTATGTTTTGTTCCAACTTTGGAGTACTTTTCATGTGATTTCTTGGACTAACCTATTAACAAGATGCCACAATGCCAGTTGCCTGTTTCTGCTGTTTTTGGTTCTAGGAAGTCAGAAAATGAATATTCTCGGAATTGGACGGGACAAAAGCCAAAGTGCCTATTTTCCCGGAAGACTCACCGAGCCAGAAGGAGAGTTGGAGAGGGGCCAAAGGGTGGCCACACCACCCCTAGGCGCGGGTCCACCTAGGTCACGCCAGGGCATGGTGTGGGCCCCCTGGCCGCCCACCGACCTTGCCCTCTGGCCTATAAGAAGCCTCTCGAGGCATAAACCCTAAAGAGTCAAGCCTCCAGCCACGAAAAGTTCCGCAGCGCCGCCACCACCAAAGGGGAGATTCGGGAGACAGAAAGTCTCTGTTCCGGCACCCTATCGGGACGGGGAAGTGCCCCCGGAGCCATCTCCACCGATCTCCACCACCGTCTCCATCACCGTTGCTGATTCCCATGATGAGGAGGGAGTAGTTCTCTCTCGAGGCTAAGGGTTCTACCGGTAGCTATGTGTTCATCTCTCTCTCTATGCATGATCTTATTGAGATCATGAGCTTGTAATCTATAGAGCTATTCTGCTACTCAAGTGCTTTAATGAATCTCTGCTCTCCCCATGTGTGTGAAAGTGACAGCGTGCTCACCATGGTGGCACTTAGGCTAGAGATTACAAATACTTGTTATGAGTTATATTTGGAGTTGGATATCTTTATGAAATTGTGGTGTTTGTTGGACTCATCTAGTGCTCAAGGTGACAGTGTGGGGTTTTCTAGATGAGAAAGGCTTACTTTGAGGTGTGCTGTTATAGCCCTACCATCGATTAGAGTGTCCAACCAGAGAGTAGTTAAGAGTAGTATCATGAAGATGATATATTTATATGAGAGTGTTCCCTAGTGAAAGTATGATCCCTAGGCCTTGTTTCTAGACATTGAAACACCGTTTGCAATTAGATCTATTACATGTTTTCTTGCTTCCATCTTTATTTCAGTTTGCCTTTAGTCTCTTCTACACCATCAAGTTATTTTCTAGCACCATTGTCTTATATCCATACCACTTTTATTTTACTATATCTTCGCCAAACTAGTGCACCTATACACCTGACAAGTGTATTGGGTGTGTTCGGGACACAAGAGACTTCTTGTATCTTGATTGCAGGGTTGCTTGAGAGGGGATACATTTGACCACTTCCTCCCTGAGTTCGATTAAGCTTGGGTAATCCACTTAAAGGAAAACTTGCTGCTGTTCTACAAACCTCTGCACTTGGAGGCCCAACAACTGTCTACAAGAATAGAAGTGCGTAGACATCAACGCGGGTGTTCATACTGAACCGGGCCTGGTTCAAGCGCAGCGGACGTGCATGGACAATACAGATCTCTTGAATTTTGGCGGAAGGAAAAAAGATCAGTTGGGGTTAAATAATCACTGAACTTACGTCCTCTCAAGGCAATTAGATAGACAATTTTTCTGGTGGAGATCTATAGTTGCTTCAGTGAATAATAGTTAAGTTCAGATAAGTTCAGACTAACTCTGAAGAATGGATTTTGTAGAGGTAATGTTGACGCGTTGTTCAGAAACTTTTGGGAAGTTTAGCCCACTTTTGTGCATCTATCACATACTTTTGTATTGAATTAGTATTGATGTAAACAAATACTATCAAGTATCTATTTGTTCAATTACTACTCGTGGTTAAATTCAGTTAACTGTCATACTTATCCTAGACAAACAAAATTTAGACAACATTTATGTACTAATTTTGCGTGGTTTATTCATGCATGTTCCATACAAAATTACGCACTATGTCGAACAAACCTCGGTAAATATTATATTCAAGCATATTAGACACAACAGTTTGCATTTTTACTAGAACTAGATCAATATGAAGACACCGGCTCGCAGGCATGGCCAGGTTGAACATGACCCTCCCAACAAACCGAGTCCTAGTGGCACAGTCCCAATTTCGGGGTGTGAACTAATACATTCCTATAAAACCCATTCTTCTTTGGACTTGGTTTGTCTGCAAAATGGTCCAGGAGTTTATCATGTTACAAAACATGTAGAAAATGCTAGAAGGATCATCGGGAAATCTTCGTTCGAAACAAGAATCATTTATTGTCTTTCGGATCGCTCATCACTTGGTAAACAAATCTAGCTACCTTGTACTTGAAGAGGAGATGACCTACATTTTCCTGGCAACCATAGAAGTGACATTGATTATTGCTAGTCCACCCTCTTTTCAGGAGGTTATCCTTGGTTATTCACACAAATTATAAAGCACGGTGTTCACTACAAACGCATTAGCCACCCATACTACACATTCATTAGCCACACATACTATAACAATTCAAACTACTGCATATGTTTAATTCAGGCTAACTACCTGCTCCACCCTCCAAGTCAAACATACTACAAATTCATTAGCCACACATACTACAACAGTTCACTAAAGCTATGTCTTCACTCGAAGGAAATCAGAACCACCAGCTTATCCACGCCCAGTTCCCCCACTGAAACTGTGTGCGTAATCATGAAATGGTGGTGGTCATGTCCCATCAATCCTTCCATGCCAACACTGCAGGCGATGGGGACGCTTTCTGGCCGCCTCATCTGGGTCTTGTATGCCATATACCGATTCTAGAACCTCCTCCAGGTGGATGATGACCGGGTGCTTCCAGCTAAGTTGTCGTCCTGCCCTGCTTTAAATCTCCACCTCGTACATCTTAGGAATGGTGTTTGGATCTTTCAACCATGCCTTTACCTCGATGATCCATCTGTTGCTTGGTGGCACAATCTCCACCAGCTCGTTGCCAAGGCTACTGACGACCTGCTTGAAGGCCTCCGGCTCCTAAGCATCCAATGGGATGCGATCAAAGTCGAGTTTAGAGAAAAAACAAAGCTTCCCCCAAGCGATCGTCCCACCCACAAGCGCGACGCCAACACATGAAGCTCATTTTATCCCCACAACACTCGAACGAATGGGAAGAATGTAGAACACGCTCGGTGTCTGAGTTGTGCTCGAACTAGACAAAAAATCGAATGGTGGCGCACATACCTTAATATTAACCACATTTTGTTTGATCCCAAAACGAGACATGAAAGCCGACAGCAAGTCTGTAGGCGACATGGTTGGACAGATGCCCATCACAATGGCCATGAGAGCATGGTCGTCGAACTTCTCTGCTAGGGCTACCATGCATGGGGTGCGCGACAGCACGCAACCACCCGAGGCCTGTCGCTGATCAGGATCGTCCGACGGGACACGCACCGCCGTGCGATAAGGACTAGCTAGAGGCGAGAGACTGGGTCGGAACGCGAAGCTCTGATACGGCGACTAGGAACGACGATGTGACATCGACGGCTGCGAGCTTCGATTAGGGGTGTGGGAGGTTTACTAGACATGGCGGGGATGCAAGGAGAGAAACTGCGAGCTCTGATCTGAGACGAGCATCCGGAGCTGAGCAAAGGTTATGGGGAGGGGAAGAGGGGAGAAGAGCAGAGCAGAGAAGAAGATCTGGTCCATGTGGGGGTAAACTAATCCACAACCGCAAAGGATAACAGGGAATACTGACAGGGCGGGCCAAGAAGAGTTGACCTAACGACGGTATTTGAGTTCAACCTTTTTTTCTAGTTCAAACGACCATTTGCCCGTTAGATTTGTATTCACCCATATTTGGCCACTCTGGGCAATTGGCAAAGATACTACAGCCCCTCCATGAGATTACAAACAACTCAGACCCTGCTATGCCTTGTCATCTCAACTTTCGGGCCGCAAAGTAACAAGCCCATTGTCATACTATGTGAGCTTGAGATCTACTTTCCACCCTCATTCTTTGACATTATGGTGCATCTCTTGGTCCATATTGTTGCTCAGATCAAAGACTTGGACCCGCTATTCTTGCTCTCAATGATGCCATTTGAAAGGATGAATGGGCGCATCAAGCAATACGTCTGTAACATGGCTCATTCGGATGGAAGCATCGTCCAGGGATTTCTGACTGAGGAGTGTGTCTCGTTCTGCAATAATTATATGAAAATCGACATATCTCTTGGTCTGCCCGTTAATAAGCACTTTGGAAGTCTTGAAGGAGTAGGTCATTCTACTTTGAAGAAGGAATTGCATGTAGACATTGATAAACCGAGCCGATGCAAAGATTTCAATAGAGTACACCTAGTAGTGCTGCAACACTTAAACATTATCGATCATTGGTTGGATCACCACAAAATGTTGGTCAAGAAAGAATTAAAACCAACTCCTAAAAAGAAGACGATCTCCGACGATCAAGTCACTAGAGAGCAAAATGCCAAGTTCGCGGCTTGGTTGAAAGGAAAGCTTACGAATGAACCATTTCTAGCGGGTACCGAGAACGCAAAGCTCATATTTAGCAAATGGCCATGCATGCAACCTAGAAACCTATCAAACACACATTCTGTACAGATAAGAAATACCTAACTAGTGATTACAAGAACTCGGGGGTGATGATGATGTCTGAAGGTACTTGGAAAAAAGAGATTCTACGGGAGGATAGAAGATATCTAGGAACTAAATTACTCAGGATTATACAAGAGGACGATGTTCCGTGTTAGATGGATAAGGAGTATCGAAAATGAACACCGTTATTTCACTAGCATGATCATACCTCCATCGGCACAAAAACTCACCGACCAAAATGAACCTTGTGTATTTGCTAAGGATGTGCACCAATGTTTCTTCGTAACCGATCCGAAAAGGCAAAGTCGTGTTATCGTGAGAAGAGGTAAAAGGAATATTGTTGAAATGGATAGACTCACTGCAAACGAAGACTTCGATGAATAGGGCAACACAAAGCAAGAAGAAGAAAATTTGGATGATTGACCATATGTTACCAGGGAACAGAACTACGTTACCTACGTGAGGTGTTCTATTCAAACGAAAAAGTCACGGTGTGGGGCTAAGATATGTAAGGACCCCATCCAAGAGGATGAAGACTAATGAGAAGATTGTGAAATGCTGAAACGAAAGATCGATCGATGATCTTATGTACTTTCTCTATTTGGGATTATAGGTTCGGAGAGCTTTTTTATATTGTTTGAGATTATAAGGGCTATCCTATTTATTAGTCTATTTCGTCCAATGTATGTTCTTATTTTTCTCTCAATTCTCTCATGCATGTAAGACTATTGGTGCATGAATAGATTAATGAGAGAGAGTTATGGAGTGTCTTGGTATTACCAACTTGGCCCTTAGGACTAATAATCCCAAACAGAGATAGTACTCTCTATTACTTTTATGTATCTGTATTAGCTAATGACAATTAATTTAACCCGAGAGAGATGGCGCGCATATATGCATGTGTGTACATGCATGCGCATGCATGCGTGTAATATTTAATTATGTGGTGTGTATTGCTTATTTTATACTCCCTCTGTTCGGGATTTTAAGTCTGGAGGGCAAATTTGCCGATACCAAGACGTGATGTAAAATCGAAGCAAACCTAGGAAACTGCAGAAACGGGAGCAATATTAACTGCACCTAATATCTCTCCACTTAAATAGGCATGCATTGGTCAGTCTTGTTTGCCACGGATTCCTTTCTCCTCTAGCTAAACACCAGGCCCGTCGATGAGGGTGATCGAAGTGATCGATCGATCAGGGCCCCCAGAAAATTAGGGCCCCCAAATCACGATTAATTAGCAGGAGGTCTCGTACCTGTAGGTCCATGTGACTAGGTTAATTGGAGAAAAAAAGGCATACGTCTTGCATGTTCCTCCAGTAAAATGCGGCGGGGCCGGCACGCAAGTCACGCAGGGGCTTGGTCTTCTACTTCCACTCTGAGACGCCGAGATCTGATGCGATCAGGCGACACGCACCTTGACGGCCGACGGGCATGTTCATCTTCATTGCTCCGTCTGGCATAGGGCCTTACTGAGACCAGCCCCAGGTGCCACCAGAACAACACTCTAGAGATCGACTTCATGTTCCATGACGCCTGATTTCACCTGCGCGAATTCATCCAATTCGAGTCCTCGCCCGATCAGATAAATACATGCTCCATGTCTCCACCACTATCAAGTGAAGCGTCCAATTTCCAAGCCTGATCAAGCTATCGGTCCCATGACAAAATATTTTTTTCACTGGCTTTGTCACGCCTCTCAGTCTTCATCATCAATCGGCCGCTCTTATTATAATTTAATGTATGGTCACAGTCTTATTCTGTTTTCTTGATAAACCTATGAATTGCTCTCATAATTAAATTTAGATTTTGTTTTTATAAAATAAAAATACGAAGAAAAATCTTTAGTGCTATGTTTTCTCCTTTGTCATTAATTATTTATATGTTTCTGAATATTGTAAGAAATACCATATACTAATGATGAAGTGAAAGTATGGTTTCATTTTATTAGTCATATAATTTTTTTAATCAAAAATAGGGCCCCATTTTAACAATCGCACCGGGGCCCCAAATTTCTGGAGACAGGCCTGCTAAACACCATGGCCGTCCTCTGCAAGCTGCACCTATTTAGCTCTCTGATCCCTCCTCTCCTTCTAGCTACACCACCATGGCCGGATTTGATCTAAACTTGCTACCACGGAGAGAAGTAGAGGGGGAAGGACGAGCTAGAGGAGGTACTGCAGGAGGCGAACGAGGCAATGGATCAGGTAGAGGAACACGCCGGCCTCGTCTTGGCCTTGCAGGACGCGGGCAAGGCACCTTCCCTGCGCGCCTCGGCTTGGGAGGATTCATGTCCGGCGACGCACGACCATGAAGCCGGTGGCAGCGACAGCGGGAGCGCGAGGCAGCTGTGGCTTGGCTTCGCCGGCACGTACAACCATGAAGCCGGTGGCAGCGGCCGCGGGAGCGCGAGACAGTCACGTGGCTTGGCTTCGCCGGCACGCACGACCATGAAGCCGGCGGGAGTGAGATGTGGTCGCGGCCTAGCGTCGCCGCCTCTCGAACGCCACTGATATTACTACCTCTATATTTTGGTATGCATACTTAAATTTGTGATGAAATCATATTTATGTGTGACGTAAATAATACGTGTATATGTACTAATAAGCTCTATTCCTTATCAAGATGTGTGTGGTTACATGAAATATAACGATATTTACTAGTGGCGTCCATAAATATTAAGGCGCCATTGTACAGATACCAACTACGTTCGAACAACCACGACACCGCCATTAGAGGTCTACCAGCTGCGTTCAGGTTATAGGAAACTCCACTACTACTGAAAAGTGGATCTGCATAATCTCCCCGGACACGAGACCCCGCGCCGCCTCGACGGCACCGCGGCTTCACCTTGACGACGCCACCGCGCGGCTCCACCGCGGGCGGCTCCTCGCGTGAATCGATCCACCTCGACAACGCACCACACCGCACACGGCTCCTCCTCACCGATGCCCCTCGGTGAGTCTTCCTCTCCTCCGTCACCGCCTCTCCACCCGCCACCGGCATGATTCCGGTGACCATAAACCGGCACCGCCGCCATATTTTGCATGTGTAGTTGCTCTTATTTTCTTAGAATGTATATGAATTCAGCCTGAATTTTGCTTATATGTGCTATGGATTATCTATGTATGTGCTACATGTTGTGTAGACTTACAAAAATTGCGAAAAATTGTGAAGGTTATTATGGCCAAATTTTCTAACACCTATCTAAACAACTTTATATTTAGATTGAAGATGACTAAGAAAATTCCATCATAGCTTCCTCTTCTCGATACACAAATCCGGTAGGCTTGACAACTTTTGTGATGATTTTATTATATGATTTCTTTGCTAATGTTGTGTATACTCGATCTTATTATCTTATGTGTGTTGCTAGGAGAAATGGTATGCGATATGTCGAGGAGTGGTTACAGGAGTCTATTATTCATGAAATGAGTGTAGTAAACAAGTGATAGGCTATCTCAACAACTCCTACAAAGGATTTCTGACTAAAGAGATTAGAGATGGCGGAGGAAGAGTACTTAAACTCCCTAGGGGAAAAAGAAGCCACTATGAAGTTGGAAAGCAAATGGTCACCGTCATCGGGTCGAGTAGATTTAAAAACTACATAATTCTTTTCTAATCTATCGTTATTGTGTATTGTTTCATCTTCTATGTTATCTGATATCATCTTTCATGTTCTTATTATATGTTAGATGATACCATCTTCTATGTATCGTATTAGACTAGCTAATTAAGTAGTTACTTGATCCAATTACTTCATATGTAAAACAATTTTTGACTGTGTTATGAGTGAGATGAGCTAACTAGTTCTATTTAATGAGATGAACTATATAATTATCTCCTATGTGACCTAGATGTATTTGATTCAAAAAGCGGTTGCGGCAGCAAAAAGAAATTCCCCTGGAATAAATAGTAGCGGCATTCACCAATCATTGAATGCTTAGTAAGATTGGTGGCGCTCGACGGGAATGCCACCACAACGTCCTAGTCTCGCTCGAACGCCACTGATAAGGCTTTACTCGTGGCATTCCGGTTACACGCCATCAGCCCCCTTTTTCAAACGTCACCACTGGGCCTTTTCCCATCCAGCTAAAAAAACAATATCTGTCGTTGTAGATAATACCTCCCAACAATCGTTGTTGACAATGATCTTGTTGCTAGATGTATTTGATTCAAAAAGCGGCCGAGGCAGCAAAAAATATTGCCACTGGAATAAATAGTAGCGGCATTCACAAATCATTGAACGCCTGTGGAAATAGTAAGATTGGTGGCGCTCGACGGGAATGCCACCACAACGTCCTAGTCTCGAACACCACTGATAAGGCTTTACTCGTGGCGTTCCGGTTACACGCCATGAGCCCCCTTTTCCGAACACCGTCACTAGACATTTTCCTACTAATGTCTGCTGGCATGTTAGGTGGGCTGCAACAAGATCATTGTCAACAACGATTGTTGGGAGGTATTATCTACAATGACAGATGTTGTTTTTTCAGCTGGACCGGCATCGGCGATAGGTGAGGAATGCACTCTTATGTCTAGATGTTCTGCTCAAGTTAAATTTGAGTATAGTCGCAGGAAAATCAATAAGGCGGTACACTTCCTAGCTAGTAGAGTAGATGGTTCCCTATCAACTGTGTAGATAGAGGAACCACAGATTTTATTTTAGACATGCTAGCCAATGAGGTAACTATTTTTAGAGATTAATGAAGTGGTCATGATGGTTTTCCCTTTAAAAAAAGACTTAAAGCACGAGCTCTCTAACTTGCGGACCAAAGCTGTGTATGCGGTCGACCTAAAAATGACAAATAAGCACTCTGGAATAGGGATGTAAATGGTATAGATAATTTTCGCTCCGAATCCGCTTACGCGTATGTTTTTTAGAATATGGTATGCATTTTTAGATATCCGGTAGATATGGTGCGAATATTTATCGAGCGGATATCCTACGCATATGGTAGCGAATATAGTATTGATGATATCCGACAGATAAGAATAATCCGATATTCTATAAGGATTATTTAAGGTATTCAAATAGGATAATCGAAAAATTTAGGCCAACCCCAATATCGACAATCTAGCTAGTCTATGGACCAAGTATGCATGTTATATTATGTTATTGCCAATTTTGCGCATTTATATTTCTGATATCCAGTGTTACACGATTTCTTGTTACTATTTTTTTATAAATTAAATAATTTTTTATTTTTAAATGTATATGTTTGATTATCTTCCTATCAGTCCGCTTCGAATCGACTCACTGTCCGCAATCCGGCTATGATCCGCTCCGGATCCAAATCCTCCGTCCGCCTCAACCCCAAATCCCCAATGCTGGTACCGACCCAACACGCCGCCGCCACGCTTGTCGATGGCGTCGACGGAGGAGCGACTCTGCCGTAGATCAGGGGAAACAGTGGGGCTTCTCCATTCCTTTCACGGCGCCTACTACCCCAGCTCTTGCACGGAGGAGCCTGATTTCGGATGCCCGGAAGACCTAGGCGATCTCCATGATCCGCTGGAGGAGTTGGACGTGGTCAAATCCCGCGACCAGCCGCCGAGCACGGGCAACGGTGGGTTTACTGTGCATCTCTACTCTTTCCGTATGCATCGCATCCCTATTAGGAGATTGTTTTGCGCTAACTCGACTGGGTGTTGATTATTATTTATTGTAACTGCACAGATCCAGTCGCCAGTGGAATTGCCTGGCGTTCCTTGGACCTCATGTTCCCACGAGAGGATTGTGGTGACGACTGGAGCGACTGGAGCGGACGGGAGGGCGAGCGGGATGATTTCGACGAAGGCCAAGTAATTGACGGGAACAACGAGACATATCGCCAGGTACTGTAGCATATTCTCCCTCCAGATTAACTATGATTGACTAATCTCCCTAGATGCCACACTGATTCTCCAGGCAATGAAGTTAATGACTGTAGCACACAGGAGGGCAGCGATGAAGATGATGACGACGATGAGACGGAGACAAACTGCCCAGGTAGCTAATGCTCTCCTCAGATGAAACATATTACTGTTATATAGATTCCAAAACAATCATCTGCCCATCAATGCTACATTGATCCTTCGCCTTCTTGAAAATCTGCACTTCTCAAAATCTAACAGGAAAGCACTACCCAAAAAGTGACGCACAGAAAATAGAGCGTACATGGCTACGTAGGTACATCGGACAGGTTGGAGACTACACGGATATCTACAATGAGATTATGGCCCGGGAAGATGATGATACTCCTTTCCCGCCCCATCCTTTGAAAATGTTCCCTGAAGCAACAGCTGAATGCATCCTGGGTCAAAAGTGCTACCACAGAGCTTACAAGACCCATGATACCTCTACCAGTAAATTCCATTCGTTCCTAGTAATCTGCTTTTATGCTAGTATCTATTTATTTTTCTAACAATTTACTTTTGTTCCCAATGTATGTATGCAGCTCCATCAGCTCTTGGATATTGCACACCAAAAGAGATGCTCCAGTTCTTTTCAGTGTATTTGTCAAGCTCTGCGGCCTCCTATCCCATTAGTGTTGTTTATGGAATAGTTGCCGTTCGCGATGAATTGGATCCGCGGCAGAATTGTATATTCAACTGTACCAGGGACGATGCAATCACGATTGAGAAGCAGGTAATTTAAGGCTTGCTCTTCCTACATATCCCTGGCTGCTGAACAACCATGTTCAACCCTGATATTTATGTCAAAATTAGCTTCTGTCATTATTTTATTTTAATCTCTTCTTTGCGTAGATCCATTAAAAAATATTGTGGGTGGTGGTGCAGTTATGTATCTATTTTCAAGAGTCAGCCCTTTATGTTAAGAATTTGATTATCACGTTAACATGCTATCAGATAAAGATTCCAAAATGATTAAAACCTCTACCACGAATATACAAAGCTGCTCATCTTGTTAATAAGCTTGTATATGAACACTTTATCTATACTTGCCGCCACATGTTTATTCACTACACATGGGAACTAATGTTGTTCACAAATCCAGCTGTCCTGGCAGTACGGGGCTAAGGCTTAGATCATAGTGAGGTCCGTAGTTCTTATCTTTTGGGAATAGTATATATGGTGTGTATTCGTCAGTGTTGAAGTGGCTGACTAGATAAATGAGCAGAAGGGACAAAATGACATTGAAATCACATGCAGCCTTGCATATCGAAACAAATGGAAAATAATGGTCGAGACATGGGCAGTGGCACTGAGGGCCTGTTTGGAACAAAGGGAACGGGAAGGAAAGGGGTTGCAAAACATAGGAATGGAAACCAAAGTATAGGTCCATACAATTGGCGTTCGAACATGGGAGAAAGAACTAGGAAATCAAGACACCTGGGGTCCCATCTGGTAATTCTTAAATGTTAGCTAGCACATTTCACAGCCCATGTGGGTCCCAGATTGTATAGCTTGGCAGCCTTTTTTCTTTCACTTACCTCGGGCCAACGCGAAACAATAGCTTGTGCTGTATGTTTAGTTGCCTGCGTTTTCACGGGTGAGAGAAACTTTCCAGAGGATTCGTAGGAGGAGGTTCTTTGGAACAGCTTCCCTCTGGTTTTCCTGTGCTATTCCTCCAATCTGAACGAGGCCTGAATATTTGATCTAAACATGAGATTGCACTTCTAATTGAATTTATTCTGTCAGTATGTACTAATCTGTTTTTAAGTGGATACAGCCTTCTAAGTTCTAACAAGATGTTAAATTGTAGGATTCCTTTGTCTTGCCTCTTTGTAGCCCTTCTCGAGGAATGTATGTAAGGGATCGTGCATTACTAGAAGTTGATCTTTGGGTAAAAGAGGAAGGGGATGGATCCGTTGACAAGCAGCTACTTTCTTCCTATGCTGAGATAGATATACGTGCAGAATTTGATGACATGCTTTATGTACGGATTCCTAGCGATGATTGCAACTTGGGCATAAAATGCATGGCCCTTGCAGAAAGTGTGGAGACTGTAATACAAGTCTATGCAAAGGTTCACCATCCTTGTCATGTGAGGTTCACTGCTTCCAGCACTTGCTATGATGATTATGAGATTCTTCTTTTTTATGGCAAATTGTTTGGGGATGTGAAATTATTCCAGCATGTCGTCATAGTGAAGGCAAATGAAAAGTTGGATGTTCTTTTGAAAGTAGACAGTTCGCTCTTTCAGTGGACCTTTCAAGATGAACATGTTGGACCTGTTTGTTCTCCTGATGACTCCATCCTTGCGTATGGCCACTTTTTTGTAAGGGTGTTCTTTGCTCCAAAGGATTACCAATGAATCCAACCTACAACATTTAGACATCTTTCAATTGGCTCATACTTGTGAAAAAAGTGTTGAAGTTGTAGCGTTTTACTTGTAATTGGTAGCAACATGGTTTTTAAGGTGTCCAGACATCTTAAGGCGCTGGGGGGGGGGCGCCTCAACGCTTAAGCGCTCAAAGCGCGAAGCGAGGCGATGCTTTAGTCCATTTTAGACATTTAAGGCAGAACAAGTATGGCAGCAGGTTTTAGACATAAGTACTCGAATTGTCTTGTTGTTGAGCCCACATAGTGTCCAATCTCCCATTTCTTCCTTCGACAACAGAAATTTGAATAAACATGACATAGATGGTTAGAGCTTGACAAAACATCACCATTGGTAAAAAAATAGAGAATATGCATTACAAACATGAGTACAAGTCCAATGCAAGTCTAGACTCTAGTGGTCCACAACATAAATTAGGTTCCACATAACAACAAACAACATAAACTAGGTTCCACATAACACAATCAAATCATAAGCAAGGTTGCAAGCCATGCAAAGTTGGCCTCTCAATCATAGCCACCATCGAATTCATCCATGGCAGCATTTGTGTCTTCTCCACCATCTTGGTCAGCACTAGTTGGATCTTCATCATCGGTGACATCAACATCATCTTGAAGATAATCTGAATCATCATCCTCTCCATTGGGGATACTTGAGTGTTGCTCTTGGTCATTGCCCCAATCAAAACTTCAATGATTAGAGGGTCATAGCTTTTGTCACCAATCTTTTCCTTTCTCTTTTGGAATCTATCCAAGTTCTTCTAGTTGTATGAAACAAAGACATTGCCATTCAATATTCAATGTTGAAACCGGTTCCTCTTCTTTGTATGGATCTACAAATAGCAAATAGAGTGAATAAACAATTAACTTGCTCTTGCTGAAATAAAGACAAAATTACTCACAAGTTCAAATGTGTTCCAATTTCTCTCACAACCGGATGATGAAGCACAAAGACTAACAATACGCTTTGCAAACCTTTGTAGCTCAATTGCCCAACCACCATATGAGCGGCACCAATCAACTAAAATGGTAAAAACGCACATGCATTAGGAGTTTGTATAGAAAATAACTTGCTGAAATTAACTCGAGTTGACTTACAAGGGTTTCTTTTTTCATGTTTTCGATGCCATCACATTAGAAAAGGCTCCTCGTTGGTCCTCATAGAGAACAACTTGTGTATCAATCTTGTTGCGAGTGTCAACGTCAAGTACCATTCTTGCAAGGACATCACTGAAACAACTTCTTAGCTCACCAACTAGGGCATCATATATAGGGGTTCGCGTATGAAAACAATAAATTTTTACCCGCGCCCCTAAACCCCTGATGCTGTCAGGACCTATCTATTAGTAATACAGTAATGGGAGGGGCTTTTTGCGAACTTACCCTTGAAGACTGAAAAGCGTTGTCAACGCTCAGGAGAGCGTGGTTGATGTAGACGAGCCGAAGCCGACCTCAAGGTCGTGATGAAATCCTTGTGCTCCTGTGGCTCCAACGACTCCTAGTGCCCCAAGTGTGACACCTCGCGAGGAGTTACATGCATCCGGTTCCTGGCGATGACTCCCGCTTCTCCGATCCAGCAGTAGTTGCGGAAGTAGAGCTCCTGGATCTGAATCCCGCAGCGCGACGGCGCTCCGCGGTGAAGATGTCTCTCGTTCGCGCAGTCCGAACTTGGGATCATGGTCACAGGAGAGAGAGATAGAGAGAGAGAGAGAGAGTATCAATTGGAGGTCTCCCCAAAAGTGAGGAAACCTTTATTGAATATTGTGTGTCTTTTCTGGTCAAAATACCCCACTATATATAGTGGGGAGGGGAGGTACTACCTCCCCCAAAGTTCCGGGGTGGGACTAAAGGAGGGGAGAGGGGAGGCGCCGCCAGCCACCCCCATGGGCCCTGCGTGGGGGGCTGACCTACTAGGCCGCCGGCAACCCCCTTGGCCCCTCCTAGGGATTCGCCCCCCCTCTCATGGGTCCTTTCCCTTCCGGGATTTGGCCCATTAAGCCTTTTGACCTTTTAACTGATTTTCTCTTTTATAAATAATTATGAATAAATGATTAAATCATTATTTAACATTAATTCACATATTATTCAATCTCCCTGGCTATGGAACACCTTCCACCTCCACTCCGGACATCCTCCGGACTTACCGAAACCCTTCCGGTTTTCTCTCTTCTCTTCTTCAGTGATTCTACCGATCCTGTAAACATTCTCTAAGCATCACCAAGCCCTTAAGCGTGATACCCCATGGTTCGGGAACACTCCAGACATGGTCGGGACACTCCCGGACAAATGATCGACAGAGGGACCTAGATGGCCATGTGACCCATGTGCATTCCACAAAGATCTTTCGTCGTTTGAACCGTGACTATCGCGTCTTATTCCTTTTGTCTCTCGATACTTGCATTGCCCGAGATCTGATCAATGACATCACCATGTCGTGTTCAATCTCGTTACTGAACAATGCTACTTGACTCGTTTCGACAAGTGATATCCCTGTGATCAAATCACACGATGCGCAACTATTGGATATAACTTCTCCGAGTAGGCCCTCGAGTATCTTTCCGTCACACGTATGGACAACTCCCGTTCTTGACATATATTGCCTCTACGGTTCCTCCGAATACCTGAACACACCTTTATGATTACTCTGTCAAAAATGACGTTTGATGCTTATTGATTCATGTATTAACGAGCTCGTTGGAGAACCCTAAGAGGAAGGTATGATGAGCACAACAGTAAGTTTTCCCTCAGTTATGAAACCAAGTTTATCAATCCAGTAGGAGCAAGGAAACACCCCAAAGGTGTAGCTAGCTGAACTTTGGCAGGGTGCACTACCGGTGCCAGCAGCAACGTGGAGACCTGCACAACACAACCACAGAACTCTGTCCCTAACCTGCACAATAGTAAGATAGATGACATGTTGGGTGAACTAATTATAGCGGGGCAATTGAAAAACATCGAGAAAGCATAAAGCATATACTACTCATCTTGACTCCTTGGAGATTCGATTGGGCATTACAACATTATACATAGACCGCCATCCAACTGCATCTATGACTAATAATCCACCTACAAGTTATCATCTGAACCCCCTCCAGTATTAAGTTGCAAGCAACGGATAATTGCATTACTAATTGCGTATAAAGTAAACAATACGATTGTTCTATGAACAAAGGATTGTTGTTTTCTCCCTAGTAGCAACATCACATCTAGTACCTTAGAGATTTCTGTCACTTCCCCAGATTACCAGAGGCATGAACCCACTATCGAGCATAAATACTAACTCTTGGAGTTGCTAGCATCTACTTGGCCAAGATAGCTACTAACAACGGAAAGCATGCAAGATCACAAATAACAAAGACATGATATAATCAATAATCAATCTGAAATAGCATCTCAATATCCATCAGATCCCCGCAAACACAACATGCATAATTACAAATAGATGATCTTGATCATGAACGGAGCTCACAAGATCTAAACATGATAGCACAAAGGAGGAGAACCAACCATCTAGCTACTACATGGACCCGTAGTCTAGAGATGAACTACTCACGCATCACACCGGAGGCTTGCATGATGATGAAGAATGCCTCTAGGGTGAATTCCCCTCTCCGACAGGGTGCCGGGAAGAGCTTCAGATCCCTCCCGATCTAGGGATGGAGATGACGATGGCTATAGACTCTTTCGTTGAATTTTGATTGGGTACTTAGGGTTTCTGTATCGGAGGCAACTTATAGATGGAAGGAGACGCCGAGGGGGTGCCTGGGGCGGCCAGACCACCCCTGGCACGGGCTAGGCCTGGCCGGGCCCCAGCCCCTCTCCGTCTCGTATTCTAGCTCCAGGTGTTCCTCGGTGAAAAACTAACTTTGGCTTTTGTCCCGTCCAATTCCGAGAATATTCATTTTTTGACTTTCCTGGAACCAAAAATAGCAAAAAATAGGCAGCTGGCACTGTGGCTCTTGTTAATAGGTTAGTCTAAGAAATCATATGAAAAGTACTCCAAAGTGTGGACAAAACATAAGAAAGTAGATAAAACCAAGCATGGAACATCAAAAATTATGGATACGTTTTCAACATATCAACATCCCCAAGCTTAATTCATGCTCGTCCTCGAGTAGGTAAAGTGATAAAAAGAAAGAATAATTTTTGAGGTGACATGCACCATCATAAACTTGATCAAAGTATTTGTAAAACATTGAAAGCTGGGATCATAGTACTTCAATCATAACATGAAATACAAAGATCTAGCAATAAGACAAAGAAACTATGTTGCAACATAAAAAGGCACAAACAAAAGATTCATGAATAACAATGCTTTGCAAGACGTTTGTTTGTTTCACATAAAGAAAACATAGCATAGTAGCATTCAGCTTGTCCCTCATAAAGTAGCAAACATAAATGCATAGGACACCTTCAAAGTTTATAAGAGTGACTAGATACAAATAGTTTAAAATAAGCAATATCAAATCTATGCATCAATCAACAAGTCTTGGGACAATGCACATAGAACTAAGAATGGCCACTATGCTCTGAAAGTAGGTGTATAAAGGTAGAAGGTGGAGACTCAATATAAAAGTGGAAGAAAGGCCTTCATAGAAGGAAGTAGGGATTCAAGTTTCATAAAGAGCTTCCAAAAAATATGGTACTTAATAGCTTTCACCTCTCATTGCCCCTATCATAAGCATCTTAAAGTGATTAAGGTTAAAGTGAACAAACTATGGTGTATATGCTTGATGAAGTATAAGTTGGAAATCTCATGTCCCTTGAATACGAGGGCCGCTCCTCATGCTACTCAAGTTTAGTCACCGGTAAGTTCTTGTCATCGTAAGTACATGTGTATCATAGAGAACCGCCAACGGGGTACCCCTTGTCTGATGATACGAAAGAATCCCCATATCAAAATAACAAGGCAAGCAGACAACGAGCATCTCAGCAATCTTCTTATTTACCATGGGAATATGGTGCTTTTTTCTCTCTTTCCTCTTTTCATAATCTCTTTTTTTTCTTTTCTTTTTCTCTTTTTCTCAATATCTGACTCTTTTTTTATAAGAAGAATGCTTCATAGACAGCTCATTATGGTTATGCTGCAGGTTTCCATCATGTCAGTATGGATTAGACCAGCGGCCCAGGCGTTTCTCTAACACATATACATAACTCCATGGACTTACAAGCTCCCCTTTCATTTCACACCGATGACATCCATAGACAAAAGAGCATGATATCAACTAGGTACAAAGTACAAGTGCAATGTTGAAAGCGTTCCCCATGACATCATGGTTCTGCTAATCCCCAATAAATAAGTGCAAGCATATACAACATAGAGGACACAATGGTTCAAGTTTATTAAGGGCATAAAAAATAAAGTGTGTCATCAAGTTCGTGAGAGCTTTAATCACTAGTTTTCTCATAACAAGTTTAATTCGGAAGGTAAATAAAAACATGAAAATACTTGGAATAGCATATGCTAGTAGGTAGGTATGGTGGACTCTTTGGAATAACTTGGTTTACGGAGTTGGATGCATGAGTAGAACTCATACTTGGTTGTGGAGGCTAGCGAAAGACTGGGAGCGACAAACTAAGAGAGCAAGAATGGTCATAATCATGCAGAGCGACAAAACATCATTGATCAAATCATAAAGTGATACTACAAGTTGAAAACTAAAGGATCATAAAGGCTTATGGTGACTTGGGATAGTCATAACATGGTGTGAGCTTGCGCCAAGTCAACCCAAATAAAGCATCAAAGGAGAATACCACAATATTATGCTTTAGTATGCTAAAACAATGCATGATCCTTCCAAGGCACATTAAGCAATCTCAATTGTTTATAACAAGTCATGCTACAGCAAAGAATACTAAGCATAAAGCCAAATAAATATCAAGCATGGCATGACAAAGCATAGGCCACAGTCAAAAACAAGCTCTCTTTACCACTTAAGCACGGACTTTCCTACTCTTTTCCAATCCAAACCAAACTATTTGAAAACCAATGTATGAAAGAGAGGGTCCAACCAATTTATTCAGCAAACTAAGCAAACCAAGCAAACGAAAAACCAAAACAAAAACGAAAAAGAAGACGCTCCAAGAACAACACAACTGTGCATGAAATAATAAAAATGAAGCATTTGGAAGACACCTGTGATTTTTATTGATGAAGAGGGGGATGCCTTGGGCATCCCCAAGCTTTGACGCTTGTACTTCTTGAATATTTCTTGGGGTGACACGCGTGGCATCCCCAAGCTTGAGCTTTAGTCCATCCTTCATCTCATTACTCGTTCCTTCCATACACTTGAATTTTTTCCTTCATACAAAACTTCACACAATCTTTATTAGCAACATTAGTGCACTCAAGATAATAAATCTTTAGGTTCAGTTCCAACACCAATAAAACTTCCATTAAAACACAAGTTACTGTAGCACTTCCTTCAAAAGCTTAATTCCCCAAAAGAACTCAAAAAGGAACCAACAAGAAGCAAATGCATAAAATGGGATAAATCTATCAAAACAGACCAGCAGGTAAATACGGATTTTTTCGAAGACCTTCTGTTGCTCAAATCGAAAAGTTTTGAACTAACGAAAGTTAGATAACAACCTGGGGCAGAAGCACAAAAAATCACGCCTCAAAAGGACGTACAGAGACTTTATACGAATTTTTACAGTGAAGCACAGAAATCTGTTTCGGGACAACAACTTTCCCAATCATTACTTCTCTCTCTCTTGGCACAAAAAGCAAATAAAAATAATAAGGAGCGGTTATTACAGAGGTAATAACTTCCAAGACTCAGCTAAAATTTTTGGGTTATCTCCCAATAAGTACTTTTCTTTAACGCCTTTAAGTTAGACATAAGAAGCAAGAAAAAGAATCAAGTGTTCTCGAATGAAGAAGCATTAAGATTAATACCAGAAATATCTTCAACAAGGCAAGGTATATCATCCAAATAAATTCTAGAGGATCCTCTCTCAATGCTCTTTGGTTCACTATTTTCATCAAACGGGTTTTCGGGAACAATCCAATCAAGATTATTTTCTATGGCTTCATGCATTGCTACAAGTTTAAAGGGTATTGGTATCTTAGTTTCCTCCCCCATTAGGCTCGGCTTTGTTCATCTTTTCTCGTGTACCAATAACATCTACACATGAGCCTAGCATATTAAAACGTTCAAAGACTTTTCTAACCTCCTTGGCAACATCATAGAATTCCTTAAGCAAAGTTTCCAAAATAAAATCCCTCTTTTCAGGGTACTCAATTTCGTTAAGTTTAAGAAACATTATTTGCATTAAGGGGTTAAGGTTAACAAACATAGCTTACAACATGTGAACTAAAAAAGTTGCAGCAATTTCATAGTTTGGAGCAAGTTCTGCAAGGGATCTATCCTCAATATCCTCATGTTTGTTAACATGATTAAATAATTCTTCAATATTATCTTTTTCCAATTATAGAACCACTACCTATTGAAAGGTCTTTCAAGGTAAATTCAGGGATCAACATGGTGATCTAAGGAAGAGGTAACAACTGTAGAAAGACTTAATCTTCTTTTGTGTTTTTAATAAAGAAAGCAAACTTGTAAAACTTTTTTTGTGTGTTTTTGATAAAGAAACAAGCAAACAAAACAAAAGTAAACTAAGCAAAACAAAAATAACAAAGTAAAGAGATTGGTTATGAGTGACTCCCCTTGTGAAGATGTCCTTGACTCCCCCCCAACGGCGCCAGAAAAAGTACTTGCTGACTCGTGTATTAACGAGCTCGTTAGGGAACCCCAAGAGGAAGTTATGATGAGCACATCAGTAAGTTTTCCCTCAGTTATGAAACCAAGGTTATCAATCCAGTAGGAGCAAGGAAACACCCAAAAGTGTAGCTAGCTGAACTTTGGCAGGGCGCACTACCGGTCCCAGCAGCAACGTGGAGACCTGCACAACACAACCACAGAACTCTGTCCCCAACTTGCGATGAGGTTGTCAATCTCACCGGTTTTGCTGAAAACGAAGGATTAAACATATCAAGTGGAAGAAAGTAATAGTTTGTAGAAAGTAAACACAAAACAGTAAACAGTTGATTGTAGATTGATAGTAAAAGAAAGGACCGGGGTCCATAGTTCACTAGAGGTGGCTCTCCTTAAGATAGATGACATGTTGGGTAAACAAATTACAGCGAGGCAATTGACAAACATCGAGAAAGCATACAAGCATATACTACTCATCTTGACTCCTTTGAGATTCGATTGGGCATTACAACATTATACATAGACCGCCATCTAACTGCATCTATGACTAATAATCTACCTTCAGGTTATCATCCGAACCCCCTCCAGTATTAAGTTGCAAGCAACGGATAATTGCATTACGAATTGCGTGTAAAGTAAACAATACGATTATTCTATGAATAAAAGATTATTGTTTTCTCCCTAGTAGCAACAACACATCTAGTACCTTAGAGATTTCTGTCACTTCCCCGGATTACCAGAGGCATGAACCCACTATCGAGCATAAATACTAACTCTTGGAGTTGCTAGCATCTACTTGGCCAAGATAGCTACAAACAACGGAAAGCATGCAAGATCACAAATAACAAAGACATGATAAAATCAATAATCAATCTGAAATAGCATCTCAATATCCATCGGATCCCCGCAAACACAACATGCAAAATTATAAGTAGATGATCTTGATCATGAACGGAGCTCACAAGATCTAAACATGATAGCACAAAGGAGGAGAACCAGCCATCTAGCTACTATATGGACCCGTAGTCCAGAGATAAACTACTCACGCATCACACCGAAGGCTTGCATGATGATGAAGAAGGCCTCCAGGGTGAACTCCCCTCTCCGGCAGGGTGCCGGGAAGAGCTTGAGATCCCTCCCGATCTAGGAATGGAGATGATGGCGGCTACAGACTCTTTCGTGGAATTTTGATCGGGTACTTAGAGTTTTTGTATCGGAGGCAACTTATAGGTGGAAGGAGAGGCCGAGGGGGTTCCTGGGGCGGCCAGACCACCCCCTGGCGCGGGCCAGGCCTGGCCAGGTGGTGTGGCTAGGCCCCAGCCCCTCTCCGTCTCGTATTCTGGCTCCAGGTGTCCCTCGGTGAAAAACTGACTTTGGCTTTTGTCTCGTCCAATTTCGAGAATATTCATTTTCTGACTTTCGTGAAACCAAAAACAGCAGAAAACAGGCGATGGCACTGTGGCTCTTGTTAATAGGTTAGTCCAAGAAATCATATGAAAAGTACTCCAAAGTGTGGATAAAACATAAAAAATAGATAAAACCAAGCATGGAACATCAAAAATTATAGATACGTTTTCAACTTATCTAAGCACTCTTGGGAGACAGTGATTGATATAGTCTCACGGTCTAAGGAATAGTCTACTAGGTCTATTCTAATCATCGTAACTTGAACTTCGTGACATGATCGGGTCATGATGTTTAGGTTGGGTATTGGTTCATCATCTCATTCTCAGAATGAGTTGACTCCATTTCCAACTGGCATAAATGACACATGATCAGGAAACATTGATCATCTGTTGACCAATGAACTAGTGATTAGAGTTTCACCTGGTTGTTTATATATCACACGTGTAATGATGTTTCCTTTCAATACAATTATAGCATGATACAAAACTTAATCATAAACTTTATAAAATATGATAATAGTCCTTATAACTATTTGTCTCTAGGGCATATTTCCAACATCGTCACCACTCTCTTTAATAGAGAAGTATTTTATAGCTCAATTTACAACTCTAAACTCAATTTATAACTCCCTTTTGTTTCTAAATTTATAGCTCCATTTTGTTTCTAAATTTGTGTTTCAAAACTGGATTTGAATTTCTATGACATGCTTGATATATATTATGTCTATGTCACCAACTGTTTTTTAGTTTATTTTATGATAATTTCTAGAGCAGAGTTCTTAGAATTGTTAATACCAGGAGGACTCCATATCCTGAAGCACATTTACTTTCTAAACATCCCAAGTAGCAATTTTTAGCTAGAAGAAACTGGCTGAGTGATGATCAATTGTGGCGGTTGGGTTGGTTCGTAGCAGGAGAAGCACATGCCAAATGGATGAATGATGCCTATAAGAAGATTCCACGGTTGAGGGCACACATTCTTTGTATTACTTCAAACAAGCTCGCAACAAATATGAGCATGGAAGGCACCGGGACATCACTCCACAGCTATAATCTACAATTATGGAGTTTAACAAACCGATGAGTTCACATGGTGAACTCCAGTAGGAACAGATAACCTATAGGTTGCCGTTATGGTGCATGTAGGACAAGATCTGATCGATCATTTAGATGCAGTTGCGGATGTAGGAGAGCTTTATGGACTTGCATTACATGCTAAAGAGAATCCTTACGACCTCCTGATATGTCTACTTTAGCTTGAAATTTTTTGGGATCTATATATGACATGGAAGACGCATGACCTTCTATTGGAATGCTTGCCCAGAGGAAATTACAAGGCAAAATAGACTGGTACGATGCTAGCTATACTAATGAACCCTGATTGCTGATAGCTTGGAAAGCCTGTTATAAAAAATTTCCTTTGTTGTGTGTGGCATGAGTTATGTGATAGTGATATAGTAACCCTTTGCAATTTTGACATATGGACAAGTCCATTTCCCGCAATAGAGGAAGTTTACATATGAAATGAATATACCCGGAATGGGTTAACATAAACAACAACCGCAAATAATTGCAGTTAATTTGATTGACTGAAGGCCTCAAATTGTAGCTTGCTCTTGATTAATGTGTGTCTACTTTGGCCGGAAGAGTTGATTTTTTAATTATTGGTTAGCACATATGGCAAAAGGAAGACACACACTTTTTTTGATAATAGGAAGGCACACACTTAGTATCTACCAAGATTAACTTTACCACCATTTACTTGATCATCTACCGCTAGAAAGAATAACACCTTCAGGAATCACGAACTATGCATTAGCTGTGAAACCTTTTTTTAGCGACAACAACCGTGAAACCTTGTCGTAGTGTGTGTCTTGACGCGCCTGCACCACCTTTGCCTCGACTCTCCAATCTCTCGGCACCGAGTTGTTAGCATAAAACCACCACTTTTATGACAAAATTTAACAAATGGTACCGGTCGATGTTTCAATCGCAAAAAAGCCACATTTTGCCAAAGTTTTCGCAAAAAACACCGATTTAGAATTGAATGCAAATTGATAGCAAAACTGACAGTAGGACCCACCTGCCAGGGGCTATTTGCTGACATGGACTGGGCCCCACATGTCAGACCAATTAAAAATCTAAATATTATACTCCCTCCGTCCAGAGAAACCCAAGTCAGTATTTCTGGACGGAGGGAGTACATTTAAAAACGAAAACAAAAGTGGGAGGGTTGATTGCGTGGCACCACCACTGCCTCCGCTGGTCCACCGCCGCCGTGTGGCACCACCTTCGCCTTCGGTGACCCCATCCCCCACCGTTGCCGCACTCCGGCGAGCCACGTCGACCACCTCCCTCCCCTTCACTCTCTCTTCCCTCTCTCGATGGACGAAGGGCTAGGAGCACCGGCGGTGGCGCGACAAGGATTGCAACAGAGGGCGCAACAACGACATTGGAGTCGGCAGCGAGCTCGGGGGACACCTCCCTCATCACGTGCCTCGCCGAAGATCTGGAAGGAGAAGCCCACGAGCGAGGAGCTCGGCCGCGAGGGGCGCGTCGATGACGGCGAGAAGGCAGCGACGACGACGAACGAGGCTGGCCGAAGTGGCGTCAAGGCAGTCCAGGGTGGCGGGGGCAGTCCGGGGCTAGACGAGGGCAGGCAGTGGAGAGAAAAAATAGATTTTTTCATTTTTCAGATGTTTTTGCATATTTTGTTTTTTTAATTGGGCTGACATGTGGGACCTGGTCCACGTCAGCAAATAGCCCCTGACAAGTGGGTTCCACCTGTTAGATTTGCTGTCAATTCCCGTTCAACTCATGATTACTGTTTTCTCGAAAACTTCGGCAAAATGTGGAGATTTTTTCGATTGAAATGTCAACTAGTACCATTTTGGTAAATTTTGACGCCAAAGCGGTGGTTTTAGTCGGCACAAGCCGTGGAAGGAGAAGTGGGGAAACGTCCCCACAAAATGAGTGTGACCGCGGCAGTGTGCGACTGTTGGAAGTGTCAAACCGCAGCCTGGCGCCGTCGCGCGCCGGCACAGCAATGCTGCCATCCGCACCCGTCCGGCGACTGTCCACCGCCGTCGCGCCGCTCTCAGACCTGACGGACGCGCTCCTCGCCACCCGCCTCGCGAACCACCTCCTCACCACGCCGCACATCCCGCCCGCGCTCCTGCCCGCCGCGCCGCTGCCGCTCCCCGTCCGCCTCCACATCCTCCGCCACCCGGCGCTCCCGCCGACCTCCAAGCTCTCCTTCTTCCTCGCCTCCACGCCGCCCGCCTCCCCGCTCCTCGCCGCCACCTTCCCCGTCCTGCTCCGCGCGCTCGCCACGCACTCCCCTCCGCTCCTCGACGCGCTCCTCCCCTTCGCGCTCTCCTCCCCATCCCCCGACGCCCTCCTGCCGGGCCTGCTCTCAGCGCTCCTCTCCGCCTCCCGCCTCGACGCCGCGCTCGCGCTCCTCCAAGACGCGCCTCCCGACCTCCTCCCCCGCCTCGCCGCCGCCGCCATCCCTTCCCTCATCGCCTCCCCTGACCCCATCTCCGCCGTCCCCGCCATCCGCAGGCTGCTTCCCATCGCTTCCAACCCGCCTCACGTCCGAGCCACCAACCGCCTCCTGCTCGCCCTGTCCAAGGAGAACCTCTACGACGACTTCTGCCATGTGTTCGATGAAATGTCGAGGAGGGGCCTCCCTTCCAACGTAAGGTTCTACAACATTTGCATCCACGCCTTCGGCAAGTGGAAGCGCCTGGATAAGTCGCTGAAGCTCTTTGTGGCAATGAAAGCCGCCTCTCCTCCTCTTGTGCCTGACATATGCACCTACAATTCGGTCATACGGGTGCTTGTGATTGGCGGGAGGGTGGCTGATGCTTTGGTGGTCTTTGATGAGATGAAGTCGGCTGGCATCCACCCAGACGTGTTCACTTACCGCGCAATTGTGGATGGGTGCTGCAAGAGTTTCAGGATGGATGATGCATTGTGTATGTTTCAGGAGATGCGGGGAAGCACCGGGTTGAAGGGGGATGTTGTGGTGTACAATACGCTTCTGGATGGACTCTTCAAAGCAAAGAAGCTTGATGAAGCATGTAGTTTTTTCGAGACAATGGTGGCGGATGGGATCCAGTGCTCGGCGAGCACACACAATACCATAATCGATGGGCTGTTCAAGAACGGGAGGGCGGAAGCAGCATGCTGGCTGTTCTATGAGCTAAGGAAGAAAGGTCAGCTGTTGGATGGGATTGCTTATAGTATTATGGTGAGAGAGTTCTGCAAGGAGGGGACGGGAGACCAAGTTGCAGAGGCAGTCAGTTTGGTGAAGGAGATGGAGGAGCGGGGCTTCGTTATTGATTTGGTCACCGTTACATCATTACTTATAGGTTTCAACAAGAGTAGACGCTGGGATTTGGAAGAACAGATAGTGAAGATGATAAGAGATAGCTCTGTCCTGCCAGATGCCATTCGCTGGAAGTCGAACATGATGGATGCCTTGAGAGGACCAAAGGATAGAGGGAAAGATGGAACATCAATTTTTCCTTTTGATGGTAATATGAATGATGTGATGAGTTTGCTCAAACCTGTAGTATGCACTGATACAAATGAAGAAACAACACATACTGAACCCAAGGATGATTGGTCTCTGTCCCCACACTTGGATCATCTTGCTAAACATGCGGACCATTTGAATAATTCTGCTATATTTACAACACACAGAGGGCAGAGGGTGGAAGGTATGGGGGGTAAAACTTTCGATGCCGACATGGTTAACACATACATGTCAATCTTCTTGGCCAAAGGAAAATTGAGTGTAGCTTGCAAGTTATTTGAGATCTTCACAAATCTTGGAAGGAAAGGGACAAGTTATACATACAATTCATTGATGACTTCATTCGTCAAGAAGGGGTATTTGAAACAGGTGTGGGCAGTTCTTCATGAGAGGGGCGGACAACTCTGCCCAAATGATATAGCAACATACAACCTGATAATTCAAGGTCTTGGCCAGATGGGAAAAACGGAGGTTGCTACCTCAATCATGGATCAATTGTCAAAGAAAGGTGTTTACATGGATATTGTCATGTATAACACTTTGATCAATCAGTTGGGAAAGGTTGGAAAGATTGAAGAAGCAAACTGTTTGCTTGACCAGATTATCACCAGGGGAATGAAACCAGATATTATCACTTTTAATACATTGATCAATATTAATGCAAAAGCTGGTAGGCTGAAGGAAGCCGACAAGTATTTGAGGAGGATGATTGCAGATGGCATTGCTCCGAACCACGTGACAGAAACAATAATGATTTTCCTTGATAAGGAGATTCAAAAGAAAAGACAGCAATCTAAATGAACTAGCAAAAAAGCATGAACGGAAGGCACCATATTGGCCAAAGGGAACTTTTTTTTATGACAGACTGTACTGAGAGGGAGCTCCATTGTGATAAAATGCCATGAGGTAAATGCAGTATTTTATCGAAATTTCAGAATAGTTCGCTACCATATTTTTATTTACTACCTTCAGATGGCCTTTCATGACAATATCAGATACATGAAATGTAATGAATGCATAAGTCTACTTGATTTTGATTGTGATTATCTATTAGTAAGTCCGTTGAAGTACATGTACCTTCAAGGATACAAGTACACATGTTTGCAGTTGTGTTTTTCTTTTCTTATGCCAATTATGATGCCATGCAAATAAACATGTATGCTAATTTGATTATAGAAGTGATATTTTAGGAAACATCTGAATACCGTTTGAATATTACGAACATCAATTTGCTTGTTTATTATGTTAGTGTATGAAGATTATGTATTCTTAGATCTTTGTTCTCGTTAATTGCTTGAACTGGTTTGCTCCCATTTTTCACATGAGTATTTAGTGTCGTCCTGTCCTTTTTAATGTTACCACGCTTATGCATTTTTTTTCTTATAGGATCAGAGGGGTAACTTGTGGCTTCTTCTATTGAATTCAAAGGAAAGAAGATGTTCGAGGTTACAAGACATGAATGAAGCATGCATCTTCCAGACTTTTGAGCACCCGAAACTGAAAAAGAGATGATATCTCTTCTTGTGCATGAGAAATGGGGGAAACTGATGTCTTCTGCTTGCAGCTACAGCCATGTGGTTTATTGAAAAGCAGAGATCACTTGATTGATTTACATGGCCAGAATACTTGAGCAGCTTCTCCCTATACTGCAATGAGGCGAAATGGAAAACAACTTCAGCTAGTTTTGAAATCTTATTGTTAAAGGTCAGTTTTTTTCTTTTGAATCAGAGAGTCAAGAGACTACATGTAATCTAAACATGTAGATTTCCATAGTTTCCAGGTTTCCTGTGTACCAGTTAGCCATAAAGTTTTCCAGTTGAAATAGCACATATGTCCAGCTCTAGAGCATTTCTGGTTACACCCCATAGTTGCCTCTTTTGCTCTACAAAGCTTGCAGTTAATGATTCTCGGCCTATTTTCAGCTAGGGAAGTATCCAGACTGTTTCCTGGTTACTTTTGCCTCCATTGGCATTTCATTCTCCTGTTGGTCACCCCACTGAACTTATTGTAACTGTACATTAATTTTGGTCTATACTTACTTCGTTGCTACCGGATCCCACTGAACGTACATCAGCCCTTCCTCTTCTTCAGCTGGATTGCACCGATCATCTTTCCAGTGTATGCCACACCACCAGTTTGTGATCTTTGAGGTTGATTCCAGATACAGTATGGAGCTCATAGTCCTACCAATATTCTTCTGCCGTAACATTAAGGATTTGTGCATTTTCTAAAGTAGGTATCAATCGAAATAATAATGTCCATACTGGAGCTACTTTTGCACTCTCTACTATTAAGTAGACCCCAGTCCTGCTAATGTTGATCCTGGAGTGTACTTGTGTTTTTTCTAAAGCAGTGATCAATCCAAACAATAAGGTCCATACTGAACTAGTTGTGGATTCTATATCTAGCTTCAGTTGCACTATAGTTCTATCAGAAATTCTGACTTGTATTCTTATTATTTTGCTTCTTTTATATGAATTGATGCTCTTTAACAGGAATTTTTGCAGTCAGCTGGTGGTACGCTTGAACTCATTAATGAATTCTGGCCTGCGCTCGGAAATTTGTTTACGAGTGGTTCATCACTCATTGTATTCTCTGAACCCCATAATACCAAAAGAGTAATTTCAGACAGAGGTTCATGTCTCTATCCCTTCGGCAGTGTGTTGCACTAAGGTGTACTTTTTTGTAGCTCAGCTTGTTCATTTAGGTTAATATTTTCCTCTTCTTTTTATTAGCAAAACTCTTATTCAGTCTCCAACTGTAACTAGGGTGATGTGCTGCGAAAGGGTTCGAAAGTAACTAAAAGGTTTGTTCTCATAGAAATTTGGTAATGGAACTGCTAAACTAACATGGTGTTACACTTGCAATTATCATGTCATCCACTAACCAGACAATACAATACTAACGAAAAAGATGCATCTTGCTAGAAATTATTATTCTAGCTAGTGGAAATATAAAAGGACTACAAGAACAACACTATTTATATTGTAGGTTCACTCATTTTGCTCCGCACCTACACAAATCTAAGATGGTGTAGCCTTTTTCTCGAACGCATGTATCTAGACACCTTTTAGTGTGTAGGTTCACTCATTTTGCTCCGCACCTACACACTAAAAGGTGTCTAGATACATGCGTTCGAGAAAAAGGCTAAAACATCTTATATTTTGAAACGGAGGGAGTAATTCCTTGAATACTAAGTAATAGGAATTAGGCCTGAGACGATTCCAAATAGAAAAACTTCAATCATTTTGATTTGTTCGAGGGGATAAAAAAAGAGGTACAATCTAAATTATCCATGAATCTCAATGACTAAGAAAAAAATCGTAAGTGATTTGAGCTGCATGATTAAATCTGTTGACATAAGAAACTAGGAGGCGCAGTAAGACATTTATCCTTCATTTGAAACCAAACAGGGGTGCTGCCATTCATTGATAGAAGGGAAAGTGAGAACTAAGAAAATAGGGAATCGAGTCAATCAACTTAGTGAGGAATTTAGTTACCTCTTCTATATCTTCAATATGAGGGTGGACATTGCTACTACGCAATGGTACTTTTGCCTTTTTTACTTGTGCAATTGTTGTCTTACTAAACCTGTTGGCTTACTACAACTTGTGAGATATGACAAACAACCTTCCAAGATGAACATTGATAAATTGCTCTAGAACTAACCCTAAACATGTTTCGTGCATATGTATATGATCTAAAGGTGCAGTTGATTGTTGAAGGATAGAAAATCCTTGCGTACTTTGACCTTTTACTTGTGCAATTGGTATCTCGCTGGACCTGTTGACTTACTACGAGTCTACGACTTGTCGAAATGATAACAACCTTCCGAGATGAGAATTGATGAAGTGCTCTCGAACTAACCAAAAATGCATTTCATTACATGTGAAGGGGCAGTTGAAGGATGGAAGACAAGGATAATACCATGGAAGACATGAAGCATGATGTGGTTCCTGATTGAAGAGGAATGTGAATGTATCTACGTAACGTTTTCAGGTTCACTATGCATTGCATGTCTGAAGCATTTTTGTGCGGCTTTTTAGTTCAGTTTTAAATACCTTTGGGTAAACAAGTGGTATCAATCATACATAGTAGATGCTAAACACAATCTGAATGGAACAAATGTTCCGCTCGAAAATCGAGTCTGTCCAGTATACAAACCTGCCGTGTGATAGTTTTAAATTGGGAAGTTGTTCTGCAGTGGGCTAGTGGTCCTTGTAGCGATGCCTGCCCATTGTACAGTCCTTGTAGTGATGCCTGCCCATTGTACAGATTAATCCCCCTAACCTGCAGTAACTTTTGGATTGCCACTTTTTCCTGTAACCTGACAGCAGTAAATTAAACACAGCAAAATAATAATGGTGCCGTTTGTCTGATTTGTAGGCCTAGTGTTGTCATAGTTTTCAGTTTTTTATTGCAAGAATCAGTTTTCTGTTGGTAGGACATGCGTCAACAATCCAATGATCCAAATAGTATGTCATTAACAATACGCCAATATTAGTGGGTGTTTGTTTCTATGTCAATCATCGGGATGGCGACCTTATGGCATTTTTTTCTGCTGCGCTGCACTAAAGATAATAGAATTGTAACCTATTGTTGTATGGTCATCACCATATGCATATAAGATAAGTGGTGTCCTTGTACTAATCTTTCAAGCATGAAAGCTGTAACATGTTGGAAACTGGCAGTAAATCTGATACGTGAAATAGTAACTTAATTGGCTCATTTGGCAGTAATCTTTTGTTCTGTACTTGTATTCCTGTCAGATGATTTTGTTTGTCGGATGTTTTCCTGATATGTTGTGTTTATCCGAATTGAGGTTGTTGTTAGGGACAACTCCATGATAGTAGTCACCCTAGTTTACCTAGTCCTTTGCATCTTTGTTTCCTGTATGGGATAAATAATACCCTAGTTTACATAGTCATGGCTAATGTAGTATTTTTTTTGAGGGATAATGTAGTAATGTGTTAAACATGTTATATGGTGATATCTTTGTATCTATTTCCTTTCAGCATGAGCTTTTCTAGCAGTTGGAAGCTAGCAACAATCGCACTGAAAACATGTTATATGGTGATATCTTTGTATCTATTTCCTTTCAGCATGAGCTTTCCTAACAGTTGGAAGCTAGCAACAATCGCACTGAAAACACAAATCGCACCATCAGATCTATATGTGAAAAATGCCAAACAACTGCTGTTGTACTGGGACCCAATGTTGGTTGGTTGTTTATGTAGCTACCTCTTCTCTCGGATGCTGAACTGAGTGAAATCCAATGTAATACAGGCGCCAAACCACTAAAGATGTAGTATTATCTGAATCGTTTACTCTGTGACCGTTTGTTTCAGCTTTTAGTACCCTTGTAGCAGGTAACAAGTGGTATCAATCGTCCAGTAGATGTTATAGTATAATCTGAACTGTAAGAAATTTTTAATGATGAATTGATACAAGTGGGGGACTTATCTAACTGTATTGTCAGTGCTCGTGTTAAACATGGCTAACTTTGCAACGGGATGGAGTCTGCCCAATGCATTATTGGTTGTGCACAAGAATTGCGTTTGAACTTGTAGCTCTAAATATTTCTGTTGTGTCCGTCGTCTCCTTGATTATGTGCTTGCTACACAATTGAGGCTCAATATTCCTGAAATGACTAGCTTTAGTGTTTGTAATGAATCCATAGCAGAATGTTTGGTTAGTAATGACATGTCATCCCGATCTGCTAACATCAGCTGCATTTGTGGCCTATTTGACTGTTTGTAATTTGTAAATTAAGAAATGGGACTTTTGCTTTTCAGGAGGCAGCCAGGCACCGTTGTGGTGAGCCGTTAGGTTGCAGTTTTTTTAAGGAAAACTGCGAACCAAAGAACAGGGGGCTGCTGCTTTCTTGCTCTCAGGTTGGATGTTATGTAACGCAACCCAGGATGCTGAATTCCAAGCCGATTCAGGCCCCAAGCCAAGGATAAATGCCATGGAGGACATGAAGCACGGTGTCGTTCCAGATGGAGAAGAGGAACCGAATGGAGCCACGTAACGTGTTCAGGTTCACTATGCATCGCATATCTGAAGCAAAAAAAATTTGCGAAAATATCCGAAGCAGCGTTGTGCAGCTGTGTAGTTCAGTTTTAAATACCTTTAGGTAAATAAGTGGTATCAATCATGCATAGTAGATGCTAAACACAATCTGAATGGAACAAATGTTTCGCTCGAAAATCGAGTCTGTCCAGTATACAAACCTGCAGTGTGACTGTTTTAAATTGGAAATTTGTTCTGCAGTGGGTTCGTGGCCATTGTATAATCAAATGCTTGTAGCGATGCCTGCCCATTGTACAGATTAATCCCCCTAACCTGCAGTAACTTTTGGACCACCACTTTTTCCTGCATCCTGACACTGACAGTAGTAAATTAAACACAGCAAAATAATAATGGTGCTTGCTTGTCTGATTTGTAGGCCTAGTGTTGTCATCGTTTTCAGTTTTTTATTGCAAGAATCAGTTTTCTGTTGGTAGGACATGCGTCAACAATCCAATGATCCAAATAGTATGTCATTAACAATACGCCAATATTAGTGGGTGTTTGTTTCTATGTCAATTATCGGGATGGCGATCTTATGGCATTTTTTTCTGCTGCACTGCACTGAAGGTAATAGAATTGTAACCTATTGTTGTATGGTCATCACCATATACATATAAGATAAGTGGCGTCCTTGTACTAATCTTTCAAGCATGAAAGCTTTAACATGTTGGAAACTGACAGTAAACCTGATATGTGAAATAGTAACTTAATTAGATCATTTGGCAGTAATCTTTCGTTCTGTACTTTTTTTCCTGTCAGATGATTTTGTTTGTCGGATGTTTTCCTGATATGTTGTGTTTATCCAAATAGAGGTTGCTGTTAGGGACAACTCCATGATAGTAGTCACCCTAGTTTACCTAGTCCTTGCATCTTTGTTTCCTGTATGGGATAAATAGTACCCTAGTTTACATAGTTATGGCTAATGTAGTAATGGTTTTTTTGAGGGATAATGTAGTAATGTGTTAAACACGTTATATGGTGATATCTTTGTACCTATTCCCTTTCTGCATGAGCTTTCCTGACAGTTGGAAGCTAGCAACAATCGCACTGAAAACACAAATCGCACCATCAGATCTATATGTGAAAAATGCCAAACAACTGTTGTTGTACAGGGACCCAATGTTGGTTGGTTGTTTATGTAGCTAGCTCTTCT
Organism: Avena eriantha; assembly: GCA_910589775.1. Taxonomy (NCBI): domain Eukaryota; kingdom Viridiplantae; phylum Streptophyta; class Magnoliopsida; order Poales; family Poaceae; genus Avena; species Avena eriantha. The sequence goes on along the minus strand of OU342743.1, from coordinate 167,574,808 downwards.
CTGGGATGCCGAACTGAGTGAAATCCAATGTAATACATGCGTCAAACCGCTAAAGATGTAGTATTATCTGAATCGTTTACTCTGTGACCGTTTGTTTCAGCTTTTAGTACCCTTGTAGCAGGTAAACAAGTGGTATCAATCGTCCAGTAGATGCTATAGTATAATCTGAACTGTAAGTTAATGATGAATTGATACAAATGGGGGACTTATCTAACTGTATTGTCAGTGCTTGTGTTAAACGTGGCTAACTTTGCAACAGTACTATACACAAGCAAGGGAGTCTGCCCAATGCATTATTGGTTGTGCACACGAATTCCGTTTGAACTTGTAGCTCTAAACATTTCTGTTGCGTCCGTCGTCTCCTTGATTATGTGCTTGCTACACAATTGAGGCTCAATATTCCTGATGTGACTAGCTTTAGTGTTTGTAATGAATCCATAGCAGAATGTTTGGTTAGTAATGACATGTCATCCCGATCTGCTAACATTAGCTGCATCTGTGGTCTGTTTGACTATTTGTAATTTGTAAATTAAGAAATGGGACTTTTACTTTTCAGGAGGCAGCCAGGCACTGTGGTGGTGAGCCGTGAGGTTGCAGTTTTTTTAAGGAAAACTGCGAACCAAAGAACAGGGGGTTGCTCCTTTCTTGCTCTCAGGTTGGATGTTATGTAACGCAACCCAGGATACTGAACTCCAAGCCGATTCAGGCCCCAAGCCAAGGATAAATGCCATGGAGGACATGAAGCACGTTGTTGTTCCAGATGGAGAAGAGGGTCCGTATGAAGCCGCGTAACGCTTTCAGGTTCACTATGCATCGCATATCTGAAGCAGTTTTTTTTTTTTTGCGAAAATATCTGAAGCAGCGTTGTGCGGCTGTTTAGTTCAGTTTTAAATACCTTTCGGTAGATAAGTGGTGTCAAACATGCATAGTACTCCCTCCGTTTCAAAATATAAGATGTTTTATCTTTGTGAAAGGAGTGTATCTAGTTAGTGTGTAGGTTCACTCCAAACCTACATGAACCTATACACTAAAAGTGGTCTAGATACACTTCTTTCACAAAACTAAAACATCTTATATTTTGAAACGGAGGGAGTAGATGCTAAACACAATCTGAATGGAACAAATATTTCCCTCGAAATTCGAGTCTGTCTAGTATACAAACCTGAGCCATGCACTGTATAATCAAATGCTTGTAGCGATGCCTACCCACTGTACAGATTAATCCCCCTAACCTGCAGTAACTTTTGGACCATCACTTTTTCCTGCATCCTGACAGTAGTAAATTAAACACAACAAAATAATAATGGTGCTTGCTTGTCTGATTTGTAGGCCTAGGTTGTCATCGTTTTCAGTTTTTTATTGCAAGAAGCAGTTTTCTATTGGTAGAACATGTGTCAACAATCCTATCCAAATAGTATGTCATTAACAAAATATTAGTGGGTGTTTGTTTCTATGTCAATCATCGGGGATGGTGATCTTATGACTTTTTTCTGTTGGACTGCACTAAAGGTAACAGAACTGTAACCTATTGTTGTCTGGTCATCACCATATGCATATAAGTATGCATAGGTGGCGTCCTTGTACTACTAAGCTTTCGAGCATGAAAGCTGTAACATGTTGGAAACTGGCAGAAAATCTGATACTATGTGAAATACTAGTAACTTGATTGGCGTATTTGGCAGTAATCAGTAATCTTTCGTTCTGTATTTGTTTTCTTGTCAGATGATTTTTTTTTTTGCCTGATGCTTTCCTGATATGTTGTGTTTATCTGAATCGAGGTTGCTGTTAGGGACAACTCCATGATAGTACCTAGTTCTTCCCCGCATCTTTGTTTCCTGTATGGGATAAATAGTACTCCCTCTGCCTGAAAATAGATGTCGCAGATTTATCAAAATTTGGATGAACGTAGACACTATTTAGTATATAAATACATCCTAATTTTGACAAATTCTTGACATCTATTTTGAGACGGAGGGAGGAGGGAGTAGTACCCTAGTTTACATAGTCATGGCTAATGTAGTAATGTGTTAAACATGCTATATGGTGATATTGTTGTACCTATTCCCTTTCCTAACAGTTGGAAGCTAGCAACAATCGCACTGAAAACACAAATCGTACCATCAGATCTATATGTGAAAAATGCCAAACAACTGCTGTTGTACTGGGACCCAATGTTGGTTGGTTGTTTACGTAGCTAGCTCTTCTCTGGGATGCCGAACGGAGTGAAATCCAATGTAATACTCCCTCCGTCCAGAAATAACCGACGTATCTTGAGTTTGTCTAGATACGTCGGTTATTTCTAGACGGAGAGAGTACATGCGTCAAATCGCTAACGAATATTATCTGAATCGTTTACTCTGTGACCGTTTTTTTCAGCTTTTAGTACACTTGTAGAAGGTAAACAAGTGGTATCAATCGTCCAGTAGATGCAAGTATAACCTGAACTGTAACAATTATTTTGCTCTAAATTCGAGTCTGTCCAGTGGGCAAGTGTGGTCCCTATAACTGTTCTAAATTACGATGAAGATGCCTTGTATAGAGTGGTCATCCTACAATGCGATGCCTGCCCAGATGCGAGTATCTTGCAGTAAATCTTCTTGTCTATATCGTCACCAGTTCAACCCGATGCCTCCCCAAATCAGCATATCCCACAGTAATAACTCGTGTTTACCATCTCATAGTAGGCGAGACAGAGAACCATTGTAGCGTGAGTAGCTGTGCCCTCCGTTTCTCAACGATTCAGTGAATAAGGCGTGTATGTTTTTCTAAGATTTGCTTTTTTTTACCAAGAATTACTTCATGGACATAAATATATTTTTTTCAATATGAATCGAGTTATATGCTAGAGTATATAATCAAGACATTGTTGCTCAATTCTTTTGATTAAAGTTTGTCTTCAAATACACGTGTGTTTTATTCATAGAAACGTAGAGACTATTTTACCACTGGTATGACTACTCAGACAACACTAAACCTTTTTTAACAATTGTTTTGTTCACTTTTATGATTGGCAGGTTCTTTGTAGCTACTCAGTTCACCGCAATTGAATTTTCTGTTGGTACTAGCAACACACATGTATTTGGCAGGTTCGTTGTAGCTACTCCAAAGTGAAGACAAAAAAAAATTGTTCACTTTTATGATTGGCAGGTTCTTTGTAGGTATCATTTTCTTTGTCTTCACTGCAGTTGAATTTTCTGTTGGTAGGGGCATCTAGCAACAATCCAGATCTGCCGCAACAAACACCTCCATGGTCCCATACTACGGAGTAATATAGATGTTGGTGTCAAACGTGCGTAGTCACAACATGCGCATGGATGATATAAGGCGTCGCAAACTGTTAGTAGCTGTCCCCGTCAAAAACAGAAAATAAAAAATCTGTTAGTAGTTGTCCAGCCAATCCTTGCCCCTGAAGAATCTGCCGCCACGGTAAGGAAGTAAGTATCAAAGCGTGTGTTTGATTCCAAGCGTTTCTTCTTACGTATCTAAAGAGAAAGCAAAGCAGCTTGGTGCTAGACGCAATAGAAAGGGCTCTGCGTAATATGCAGAAATCAAATTTCACTGAAACAGTTCCATATGTGCAACATTGTCCCGAGTCGATTCTTGCATGATTTATGTGCGATTCTCGCGCTCTACACTGATGAGGCACGCTTCTATGTACACAACTCCACGTGTCGTCTCCCCGAGCGAGACGGCCGGGGGCACCTTCTTGCCCTCCAGCGAGCCCTCTCCCGCTGCCGCTGGCCTGTGCCACAGGGCCTTCCCCGTGTGGTGTCGGCGGCGGCGGCCCAACTTCTCCCCGCGTGCGGCGCCCCTTCTCGGGTGGTGGCGGTTGGCGGCGGTGCGTTTGGGCAGGCGGCGGTTCCGGCTGGTGGTGGCGGCGGCGTGCCAGCCCCATGTGCTACCTTCACAGCGCCCCTTGGCGGCGCAGGGATCGCTATCCCTTCTTGCTGGCTGCTGGTGACTGAATGCCCCAGATCTGGGCCCTCTGGACCTGATCTGGGTCCGAACGGGCCTGCCGGCGAGCAAGGCGGCGGTTTCTTCTGGAGATGGAGATAGAGGCGATGGTGACTAGGTGCTGGTGATGGAGCCGTCCTGCAGCAGCATGGTGGCGGAGCTTAACGGACCGATTTCGGCTGGCCGAGCCGATATCGATGAACTAGAGGGTAGCAGCGGCGGCCTACGTGCTGCAGCGTGGCAGCGGGGACTTTACGGACCCGGCCTGGGTCTGGCCGAGCTACTCGGCCTGGTGTGTCCCTGCCGCTGTGTCCGGTCGTCAACCGCCGTTGGCGGTGGAGGATGTACTCCAGATGGCTGTGTTGATGCCGCCCTCCGGTTCTAGTGTTGGTCTGGTGTGCTCCTGCCGCCACGTCCGGTCGGCAACCGCGACAGCGGTGGAGGTAGTTCCCTCCTATCGGCTACAGCGCTGGCGACCCTGGAACCTGCTGTCTCTGTCTTCCGTTTCTAGACCTCGCATCGGTTCACAGTGAGAAAATGGTGGTGGCGTCAAGACCGTGGTGGCACATGCAGGTGGGCGGCGTTGATAAGTGGAGGCCTTCGAATCATTTGGGGTAGTGGTTTTGGGGGGCAGGAGAAATCCTTGTCAGTCTCACGACATTGACGGGGCGACGCCAATGGGTGTCGTCATTCCTTCTTGAAGGGCGTCGGTGTACCCCTTCCACACTCACCCCCACGTACGGGGGAAACCCTAGGACATGTCCGGGTATCAGCATCGTCATCGTCGCAAGTCCTTCTTAAAGGTGGTGCTTAGTACACGACGGTTTGAAGCTCTAGGAGCGTGGTAGGACATTTTTGGTAGGCACAGCGGTGGCCAGCCTTCATCTTTTTGTCGAGCTGTTGTTGTCGACATTCTTTTCTTTTTTCTTTTTCTTCCTTTCTTGTTTGGGCTTGATTTGTGCTGTCGGCCTCAGCAATGAACTCAGCGATTGTATCGTGTGGTTGCTATATTAATATAGCAAGGCAAAAGCCTATTTTGAGAAGAGATAACTCCACGTTCTACATCTGTCCCAAATTAGTTGGCTCAACAATATGATACGTCATAGTGCGTAAATACATAACTCGTATATAGACAAAAGTGAGTCAATTAATTTGGAATGGGGAGAATATAAGAATTCAAACCGTTTAAATGGCTAGAATCGATTGAACTCGGCTCGATTTTCAAGTTGAGCTTGTGTTAAACATGACATCGGTTAATGTGAAGCGTTTTTCTTAGGGCTCCTGCAGGAGGCGACCGAGCGATCAAGTTTTCCTCCCCTCGATCATCGGCACTGCAGTTGGTTCCCTTGCCGCTACGACGACTGGAGGGTGGGTGAACTTTGGATCCGATGACTAGTCCCCATAGGATCGCTTCCGGTGTAGGGCATCGGTGCCGATGAGAATAATGGTCTTTCAGCCCGACCAAGGTCGGTGTTCTTCTGCCGAGGAGTGTCAATGGGATGGAGTTTTGAGTCTATCGTCGAGCAATAAGTCTAGCGCCATAACTGCATGTCTACGACAACGATGTTCTATAGAGGGGATGATGTCCCAACGCATTGGTGTTCTCAAATTTCACCTCTGCCTGATGAAACTCATCCAAGTACGGCTTTGTCGGGGAATTTGCGAGTTTGGTTCCCCCATCTTTGTCTGAACGGAGCTGGGATTATCTTCTGACACTTCTTGATGTTAGCTTCTTCAGGACGATGATCTCTCGAGATCGTGGTCGCATACATCTTCTGGTCTACTTTGATGACTTCCTGGCCACTGCTTTTGCAAGTGTCTAGTCTTTTTGTTAGATTTATATGAGTTGCGGCCCATGTAGGCAGTCCATATAGTCTAATAAATCTTGAAATCTCAAGGCCGATCTACTATGACAGCTTGGGAGCTGTGTGGGAGATAAAGTTTAGTCCCACGTTGCTAGTTAGGAGAGAGTTGGACCAGCTTATAAAGAGAGTTGTTTCACTGAACTTGGGCTTATTGAAGAGCTAGCAACAAGCTCAAGAACCTCACATGGAGAAACACCAAGAAGCAACAAAATAGGAAGATGCAAAGTATGCAAAGGATTGAGCTCCCTATGACGATGTGATCAAGTTACCCAACCGAAAGCCCCTCTTGATAGTGCGGCTATCTATCCTATAACCCGGTCTCCCAACAACCACCTTGAGACCGGTAAAAGAAAACCTAGCAAGGACATACCTTTGCCTTGCGCATCCCGCTTGATCTTGATGACAACGCTTCAAGCTCCATCCAAGCCGGAATGCATCACTTGATCATTGTTGCTTCGTGAAGACTCATAATTTGCTCCCCCATACACCACTATGGGATAGATTCATTAGGACACATCTTCACATGTACATTATCACCAATATGGACGGAAATCTTCAAGCAAATGATCTTCTCGAGATTCTTATCTTGAACTTGCCCTTCTCAACCCATACCACAAGATCCATGTGGTACATTCTTTATGCTTCATGTGCTGACCAACTTGAAATCACTCTTCACTCTTTGCATTGGTCAACCAAGTGCATTCTCATGCTCCATATCAATATCTTAAGGTACATAAGGAACTCTTCATTTGATTACATGCTCTAAATCTTAGTCAACCATAGCTCAACTAATGAGGCTATCATGGCACCGACTTAGAGCCATATCTTGAATTCTTCTATTGAGATCACACTCTCAAGATCTTGAACATATCATATTCTTATCTTCAATTTGATGATCTTGATGCCAAAACTCAAGGTATATCTTTATCTTCATGGCATCCATACTTGAATCCAACATATGGACTACAAGCATGACCTAGGGAATATTCCTTCATATAAAACTCAATGAAAATATTAGTCCATAGGGATTGTCATTAATCACCAAAACCACACATAGGGGCAATTACCCTTTCAATCTCCCCCATTTTGGTAATTGATGACAATCACAACAAGAGTGTTTATATAATTAATATTAGAAACAAGTACGCAACTTATCCAAGAATAAGTTGTATACAAGAGGTTGTATTTGATATGGTTAAGTAACACAAAGATACTATCCCATATCAAAACCAATTCTACTCACACAAACTACAACTAATGCAAGAGATGTGAGTAGAACCAACATATATAGAGCAAACTCCCCCACAATATATGCACGTGTGATGAACTTGAATTTCATTGCATACATTGTCAAGCATAACCTTTGGGAGAGTTTCCACTATATATTCAACCATGCAATACATAATGAAGATGAAATGCATGAAAGGCAAACACTTAAGAACAAACCAATCTTAAGTAGAAAACCATTTTCCTTAAAACCCTCTAAACTTCTCCCCCATTGACAACCAGTGCCAAAATGGATGACAAAGTTAGAAGGCCAATATAGTTCAAGTTCCTCCCAATGTGTGCATTTCTCATAATATGAGTGAAATCATATGCACATATCCAATGACGAATACTTGGAGGAAATCAACTATATTGAGGATCAAATATTGCTAAAAGGATAACAAGGTGAAGATACTTCAATGGATGAAGCAAGCAATCAAAAGATCCAAATAATCAAATGGACAAATAGTGATCTAAATGAAATAAGGAAGCTCCCCAAGGTTTGTGCATAAATGAGTTGTTTCATTTGAATACAATATGCACAAACATGGAATCCTCCCTCCCTCTATATCATTTAGAACACAACCAAGATACAAGGAGTGGAGATATAAATCAATACACTTGTTAAGACAAGCTTAAGTCAAAAAGAAACCAAATATGAGATATGAGTGCGCGAAGATGCAATAAAAGTAAACCGAGCACTCATAAATCAAGACCTTACCAAAACCATTTAAAACTAAGCGGATAAGTGAGATGGTTGGCAAAAGGCGAGGATCTCTTGTGTATATAAGTTTATAAGTGGGAAAACAAGAGAATGATCCACAAAGAAACATCCACACACAAGAGGTAAATAAAAAATAAGAAAACATGATATCCAAGAGGAAGTCATAAGATATACCAAAAAAATGATATTTTGCTTAAGTGCATATATAGCACATGGCTCTATTTTCTCTCATGGTATATCAAAGAACTTTACCGAAGAAAAAGAAAAACCTCAAAAACATCACAACTAACACTAAGGGAACTAATGCTAGTTGGGAAATTTTGAGAAAGGCAACAAGTATCAAAAGGAAGGATTCAATGCAATTTCAACAATATTGCACATGAGAGTACCCTGAGGAATTGATATGCAATAAATTGCTAGAAGGCATATTTGGGATTGGTGAATCATGAGCATGATTTTATATACTCCCCATTATATGCATCATCTCAAATTACTCACATAAGAAATAAGGATAGAAAAGTCTTTCAAAGATCTTTGCAAGAACCATAACATTTACAAACTAATAAATTCATGCCAAGATGTAACCTACAAGAGATTGGATGGAAGATTAGTATGCATGAATAAGATACTTGTTACCGAGATAGCAATGGTATGATGTAGTAGATAAGAATTCTTCGATCATCCTAGCTTGGCTCCAATTATCATATGGTGACAACACCTTCCTTATAGATTAGACAAGCATCCATTGCATCTCCAATGTACCTAAAACAACATTCAAGTACATCTTGGTCCCCAAACTTATTGGGTCCAAAGTGGTTAGACTAACCACAACACATAGGACATACTCCATAAAAATATGTGCATATTTAGAGATGAAATTTGAATTTCATGCACATCATAGCCGTTTAAGGATTTGATGGAGTATACCCTATATATTGGATCGAAGAAAGCAAAACATGATATAAGATATACATTTAGTAAACATGCATGCACGAGACTTTCAAGAACCAACGAAGATATAATTTGGACAAAAAACCAAAATATTCAAGAAGGCATACAAGGTGTGACAAAACACATTTGTTGTCCAAACTATATCAAAGAATCAAATCAACACAAGATTTGTTCAACAAAGTTCAACAAATGAACCAAGCAAAAACTACTGAGCATAAAAGATGAGATAAAAACACAAATGCCCAAAGATTTATCTCATTCAAGCAAATAACATAGAGAAGAAAGAATGAGATAACAAACTCTTAAAAGAGCAAGGTTTCAACAAATAAACCAAACCCTTAACACTTTTCACAATGGCACAAGGTACCGAGAAGAAAAGGTTTGTCTTCCACTAAAAAACACATTTGATAATAATCAAAAACACCATCAAAGAGATGCTCAAAAGCCAAAGAAGACAATGGGAGCCACAACATTTTTTGGAAAGAAAAAAGGCAATAAGAGGTGAAATCCAAGGTGAAGATGATCCACAAATGCTACCACATCCAAGTATATCAATTGTCTAAGACAATGAATGTATTGGAATTTATTTCCGGTGGTATATTGCATGGATATTAAAGATAAATCTTCACAATAAAAAGCATAGGATAGGAATAAAAAGATTAATTAGTATGCAAAGATAGAGATTCTTGATAGCTTCAACTAGTCACACAATCATGCAAAGCAATGATTAGAATAACTTGAAGAAAATGGTCTCCCAAATAAGATATAGAGATATGCATTTGAGGAAGGCCACACCAAGAATTTCTTACTCAAGCAAAGACCAAAAAGATGAGCAATAAAAGCTTCTAACAAAAGTTAGGATCTTGTTTGAGCTAACATCCCACCTATATACAAGATAATCAACAATATCAACTCTAAGTGGCACCACCTCATGTTCACATTTCCTAGGATTGTGATATGCAAAATAAGCATATTACTCCCCCATAATGTGGTATTCAATTTTTCTCAATAAGAGGAAAAACAACCTCAACTAGAGATAATTAATGGATATTTAGAATTTGAATTTCTCATGAGTATGACACACCACATAGTGACTAGATAAGCTTGCAATATCAATACTAAGTGGTAGTACTCATGTACACACATTTTAAGGTTTGAGAGATGCGTGAGGCATATCACTCCCCCAAAATTGGATGTTCCATTAACCACTCGAAAAGAGCCAAAAAAATATATCATCAAGATGCATTAGAGGCTCAAAGCAAAACACACAAGTAAATGATGTGCCAAACACATAGACATACTTGAATACACAAAATAAGCAAGCATGAGGCACAACAAATACAAACACATACTTGGTACAAAACCAAAACATGTAAAGGGGCAAGTAACTTACAATATAAAAGAGTTGAGTTCGAGTTACCGCAAAGACACATTGGGTATATGGTAGGGAGATGATAATCCTTATAACTTGGCTTTATAAAATATAATATATGAAGATCCCTTAATTCTTCATGAGTTAGCCAAGTCTCCAATGCCCTCCAAAAACACTTATTGATCAAGTTTGAGCTTGTTGGTCCCCAACCAAGTTGGATCCTAAGAGGTTAGTCACAATAGGCTTGGCAACCCAAATGGTTCGTTTCTTGACACCACTTTGAGTTCCAACAAACTTGGCAAAAACATTGTCATCCTTATCCTTCCCAAGAGAATAATCATTATCAACAATGATAGGGTTAGATAAGGTACCGTTTGAACATGAAGAGGCCAAGTGTCCCTTCTCACGACATATGTAGCAACAAGTGCTCCCCTTTCTCTTCTTTATTGATTTCTTGTCTTGGGGAGCCTTATCTTGATTCTTCTTGGGAAGTGGCATAGCTTCAACTTGAGGTTGAGATTGGAATTGACCTTGAACTTGTGGCTGCTTCCCTTGTTGCTTCTCATTCAAGTGATTTTTCTTCAATGGACAAGATCTTACATGATGTCCTACAACCTTGCACTTGGAGCAAATAATCTTGGTCGAATCCTTGACTTGGTCTTGGCCCTTCTTCTTGTTGCTCTTGGACTTGTTCTTATTATTGGAGTTGAATCCAAGTCCACTCTTATCATTGGGTTATTTTTGCACACTCAAAATATTATCGAGTGTGGATTTACCTTCATGACTCTTTTTCAAGTCTTTCTTCAAAGAAGTGACTTGGGCCTTGAGCTCTTTGATTTCCTCTACATGGTGTAGAAATAGAGGTACTAGAGGAAGTAGAAGCTTCATTGTTAGAGCAACAAGGCAAAGCAAGTAATCCAACACAAGGTTTATCACTAGTATGACTAGAAGGATCACTAGGACTAGCACATGTCAAAATAGAATTTTGAGTAGAAGTTGTGCTAATGTCCAAATGAGGCTCACAAGATGTTACCTTAGTGATACTTGCCTCACGAGCTAACTTTAGCCCATCATATGAGATTAGAAGATCATTATGAGAGGCCGAGAGCTTTTCATGAATTCTTTCCAATTTCCCATAATTACTAGTTAGCAACTCAAGTTGAGCCCTTAGCTCAACATTCTCCTTTAACATAGATGCTTCACAAGAATTAGAGTTAGTAGCACTAGCATCATTAATAGATTTTTCATTTTCAAGCTCATAAGATTCATTTTTTTGTGCGAGGAGACAATTAGTGTGCTTCTCCTTGGCAAGCTCTTGCTTAAGGAGATGGAATCTACGCCTCCCATCATCAAGTTGGAAATCCAACTCCTCTATGGTTTCCGTTTGTTTAGTTATGGTGTCCATAACATGTTTGAGACAAGCAACGGCCTTATTATTACCATGAAGAGAGGTACACAAAAAAGTCAACTCAAGCACAAGAGCACTAGTATCCTCATCAAGGTCATCATCACTATCATAATTATCATTGCTATTATCTAGAGAAGATATGTTGGGATCCAAAGTAGGAGATACCTTTGATCCTCTTGCCATAAGGCACATGTGAGCACAGGAGGATGAAGATGAGGATATTGTTGAATCTCCATTCACGATTGTGTCTTTCTCCATAGGGTGTTTGATTTCCTCTACACTGTTAGATACACAACTAGAGGAAATAGACGCATTTTGTTTATTGGAACAAGACAAATCAAGCATATCATCTACACTAGTACTCAAATAACTTCTAGGCAATATGCAAGGACTAGCAACACAAGGGGGTATATAATTATCATTCAAAGAAGTGCTTAAGTCCAAACTCTCTACACCATTAGCATTTATAGAACATGAATCATTGGTGTAAAGAGAACCACTACCATCATTACATATGATTTCTCCACTCACCATGCCATTACCTTGTGACTTGTCACATGTATGTGAAGTGGAGGGAATTGAAATATCATCGCGGCTGGAGGTGGAAGCCACTTGGAGCTCTTCATGATGTGAAGGAGAAGAGAGATCCTCGGAGATACCACCGACCCTATGAGAAATGGACCCACCAAATATTTCTTTAAGCTTGGTCCACATCTCATGAGATGACTTACGCTTCACAATCGTCAAGAACAAATTAACTGTGGGGCTCAAGGAGAAAAAGAGCTTCTTAGATACTTGAGCTTCGAGATGTAAATTTTTCTCATCCTCTAAAGATAGATTTTGAGGATCCATTGGAGGAGAAAAACCTACATCTAGAAATCGCTCAATATTTAGACACAAGGTCCGAAGATTACAAAGCAAGCAATTTCTCCACAAAATATAATTTGTGCCATCAAAGATAATTGTGTCATTGTGCACTATACTACGAGCCGACATCTTTACACTCTAGGCGGTGCAGCCTAAACAAGGAGAGATCTTGCTGTGATACCAATTGAAAGGATAGAGATGTCGCCTAGAGGGGGGTGAATAGGCAATTTCAAAATTATTACGGTTTTGGCTTATTAGGATGCGGAATTAAACTAACGTTTATTTTACAAGCACAAAACCTAAATACACTAGGCTCAACTAAGTGCACCAACAACAAGATAAGCTAAGCAAGATAGCACAAGATAAATATACCACAAGTGATAAGCAAGATATAAGTACTTCAAGCTCGATGGCTATCACAAGGAAAGTAAGCTTGGCTATAGAGATAACCGAGGCACGCGGAGACGAAGATGTATTCCCGTGTTCCCTTACAAGTAAGGTACGTCACGTTGGAGAGGTGTGGGATTCCACGAAGGATTTCCCAACGCCACGAAGGCTCACCTTCTTCTCTGAGTCTATACCACGAAGGAATACGCCCTTTCCTTATGGCTAGCTTTTCCTCCACTCCGGAGATGGCAAGCTCCACAACCACTTCACAAGCTCCACGAAGGAGAAGCTCGGGTCTCTTCACAATCTTCCACGAAGAGGACACCGTGCCACCAACCGCCAAGCCAACTAGGAGGTCACCCTCCAAGAGCAACAAGCTCATGGTCTCTCACTCGAACAAATCGTAGTGGAGAGCTCACCACTTATGCAAGAATGCAAAGCAAGAACACCAAGGGCATTCAAATCCCTCACTCTCAAATCCCACCAAAGCAACAAGTGCTAGGGAGGAATTAGAGAGGAAGAACAATGGTGGAAGTCAACGAATGACTCCAAGATCTAGATCCAATGGGTTCCCCTCACTTAGAGGAGGAATTGATTGGTGGGGATTGTATATATAGATCTACTCTTCCAAAGCCCTCAAAAAGATGCAAGAATCATAGGAGGGAAGGGAGAGGAAGCAAGCTCAAGAGGGTCAACAATGGAGGTCAATTTCGGGCTCAAGAACACCCAAAAACGTTGGGGGAAGAACCCCCTTTTATAGGGAAAAACAAATATGGTCGTTGGAGAGAAAACAACGAAAACTCGGTTCAAAAGTCGGTTAGACCAGCCCCAGAACCGGGAAACTCGGTCCCCAGGCCGGAGGACGGACCTACAAACCGAAATACCTCTGTTTGCCAACCCGGAATAGACTCGGTCGCGAAAACCGGAAATTTTGGTCTAAGATCCGGTCTACCGGAGCTGGAACCGGACCGTCCGGTGTGGGGATCGGTTGAACCGGATCCACAACCGGGATGAAACAGACTTCATGAAAAACATAATAACTTTTGCATCCGGACTTCCGATTTCGATGATGTTGGGCTTGTTTTGACGAGGACAACAAGCTCTATAATATGGTGCATGAAAACATCATAGTCCAATAAAGGAAGATAGAACCAAATGAGGAAAGGTATGGAGCCTCTCTATAAGAAGAACCAGTAAAACCTTCAAACTCAAAAACGCCATATGAGATGCATACGAATTCCGTTTTCGATGATCTTGGGCTTATTGAAGAGCTAGCAACAAGCTCAAGAACCTCACATGCTGAAACACCAAGAAGCAACAAAATAGGAAGATGCAAAGTATGCAAAGGATTGAGCTCCCTATGACGATGTGATCAAGTTACCCAACTGAAAGCCCCTCTTGATAGTGCGGCTATCTATCCTATAACCCGGTCTCCCAACAACCACCTTGAGACCGGTAAAAGGAAAACCTAGCAAGGACATACCTTTGCCTTGCGCATCCCGCTTGATCTTGATGACAACGCTTCAAGCTCCATCCAAGCCGGAATGCATCACTTGATCATTGTTGCTTCGTTAAGACTCATAATTTGCTCCCCCATACACCACTATGGGATAGATTTATTAGGACACGTCTTCACATGTACATTATCACCAATATGGACGAAAAGCTTCAAGCAAATGATCTTCTAGAGATTCTTATCTTGAACTTGCCCTTCTCAACCCATACCACAAGATCCATGTGGTACATTCTTTATGCTTCATGTGTTGACCAACTTGAAATCACTCTTCACTCTTTGCATTGGTCAACCAAGTGTCTTCTCAAGCTCCATCTCTATATCTTGAGGTACATAAGGAACTCTTCATTTGATTACATTCTCTAAATCTTAGTCAACCATAGCTCAACTAAAGAGGCTATCTGTAACTACCTCGGTGAATTACGCTCTTAGTTACATGCCTGGATGAACGAAAGTGGTTAAAATAGTACGGTGGGGCCCGGGGCCACTCACGGTAGACCTTTCGACCGTCCTAACCACTTTCAGAGCATCGGGACAAGAACGAGCGGCGTAATCGGCAGGCGAAGGGATCAACTACATACACAAGTGAGTATGTATGCAAGCCACATACAACAGTTCTCAGAGCCATTCCATCTAAAAGAAATAGAAATATTGCAACGCCGTACGGCATGATTCAAATACCCTAGATAGAGATAATATTTTAGGATAGCTCCTCATACAAAAAACATCAGAGTATCAGGCGAAAGCGGAAAACAAGATCCGAGTACGGATAAGAAGCAAATCGGCATAAGATGCCACAGAAATAAACACATCCCGCCCACAGATCTCACGGATCCCCGTTCCCAGAATCTCTACACCGAGTGATTGTTGCCAACATCATCTGTCTCCTCCACCTAGTATCCATCTTGCGAATACACCTGTTCATCTGAATCAAACAATTTATCGTGTGAGACCCTAGCGGTACTCAGCAAGTCTTTATGCCACTAAAGGGGACACAACCTAGGGTGACGCAATTGCAGCAAAATATAATATCTAACAAGTCTATAGATACTCGCTAACCATCTGCCCAACCAATGATAGAGGGATGTCCGCTAATTAGGAACCATAGTTATAACAGTATAATTAACAGATCCATCCTCCTCCTCGCTTACCAACGAGGAAGCGGACGAACAACCCCCATCATCCGTTGGCAGTTTTATTAACCATTCCATGAGTATTGCACTATTTACTAGTCAAGTACTTAGTCAAATTAAAAGTGGTACTTTAGTTATACTTGTCTATGATCGAGAAACTGTGCTCCAAGTCATCCATAACCGCGGACACGGCTTTCGGAAAGATTTACCCTGCAGGGGTGCACGAATAGCAACACACACTCGATCAACCTCAGAAAAACCAACTCAAAACCCAACGAGGCATTCACGACAAAGCGATCACATGATTCAGAAATATTTCAGGAGGCCACCCCATTAAGCTACCCGCGACGAAGCTAGCTGACTCCAAGACGGACTCAAGGTTTGTGTGGACGGCGGTAAACGACTGGGAACCCGAAAATGTGACTGGGCTTGTCGATACAACGAAATTGTGTCACGATCCAAAATAGTACAGGTGCTCCTCGCACAATCTTAAATAAAGCAGTAACATGGCATAAGTATAGGACAGTAATAAAGCCCCAAACTAACTGTGGCCCCAAGAAATAAGAATGAATCAAGCTCTGGCTCAGGGGGGTCCATAAGGCCTCCCGGATGTGGATAGTGCGAATAGTCAAGGAACAGGAATCAAGTACTCGGGGTCTTACGGGACACAAGTGAGCATGAAAAACCAATTAGCAGATATTGCTCACCGGTGCCTCTTTCATTAGTTATCCCATTACTACACAGGTTAAGTTGTTTAGGTACCTCATTATCCATCAAACACTCACATACCCTACACATGCTTTTCTACGACTCGCATGGCTCAAACAACTCCTGTAGTAATGGCTCATGGAATGGAGGAACAAGCTTCGGTGGGATTTAAAATAAAGGCTATGCAGTACTTGGGATTCAATTTAATGCAATCATGACTCAATGATGCAAGAATAAGATAGAAGCAATAGGTACTATATGTATGCAAGCATGTGGTAGTGCTTGCCTGGCAGCTCAATTGAAGCGAGAGATGGATCTGGGTAGTACTCCTGTGATTCCTGGTAATGCTCCTGCTGGGCGTCTATTCGAAGAAGAACCAAACAAACAAGGGACAACATAAATAAGGTGCACAAGCATATGAATTAAAATGCGACAAGCAAACAAGCATGCCATGATGAATGATGCACAATTTACATGGCATTAAAGTAGCATGGCAAGGGTGAGGTGTGGGTACAAGAATAGAGCATTTTATTAATTATTTAACCAAGTTTTATTTGTCATAAACAGTTCTGATTTGTAATAATGACATGATGCATGCTTCAAATCATAACAAGGAATGCATAGATAGAACGGGCTCGTCGTGCTGATCGATTTAGACATATTATTTGTCAAATTTGGAGTTATAGATTTAAAGTTATTAATTTATTAAGAAAAGGCATTTTATTGTAATTTTAATTATCTCGAAATTTTAAAGTGGTCAAACATTATTTTGAATAGCATATTTGAATTCCTCACATTTTGCTGATTCAAAAACATATATCATTTGTATTATTTGGATTTATAATTTAAAAGTTATTTTAAAAACAGATTTGAATTTGAATTTAAACAATTTTGAATTTGTTTTGTTAAACAGATAAACGGAAAAATACTTTTATTACTCAGCAGACCCAGCCACAGTCGCTGACGGTGGGCCAGCTGCTGACTGGTACACGCACGCTCAGAAAGGGTTTTCTCACCGCGGCATTACTTAGCCACAGCGATTGACAGGCGGGGCTAGCGGCTACAGGCCCACGTGACAGCGGCTAAGCCCGCAGAGGCTGACAGGTGGGAACGCGCTGGACCGTGGGTTAAGTGTGCAGAAAGGCGGGTGCCTTTTTGTAAAGAAACCACAGACACTGACAGATGGGGTCGGGCTGGACCGCGGGTTGAGCCGGCAAAAGAGGTAGGGGTGTATGCGCAAAAAGGCGACGACTACTGTTGTTCTTCTCAGTATTCTGATGAAACTGACGGCGACAGTGCGCACGACGCGGGACGGGGACTCGAACTGGGGATCTGGGCATGCGCGCGGAGAGCGAAGCCGCTGTGGTAGGTCGGGGTTGCTGTTAGGAGGGAGTAGAGCAGCTAGGAGAGTGGTTTGCGTCGCGGAGGCGCGCAGACGCCCGCGGCCGATGGCGCACTGAGAGTGCTCGGCGTAACGCTTGCCGCGGCTAGGGTTTTACGGCGAGGCAGAGGATGTCTAGGCAGAAGAGGGACTCACCGCGGGGTGGTTGGCGGCGGCGGATCGGCTTGGGGCGCAGCAGGGCGACAACGAGGCTGGCGGCCGGCGAGATTAGGGTTTTGGCGGCGTCGCGGTACTGCGGCAGAAGCGGGGCTCCTCCTCCTCGATGGCGCGTCCAGGGTGAAGCAGGGGAGCCTCCTTGGCCTCCTCGACCACCTCCACGTCAACCACGATCGCTGGAACGAGGGAGCGGCGGAGGTACTGGCGAGGACCGGCGAGAGGGGAGATGGCGTCGGTGGAGAGGCAGGGGGAAGAGGCAAGGCCCTCGGGAATCTGGGAGAGGCAGAGGAGACGTGAGAAAGGAGGCAAAAGCGAGAGGGGGGGAGGAGAGGCCGTGGGGCTCGGGGTAGAGATAAAGTGGCTTCGGTCACTTTTTCTCCTCCTCGCTCACGTGCTCGACGTGAGCAGCCAGGGTAGGGGCAGATAGGGTGCCTGGCAGGTGGGGACGGCGTGGCGGTGGGACCTGCTGGCAGGGAGGGAGAAAATAAGAGGGAGAAGGAGAGGGGAGGCTCGGGTAGCTAGCCTCGGCTAGGGTTAGGTTAGAGGGGAAGGCTCGGGTTAGGGCTGGGGTAGATGGGGTAGCTAGGGTGTGGGGCCAGCATGGTAGAGAGAAAGGGGAGGTAGAAGCCTCGGCATGGTGGGGTTGGTAGAGCATGGGGTGGTAGGGTTAGAAAGAGGGGACATGGTGAGGGTGATTAGGGTTAGAGGATTAGGGTTTAAAAGAGGGTGACATGATGGTGTTGGAGAGAGGGTAGGGTGTAGGGTTTAAACCACATGAGCATAAGCATGATCAAGCATGAGGGGTTGGTAAGGTGGTGAGGGGTTTTGGTATGCATGATCAAGTGAGAGAATGATGGACATGGGGATGATTTTACAAGGTCATGCATGGCACTACACATGTGAGGTTGATGAGGTAGATATGAAGAGAGAAAAAGAGAAGATCTCACAAGAGAAAGGTTCCACTCAAAGCAAGGAAAAACCAAAAGGAAGGAAATGGTTATGATGATGGTTGCATGGCCCATGCAAAACATTAAATGCCATGTTTAAATTCTTGTGAAAACAAAATAATAACATGGCATTATTCTTATGCATTCCCGAGAAGTGGAATAAAGGCCAAGCAAAATAAATTATAGATGAATCCATCCCAACCCACATGAGCTAGAGTAAATGCCAAAATAAGATAAAAGCCCATGGTTAATTAGGGTGGTGGAATTATAAGGTGGTGATAAAGAAAAATGGTGGAGTGGAATAAAAGATATGGTGGAGTGGAATAAAAGATATGCCCCCAACTCAACTTGGGCATTAAACAATATATCAATAACCAAATACAATATCAAGAGGCAAATACAATTAATAATGCATATGAGAGAAGAACCAAAGAAAAAGGGTTTTATATGATGCTCAAATGCAAGGTGGCATGATGACATGAGCATGATATAATTATGATGCAACAATTATATATAGGAAGTAGCCATTATATTACTAGACCAAGTAGCATTACCATTGTTAGACAATTGGGATGCTACAACTCTCCCCCACTAAACAGGAATCTCGCCCCGAGATTCTAGGAAGAAGAAGAAGACTCAAAGAGGGTAGGATACTTGGCACGGAGCTCATCCTCACGTTCCCAAGTGGCTTCATCAACGGAATGGTGCGACCACTGCACCTTGCAGAACTTGATGGACTTGTTGCGAGTCCTTCTTTCTACGACTTCAAGATTTTTTATGGGGTGTTCCTGATAAGACAGATGTTCTTGGAGATTGATGAGTTCATGGTCCACGGTCCTGCCGGGATCCTTGAAACACTTCTTGAGTTGAGAGATGTGGAAAACATCATGGACTTTGAGTTGTTCAGGGAGCTCAAGAGCATAAGCAACTTCTCCTCTTCTTCCACGAATTTTGAAAGGACCGATGTATCTAGGAGCCAGCTTTCCTTTGATACCAAAGCGGTGCGTGCCTCTCATGGGAGTGACACGAAGGTAAACGAGATCACCAGGGACATACTCCATGTCCGTGTGCTTTCTGTCATAATTGCTCTTCTGGCGACTTTGAGCAATCTTCAGATTTTCAAGAATGATGTGAACTTTCTCCTCCGCTTGAGTTACAATGTCAGGGCCAAACAATATTCTTTCACCTACGCCCGACCAACCAATCGGAGTTCTGCATTTGCGACCATAGAGAGCCTCAAATGGTGCCATCTTTAGACTTTTCTAGAAACTGTTGTTGTAAGAGAATTCAGCATAAGGAAGGCATTCTTCCCACTTCATGCCGAAAGAGATAACGCAAGCACGGAGCATATCTTCCAGAATCTGATTGATCCTTTCAACTTGTCCTTGCGACTGAGGGTGGTAGGCTGTGCTGAAGTTCAATTTTGTTCCCAAAGCATTTTGGAAACTTCCCCAGAACTTGGAAGTGAAGATGCTTCCACGGTCTGAACTGATTTCAAGAGGAACCCCATACAGAGAGACAATTCTGCTGATATAGAGCTCAGCCAACTGAATTGCCAAAATTGTTTCCTTGACGGGAAAGAAGTGAGCTATTTTAGAAAGCCTGTCGATGACAACAAAGATTGCATTGTTGCCCTTTTGCGACCTTGGAAAACTAGTGATGAAGTCCATCTCTACCTTCTCCCATTTCCATTCCGGAGGCTTCAATGGCTGTAGAAGACCGGAAGGTTTCTGATGGACAGCTTTAACTCTGCGACAGACATCACACTCCGAGACATACTTGGCACAATATCGTTTCAATCCAGGCCACCAATATTGTGTTTTCAGATCCATGTACATCTTAGTGCTGCCAGGGTGGATAGAAAGAACAGAATCATGCGCCTCCTTGAGAACTTGCTCTCTTAAACCCGGGTAGTTCGGAACAAACATCCGGTGTTCAAAGAAAAGAGTGCCTTGGTCGTCAACGTGGAAAGACTCATACTTCGGAAGCTGAATGTTGGAGATGATCTTTTTGATGTAAGGATCACCAAGTTGAATGGAACGGACTTTTTCTTCCAAGAGCGGTGTTGCTAGAAGGTTCAGAAGATACCCTTGATCCACAATTTCAAGGTTGAGCTTGCGGAATTCCTCGCACAAGAGAGGCTGTTGTTCTTCCACCATGAGATTGTTGACATAAGCTTTTCGGCTGAGAGCATCGGCCATGACATTAGCTTTGCCCGGAGTGTAGTTGATGGTCAAATCGAAATCATTGATTGTTTCAATCCACCTCCTCTGACGAAGGTTGAGATCCGACTGTGTGAAGATATACTTCAGACTCTTGTGATCAGAAAAGATCTCACAACGGTTGCCAAGCAAGTAATGCCTCCATACTTTCAAAGCAAAGACAACTGCTGCGAGTTCAAGGTCATGTGTAGGATAGTTGATCTCATGCGTCTTCAACTGTCGAGAGGCATAAGCAACAACTTGTTTTCTTGCATAAGGACCGCACCCAATCCTTGCAACGAGGCGTCACAGAATATCTGGAAAGGCTTTGATGTATCTGGAGGAACCAAGACTGGTGTGGAAGTGAGCTTCTCTTTGAGTGTTTCAAAGCTTGCTTGACATGCAGGAGTCCAAAGGTATTTCTTGCCTTTCTTGAGGATATCGGTAAGAGGCTTCGCGATCTTCGAGAAGTTTTGAACGAAGCGACGACAGTAACTGGCCAAACCACTTCTCAAATCAAGTTTAGAGAATACCACAACTCCAGCTAGCTGATCGAAGAGATCATTAATCCGCGGAAGGGGATATTTATTCTTGATTGTTTTTAGCATTGAGTGCCCGATAGTCAACACAAAGTCTATTCGTCTTGTCTCGCTTCTTCACAAAGATGGTTGGACTACCCCAAGAAGAAGTACTGTGCTGAATGAAACCCAACTTCTCTTGTTCATCCAACTGACGTTTGAGTTCAGCCAACTCAGCAGGACCCATTTTATAAGGCCGCTTGGAGATAGGAGCGGTACCAGGTTCAAGTTCAATCACAAACTCGACCTCACGATCAGGAGGCATCCCCGGTAACTCTTCAGGAAAAACATCTGGAAACTCACAGACTACCGGAACACTCTGAATACCTGCCATAGCATCATCATTCAGAGCCGCCAAAGAGTAAAGCTGAATTGCAGGAGTCAGACTTGGAAAATAGACTATATGGCCTTCAGAAATTTTCAGAGAAACCAAACGTTCAGCACAATCAATCACAGCTGCATTTGCTGTTAACCAATCCATGCCCAAGATAACATCAATATCAGAATTTCCCAGAATAATTAAGGAAGCCGGAAACGAAGAGCCACCAATCTCAATTTGATTGCCATGGCTGATATGAGCAGCCCTCATGTTTGACCCAGGAGATTGTACCACAAGACGATGCAATAAAGGAACCATAGCCAGATCTTGCTCATGCGCAAACTTGTGAGAAACAAAAGAATGCGAAGCACCAGAATCAAACAAAACTCGTGCAGGAACTGAGTTAACAGGAAGCATACCCATCACAACTCCAGGTGCATGCTCAGCTTGAGCGACGTTGACACAGTTGGCACGAGCAACCGTAGACCCAGGCTTGGTGTTGATGTTGAGAGCCCGAGGTGGAGGTGCACGAACCATAGGAGCACTTGCCACAGGTCTTGGAGGTGGTGGTGGAAGAGCTTTCTTGTTCATAGGACAATTCCAGTGCTGATTCCCAGTGTTTCCACAAGTATAGCAAGCACCAGGTGGACGTGGAGCAACATAGCCAGGGACTCCGCCAGGCGCTCTAGGGTAGTTGTGGTTGTAGCCCCTGGGAGCCGCAGTGAAGGAGTTTGGTGGCCTTGCTGCGTAGCTTGACGGTCTTGGTGGAGCAGGGAGCGACGGTGGGGTGTTAGGAACCCAGACACGACGCTTAGAAGGAGCTGTCATAGCAGAAGAACTTGTTGTATCACGGCTGTGTTTCTTTGACTCCTCAAACACTTGCCTACTTGCTTCTTTCTGCAGAGCTGTGTGTTGGAGTTCCAGGAAAGACGCCGGCCTTGCATGAGTACTTGCATATTTTATGGATGCATTGAGGCCTTGCCTAAACCTCTTTTGCTTCTTCTTGTCATCAGAGATCTCATCGCCACCATACCGAGAAAGGTTCATGAAGTTTCTGATGTAGGTACTGACATTGTCAGTGCCCTGCTTGAGGTTGAGAAACACTTCCTTCATCCTTTCCATGACAATTTATGACAGATATTGCTCTTTGAAAGCCCCAGTGAATTGCTCCCAAGTAGGCTGAAAACCAAAGAGATCTGCCTTGAGGTAATTTTCCCACCACAGAGCTGCATCTCCCTTCAGAAGGTGAGTGGCACATTTGACCCATTCTTGCTCGGGAACATCCGCAGTCATCAGCAACCTTGACACTTCACGCAGCCAGTCATCAGCATCAAGTGGCCGATCAGACACCTCAAATTGGCGTGGGTTGAACTTGAGAAAACTCTTGATGTCTCCTCGCTTGGGAGGTGGAGGTAGCGGAACAAACTCATTCCTCCTCACGCTTTCCTCGAAGCGCTGCTGGTTCTGCTGCATAGTCCCTAAGGCATTTGCAATACTTGCCAAAGCAGCCCCCAGTTTAGGTGGTATGTCCTCCTCAGAATGGCGTGGTGGTGCCATCCTGTGATTGATATAAAACACAAGTCAGTACTATGATGGTGAATAATAATAATCCAAAATAGTACCAAAATGGAATTAATCAAGATTAAAAGATACAATTCACTGAGATGATATTAAAATATCAACAAAGTTCAAGGCACCTAGAAGATATTAAGCATAACGCACACGACTGAACAAGGAGTGTGGTACACAACTAACAAAGAAAAAATTTCCGCAAATTTCGGCATTAAAATACCACTATATACGCAAAACCACTTCACGAATCAAGATTAGTAACTCTACTAGTTCAATATACAAGAGCAATGATAAAAGTAGTGGTATGGTCGCGACTCCATCCCGCACTCAAATCATTACTCCGCACATGAATCAGTAAAACACATATCCCAACACCTTCTTCTTAAGATGAACCTAAAGATTGGTAACTACGAAAAGAACACCCCAACAAGATAACGTCGGATAACAAAGAGTAAGATAGATCGCATCGGTATATAACGAATCAGATAGATCGCGTCGGTTTACAAAGGCCTGTCGGTACGGAATGTACCAACAGTTGATAACCAAAAGGCAGATAGA
This sequence comes from Avena eriantha, assembly GCA_910589775.1. Classification (NCBI taxonomy): domain Eukaryota; kingdom Viridiplantae; phylum Streptophyta; class Magnoliopsida; order Poales; family Poaceae; genus Avena; species Avena eriantha. The sequence continues at coordinate 167,550,927 of OU342743.1, read as the reverse complement.
GATAACATTTGGATGCAATAGATAGACAAAGAATTCACACAGACACACACACACACAACCTATGGTACTACGGAACCCAGAACACGTGAATCCTAGTTTGAATTTTAGAAGAGGATTGAAAACGTTATACTTCCTTACCAAAAAAGGGTGGGTAAGAAGAAAAATGGAAGCAGTCCTACTCTCACGTTTGTTTTTCCCTAATATACATAACTACCAAAAATATTTGCTAGACTGACAACGACCATTTTAGCTGAGACCCTGAAGGGCGGGATGGCTCTGATACCAATTGTAACTACCTCGGTGAATTACGCTCTTAATTACATGCCTGGATGAACGAAAGTGGTTAAAATAGTATGGTGGGGCCCGGGGCCACTCACGGTAGACCTTTCGGTCATCCTAACCACTTTCAGAGCATCGGGACAAGAACGAGCGGCGTAATCGGCAGGCGAAGGGATCAACTACATACACAAGTGAGTATGTATGCAAGCCACATACAACAGTTCTCAGAGCCATTCCATCTAAAAGAAATAGAAGTATTGCAACGCCGTACGGCAAGATTCAAATACCCTAGATAAAGATAATATTTTAGGATAGCTCCTCATACAACAAACATCAGAGTATCAGGCAGAAGCGGAAAACAAGATCCGAGTATGGATAAGAAGCAAATCGGCATAAGATGCCACATAAATAAACACATCTCGCCCACAGATCTCACGGATCCCCATTCCCGGAATCTCTACACCGAGTGATCGTTGCCAACATCATCTGTCTCCTCCACCCAGTATCCATCTTGCGAATACACCTGTTCATCTGAATCAAACAATTTATCGTGTGAGACCCTAGGGGTACTCAACAAGTCTTTATGCCACTAAAGGGGACACAACCTAGGGTGACGCAATTGCAGCAAAATATAATATCTAACAAGTCTATAGATACTCGCTAACCATCCGCCCAACCAATGATAGAGGGATGTCCGCTAATTAGGAACCATAGTTATAACAGTATAATTAACAGATCCATCCTCCTCCTCGCTTACCAACGAGGAAGCGGACGAACAACCCCCATCATCCGTTGGCAGTTTTATTAACCATTCCATGAGTATTGCACTATTTACTAGTCAAGTACTTAGTCAAATTAAAAGTGGTACTTTAGTTATACTTGTCTATGATCGAGAAACTGTGCTTCAAGTCGTCCATAACCGCGGACACGGCTTTCGGAAAGATTTACCCTGCAGGGGTGCACGAATAGCAACACACACTCGATCAACCTCAGAAAAACCAACTCAAAACCCAACGAGGCATTCACGACAAAGCGATCACATGATTCAGAAATATTTCAGGAGGCCACCCCATTAAGCTACCCGCGACGAAGCTAGCTGACTCCAAGACGGACTCAAGGTTTGTGTGGACGGCGGTAAACGACTGGGAACCCAAAAATGTGACTGGGCTTGTCGATACAGCGAAAATGTGTCACGATCCAAAACAGTACAGGTGCTCCTCGCACAATCTTAAATAAAGCAGTAACATGGCATAAGTACAGGACAGTAATAAAGCCCCAAACTAATTGTGGCCCCAAGAAATAAGAATGAATCAAGCTCTGGCTCAGGGGGGTCCATAAGGCCTCCTGGATGTGGATAGTGCGAATAGTCAAGGAACAGGAATCAAGTACTCGGGGTCCTACGGGACACAAGTGAGCATGAAAAACCAATTAGCAGATATTGCTCACCGGTGCCTCTTTTATTAGTTATCCCATTACTACACAGGTTAAGTTGTTTAGGTACCTCATTATCCATCAGACACTCACATACCCTACACATGCTTTTTTACGACTCGCATGGCTCAAACAACTCCTGTAGTAATGGCTCATGGGATGGAGGAACAAGTTTCAGTGGGGTTTAAAAATAAAGGCTATGAAGTACTTGGGATTCAATTTAATGCAATCACGACTCAATGATGCAAGAATAAGATAGAAGCAATAGGTACTATATGTATGCAAGCATGTGGTAGTGCTTCCCTGGCAGCTCAGTTGAAGCGAGAGATGGATCTGGGTAGTACTCCTGTGATTCCTGGTAATTCTCCTTCTGGGCGTCTATTCGAAGAAGAACCAAACAAACAAGGGCCAACATAAATAAGGTGCACAAGCATATGAATTAAAATGCGACAAGCAAACAAGCATGCCATGATGAATGATGCACAATTTACATGGCATTAAAGTAGCATGGCAAGGGTGAGGTGTGAGTACAAGAATAGAGCATTTTATTAATTATTTAACCAAGTTTTATTTGTCATAAACAGTTCTGATTTGTAATAATGACATGATGCATGCCTCAAATCATAACAAGGAATGCATAGATAGAACGGGCTCGTCGCGCTGATCGATTTAGACATATTATTTGTCAAATTTGGAGTTATAGATTTAAAGTTATTAATTTATTAAGAAAAGGCATTTTATTATAATTTTATTTGCCAGGGCAGGGGCAGATAGGGTGCCTGGCAGGTGGGGACGGCGTGGCGGTGGGACCTGCTGGCAGGGAGGGAGAAAGGAAGAGGGAGAAGGAGAGGGGAGGCTCGGGTAGCTAGCCTCGGCTAGGGTTAGGTTAGAGGGGAAGGCTCGGGTTAGGGCTAGGGTAGATGGGGTAGCTAGGGTGTGGGGCCAGCATGGTAGAGAGAAAGGGGAGGTAGAAGCCTCGGCATGGTGGGGTTGGTAGAGCATGGGGTGGTAGGGTTAGAAAGAGGGGACATGGTGAGGGTGATTAGGGTTAGAGGATTAGGGTTTAAAAGAGGGTGACATGATGGTGTTGGAGAGAGGGTAGGGTGTAGGGTTTAAACCACATGAGCATAAGCATGATCAAGCATGAGGGGTTGGTAAGGTGGTGAGGGGTTTTGGTATGCATGATCAAGTGAGAGAATGATGGACATGGGGATGATTTTACAAGCTCATGCATGGCACTACACATGTGAGGTTGATGAGGTAGAGATGAAGAGAGAAAAAGAGAAGATCTCACAAGAGAAAGGTTCCACTCAAAGCAAGGAAAAACCAAAAGGAAGGAAATGGTGATGATGATGGTTGCATGGCCCATGCAAAACATTAAATTCCATGTTTAAATTCTTGTGAAAACAAAATAATAACATGGCATTATTCTTATGCATTCCCAAGAAGTGGAATAAAGGCCAAGCAAAATAAATTATAGATGAATCCATCCCAACCCACATGAGCTAGAGTAAATGCCAAAATAAGATAAAAGCCCATGGTTAATTAGGGTGGTGGAATTATAAGGTGGTGATAAAGAAAAATGGTGGAGTGGAATAAAAGATATGGTGGAGTGGAATAAAAGATATGCCCCCAACTCAACTTGGGCATTAAACAATATATCAATAACCAAATACAATATCAAGAGGCAAATACAATTAATAATGCATATGAGAGAAGAACCAAAGAAAAAGGGTTTTATATGATGCTCAAATGCAAGGTGGCATGATGACATGAGCATGATATAATTATGATGCAACAATTATATATAAGAAGTAGCCATTATATTACTAGACCAAGTAGCATTACCATTGTTAGACAATTGGGATGCTACACTATCATGACACCGGCTTAGATCCATATCTTGAATTCTTCTATTGAGATTACACACTCAAGATCTTGAACATATCATATTCTTATCTTCAATTTGATGATCTTGATGCCAGAACTCAAGGTATATCTTTATCTTTATGGCATCCATACTTGAATCCAACATATGGACTACAAGCATGACCTATGGAATATTCCTTCATATAAAACTTAATGAAAACATTAGTCCATAGGGATTGTCATTAATCACCAAAACCACACATAGGGGCAAGTACCCTTTCAGCCTGCCTCGCCCGCATGCGCGCGCAATGTGTTCCGTGAATCGAGTTCGAGTTAGAAACTTGTTTTATAAAAGACTAAATTTTCGCATGGTGCACACCAGCTGTTGGAACATTCGTGTGCATGTTTGACGCGTGCCCTTGTCTTCCACCGCATGGGACAAAACAGACCTAGACACGTCTTGTTCTTTCTCTGCCTCTCTCGCCTTGTTCCTCTTGCTGTGCTACTCTCTAGGCTTCCTTATCTCGGCGACTACGTGCACTGCCGTCCGGAAGAGCAGGCCTCCGAAGCCCCGTCCGATGAGATCCTACATCGGGAGACGGGCGATAAAGTTTTTGGGGAGCGTCTCGGCGTGACTGCTTGCCTCCGCTCATGTGTTTTTCTTCATCAACCGACAACCTCAACAGCACCATGGGCGACGTCAACAAGGATCAGGCTGTTGCTGCGGTGATGACCTTCCCGGTTAACTTGTACGTGATATTCCTCTCTTTGTATGCACTAGTTCTTGCTAGATTTTTGGATTTACTAGATGTGGTTGTTTGGCTGCATGTGTTTCTAGTGCTTACAAGTTACAACCACATCTTTGGTAAATAATCTCATACGGAAATTGCCTAATAATCCAACATTTCTTTCTTTGACGCGAGTTTCGCTACGCCGGAGACCTGGAGGCGACATCGAGTTTTACTCACATCATACCGTCGAGGGTGTGGAAGGAAGATGGTGCCAAGCTTTTCAACAACTTGAGTGCTATTTGTTTTTATAATGATGTTCTCATAGGGCGCGTTTGGTAGCTTGCATCACCTCTAGGAAGGCTGAGTTGGGCATAAATCGGCTCGATTTGTTGCCTAGAACCCCCATGTTGTGGCCCGCACGCGTCTTAAAGCAGGCCAGAGCCAGGCCCAGTGACAACGCTCGAATCGATCGTTTTTCTAGGGCCTGACTTGGGCCAGGGAAAAAGAGCCGAAGCGGTGCATTGGTGGGAGACGAGGAGGGAGACGTCGTGTCGCTTCCAGTCCAACCGCCATAAATCCTCTCACTGCCCACTCTTCTCGCTCACTCTCCTCTGTGCACTGCGGTCACTCTCTCCTCACTCAACGGTGTCGTTCCTGGTGACGAATTATCATCGCCGACGGTCAAGGGCTTAGAGGGAGACTACGCCGTCAAGCCTCTCGCTCACCATCGGTGGTTGCCATCTTAGTACCAGACTCCAACGAAGAATCCAAACCATGACGGTAAGCTCTTCCCCTTTTTTCCCTGAGCCATCTAGACGATAGATCTGCATGTAGAAGGTCATGGTTAGGGTTCTAGATGCCATGTGTTGTAGATCTACACGGATATCCCCTGGTCCAGGTTTTTTCGATTTGGGAGTTTACTGTTGCACCATTATCAGGACGAGTTCGTGTGATTTGTGCTTCCTTTTATCGGTAGTATGCACCATTTATTTGTGTATCAAGTAAGGTAGATCTAACAACGATTCGTGGATGAACATTTGCCGACGATTAGACTGACCAACTGCATTTTCGGGATGGAGTTATGGAACCAAGTGGTGTGTTCATTGCTTGAGCATTCGACTAGGTTCGCTCACTCCATCTCTGAAAATGCAGTATGTCAAGTGCCACATGCAGTAAGAATCTGAATCTACAAAAGCCGCTATATGAGGCAATGTTTTCACCTTTACGAACTACTAATGATTAGGATAGTTCCACATGCAACAATTTTTTATAGATGGGCTTTAGTACTAGTATTTTTGCCCAAAGAGAAAATTTGTGCAGGATCCTTGGTACCAAGGGATCATCTATGGAGTTTGATTGTTGTGATCTTATGTCCCTACTATGTGTGCTACGCCGATGATTACAATTTTCACATAATGTAACTTCAGGGATGTCTGATCAAACCTTGTTGTATGTACAAACCATATATTTGTGCATCTAATTTGATTCGCTCACGCCATCTCTGAAGGTGACATGCAATTGCCACATTATGTGTGCAACATTGCCAAATATGAGGCAGTAAATTTCTGACTCATTAGTTTGCTTTCTATTCATTGCTTTGCCTTGTATTCATTGTTTTGCTTTGTGTAGATTGTTTTGCATTGTGTTTACTGCTTATCTTTGTGAGTCATTGCATGCTGTCAAGATCGGTGGCCGGGGAAAGGAGCCTGCCGATGGCTCAAACAAGAGGGCCAAAAAATCAGGGATGGCTCCCAATGTTGGCACCTGGGATGAGGCAGTGACCCCTACCCAGTTCTATAATGTGTTGATAACACCTGGACTATTCCTATCCCAAACGCATTCATGCCATATTTGGACAGTGTCCTTGACACGGTCACCCTGAAACTGACGACTGGATGCCAATGAGACATCACGATCTCAGATGTCAATGATAAAGCTTGCTTCGATCAAGGTTGGACACCTTTTACGGTAGCTCATAACCTCAAGATCGGTTACTTCCTGGCCTTCAAGAAGATCTACCTAGAGGTTTACGAGGTGGTCATCTTCGACTACAGTCAAGTCGAGGTTGTCAAGAGGTGCCCTGAGTACCCTAAAGCTTTCAGGAGGATCATGACGCAACGGTGACTTATGTCTAGATGAAGCAATTCTGATTTGTGTGTGGCCAATGAACTAGGCATTTTTCGTGCGCTGTCGTTGATCAATATTTATGTTTGTGTTTGTGTTTGTGTTTCTGATTGTTTTTAGTGGTATCCTCACCTCTCTCCAAAAGAGGCAACCCTATCAGCAACGCTTTAGGCAACCAAACAAATAGCTTGCTTGTGTTAATAGATGTATGTAGACAACCAAACGACCACATTTCTGTTTTTCATGGATGAAAAAAAATATGCAGGCTACCAAACGAGCTGTCATTCATAGCCCAGTGTCTGTACAAGGCTGACGGTAGCACTGCCGGGCTAGGAAAAAAATGAATACAGGCTACCAAACACGTCCATGAAGATTAGTTCAAATAATATATGATTTTAAAAAAAACGTGTGTCCGGCGGTGTGCGCAGAGAGCGACAACGGGAGCGTCAAGAAAAGTAGAAAAGAGCGCGCCCGGCCAGACAAACCGACGGCACGATCTCGCGGCTGGGCCCACCCACGCACGTCCGCCTGACCAGGCCACATCACCATATCCTGCCCCCTGCGACCCGTGAGTCGTGACTCGTTCCTGCGAAACCACCTTTCCCCCTCCGCCCGAACTCTGGACCCGAAAAGCCCATGGCGGCCGCCACCACCTCCGCGCCCAGGGTCTCCTTCCCCGCCGCGTCCCGCAGCCGCCGTGATGGTGGCGCGCATCGCGCCGGATTCAGGCCGCAGCCCTCCCGGGTGGCCGCGACGACGTCCATGACGGCGGCCTCGCACCCGGAGGCGGCGGCGCCGCTGAAGGCCGACCTGGCCCCCGCGGCGCCGCTGGAGGCGCTGATGCGGGTGGTGCCCGAGTCGCTCAAGGGCGCGAGCGGGTCCCTGGTGTCCGTGCCGGACCGCGGGGAGGCCGACTCGGTCGGCAGCCTGGACGGGCCCGGCGCCATGGAGTACCTCACGGCCGTGCTGACCTCCAAGGTGTACGACGTGGCCGCCGAGACGCCTCTGGAGAACGCCAAGAAGCTCTCCAATCGCCTGGGGGTCAAGTTCCTTGTCAAGCGGGAGGACAAGCAGCCGGTAATCATCAAGCTCGGGGCCCTATTTTATAATACCCTCCGCTGTTTTGTGGGGCTAATTCGACTTCTAAAATGTGCGGTTCGGCCGGGAATTGGCATTGCTTACTTTGATAGGACTCCCGATAAGTCTGGGTTTTTACTGAGGTTTTACTTTGACTATGGTGTATCTGCTCTTGATGCGTCCTGTGTTCTTCTCTCTCCTTGCTCAAGGACGATGAAAGATTCAGGATGTTTGAGCCTTTGATTCTTTTTTCTGGATTACTCAAAAATGTTTGGACTTTCAAGCTTCTTTTCTTTTTTTGGAAATTACGAGCGGAATGTCTTGGTATTTCATTTGCAGGGATCCTTTAGAATGGTTTCTATTTTAAATGGACCTCGTTCTTGTTTGTGATGGTGGCTGGACTTCCCATGCTCGATAGGGGTACTTAATTTCGTTATAAGACGGGTTGCTTTATGTTTTGGTGATGGAAGATAGAATCTTCTGTTCCTCACCGCTGCTACAAGTGAGGAATGTCAGGTCTTCAATTGCTGGGGCTGGACGGCAAGAATGTAAATGCACATTCACCGGCACAACAAATATGTACTATAACTCAACCCTTCAAGTTATATAAAAAAAAAAACTAGAACGGCAGGGGAGGAGGCCGTGGCATTTCATTAGGAAGAATGTTCAACATCACCGAATTGCTAGAGGAGGACTCAAACTCGGGTGGGTGAGAAGGGATCAATCCTTCCCCACCATTTTGCTATGCCCCTGCTTGCACCCTTCAAGTTATAGTGAACTTGGATCCATTTGATTAACCATATACCAAGGTTGCGCACCTCCGAGTACAGCGCAGGCGCGCAGCCAGATCTAACTAAACCACTCAATTTCATTCTTCTACTTGACCAGCCTTTAAACCAATTGATCGTGTGGGACAAACTCGCTAAGTTTAAAACCAATCCAACGACGTCGCAGCCTCCGGTCATAGGCTTGAAAGAGATTGGGCATCTGGACAGAACTTCACTTCTCCCGTCTCTAAGCAACTTGAGATGATGATGGCCTCTCCGTGCGGCGATGTCGTGGTCGTTTCGCACTAGGCACTCTTTTGCTCTTCTGGCCAACCTTTGCCTGTGCAAGTGCTAGTCACTCAGGCTGGTGGTGGATGTTGTCCCTGGTGTTTGTGCTTCGATCATCATCGTGGTCGGATTTGTTGTGATTTGGTTGAAATTGCGAGCTCCCGCAATTGATATGATACTTCCAGGCCCTGAATGTTGTTCCCTACTGTGTGCTTGTCTGGGTCTGCTAGGGTCCTTGAATTGTGGCCTAGTGAGGAGTGGAAACAAACTGACTCAGAACATGAACTAGATAGGAGATACCCAGATGAGCAACAATTAGATAGACAAGACTCCCAACAAGAGACGATGGCAAGTTGGATCAGAAAGAGGCTCACCATCGGAAGCTCGGAGGTAGACATTGAGCTCCATCGGTGTTTCGGTAGTATATACATCAGTAAGGGATTCACGAATGTATAACGATGACTTTTCATAAGCTGGGATTAGTGGCGGATCTAAGGAACAGTCGGGCCAGACAGAGGAAATTCGTCGAACTGGGCTGCTAATGGGCCATATTTTGCCAATATATAGGCATAAAAACGAATTTTCCCATCGGTTGGGCGAGCCTTGTCCTAGGTTGGCCCTAACGTAGCTTTGCCCCTGCCTGGGACCCACTTAGCTTCCAGAAATGGTCACAATGTATAAGGTCACATTTGCTATAAGCGATGGCCCACATGTATATTAAAAGCACATAACATAGAGGAGAGAGTAAGATAATTTTTATTTCTTATGGACCACAACACATAAGCTTATAGGTCACCCTTGAGAAAATTCCTCAAGGTCAACCTCCACAATGTAGATACTTGTCCATAAGAGCAATATTTTTGCTTATGGCCAACATTGTGGATGCCCTAAGAGCAACACAAACAAGATTTTGTATGTACTTTCCTTGGGAAATGAGAAGGCATCAGAGGTAGACGAAACATCAATCTCATAGAAGCAGTGAAGAGGACCAAGATCAAACATAAGAAACTAGTCACTAAGATGAGTCTTAACAAAGGCAATGTACTTCGGTGATGATCATGCCATCAACATATAGAAGAAGAGTCCGACCTCAGGATATAACTTGCCTTCGAGTTCGTATATATGCCCCTTGTCTTGGCCCTCAAGCCAAGAACCAATATAACTTGCCTTCGTGATCATACCGAACTAAGGAAATATATCCTGAGTCGACCTTCTTCCTAGACTCCACATGCTTCATTTCCTATATGTGCACAAATCCTTAACATGAACGTAAGGGTTGGGCGGTCTAGAAGACTCCCTCGTACCTGTACACGCATAGGTCTTCATATCTTCAGGGATTTACCGTATTCATAGGAACACGAGTATAATCGCCAATAATTTGCACGTAATCTGATATACTTGATCCTAGTGTCATTATGATTGACACAATGGTATGAGAGGAGGATTGGGTGAGGGTACCTTAGATACAAATTTACTTTTCTCTCCTATACATGTTTGACATATTATATAGTTAGTATCATTTTGCTTATGTGTTTCTGTTGTTGCCAAAGATTTAGTTCAGTTTGAATGAACAGTACGACTTGTTACCACTTTTTTGTGTGTTTCTATGTTTAGGTTAGTGTGGTCCTTTTGTCATGCACATGTAGTTCTTGCTAGATGCATCATTAGTGTTAAAGTTGTATATACTTTCCATGTATTAGCTGTATATAAATATCCCTGTTGTAAAAGTATTTTTTTCATATTTACCACACATGCACGTGTATATATTCCGGCCCATGGCCTCGTAGAAATACAAGTTACATATTTCCTCTCAATTTGCAGCCTAGATAAATATTTGTTGGTTAATGTATAGGTATTTTCATTCTCGCATTTGGCAGCCTAGATAAATTTTGTTTGCTTCATGTATAGGTATTTTCATTCAAGATTAGAGGTGCATATAATATGATGGCAAAGCTCTCGCAAGAGCAGTTGAAGAAGGGCGTCATCTGCTCCTCTGCTGGAAACCATGCTCAAGGAGTTGCTCTTTCTGCCAAGACACTGGGCTGTGATGCCGTTATCGTCATGCCTGTGACAACACCAGAAATTAAGGTTATCAATCTTTCGGTGCCATTACCTTAAATTTGTTATTTTGTATGGTATATTTATGTTGTCACCAGCTGGTAAACCTATTAGCTTAATCCAGTGGCAATCAGTGGAGGCATTGGGTGCAACAGTCGTTCTCACGGGTGATTCATACGACGAAGCTCAGGCATATGCAAAACTACGATGTGAGCAGGAAGGCCGGACATTCATACCTCCTTTTGACCATCCCGACATTATAGCTGGTCAAGGAACTGTTGGCATGGAAATTGTTCGCCAGTTGAAAGGCCCAGTGCATGCAATATTTGTACCTGTGGGAGGTGGTGGATTAATTGCTGGAATTGCTGCCTATGTGAAAAGGGTCCGCCCAGAGGTTAGCTTTAACTTAGAAGTATTTTTCTATGGAAAGTCTCACAGGACTACCAAGTTCTTTATACACCATCAAATAAATGACCCTTATTGTCAGTGTGTTTTGGAAGTTCAATTGTTTTTCACCCAATCACCTAACTGTGATCCTTTTTGGGATTGAACACAATACACATTTGGTCACATTGGATTACAATATTCATATTCAGAATGTCACTTTCTTGTATTTTTACAACAGTTCTGGTACAGGTAAAAGTAATTGGAGTGGAGCCCTCAGATGCAAATGCCATGGCATTGTCCTTGTGTCATGGTCAGAGGGTCATGTTAGAACATGTTGGAGGGTTTGCTGATGGTGTAGCTGTCAAAGTTGTAGGAGAGGAGACATTTCGCTTGTGCCGAGAACTTGTAGATGGCATTGTCATGGTCAGTCGAGATGCTATATGTGCTTCAATAAAGGTGAGAGTGGCTGATTTATTATATGTCCACTTTGCCTTAATATGTTAAAATGGATGCAGTATCCTGTTTTCATCATTAAAAGTTGTTCGACCCACTTGAATTGAGCACGGGCATAGAATGCACAAGAAAATAAAGAAAAATAATTCCCATCTTCTTGCAAGTGTTCCGTCGTCCAATGGTCTGTCAATAACTCAATATAATCAACCAGCTGACTTTCCTATTGGATAAGCGTTCTAATATGTGAATCATGTGGTGTGGTGACCTAGCTATCTAGCTTTCAGTTATTGTTGTTGATATCGATGTTCATTGTAATTTCCTTTAATTTACCACACATATTCGCTGTTGATATTCGTAATATTTTGCTCTCTTCCAATCTTACTACTGTCATGTTCTGGGCTATGCTATGCTAATGTGGATGCTGTGTCGCTAATAATCGTATTCATTCTGAGAATATTTTTGTTTGTGGGTGCAGGATATGTTTGAGGAGGAAAGAAATATCCTTGAACCTGCTGGGGCCCTTTCCTTGGCAGGGGCTGAAGCTTACTGCAAATACTACGGTTTGAAAGGGGAAACTGTGGTGGCTATAGCTAGTGGAGCAAATATGAACTTTGATCGACTTAGAATAGTAACTGAGCTCGCTGATGTTGGTAGAAAACGAGAAGCCGTACTAGCTACATTTTTGCCAGAGGAGCATGGAACCTTCAAAAAGTTTGCGGAACTGGTATGTCTCATAATTTTTCTATCAACACGTGACGGTTTATGTTCTATTTATTTTCATGTGACTTCTTGTTCTGCAGGTTGGCCGGATGAATATTACTGAATTCAAGTACAGATATGATTCTCATGGAAAAGAAGCCCTTGTTCTGTACAGGTAAGCAGACAACAATGCCAAGCCTGTTCACGTTTTCCTTTATACTGTTTATATACTGTTGTTTTTTCTAGAACCTTGATGAGTAGGAATACTCATAGACAGAAAAAGTCAACTTACATTCTCCTCTCTGTGTGTGGTTCTTTTGAATTTCAGTGTTGGCATCTATACTGATCACGAGCTTAGAGCAATGGTGGAACGCATGGAATCTTCAAAACTTAAGACTGTGAACCTTACTGACAATGACTTGGCAAAGGATCACCTAAGATACTTTGTAAGTTCAATATGTTCCTGCTGTGCTGATAGGCTATAGCTATCAGCACACTATTTTTGCAATTATTATACCAACAATTTATTTTAGAACCTAGCCAGTGATATTGTGGTAATATCAAGGATTACATTATGAATAATCCATGTTCAATATACTAGGATTATTCGCAAACTATTGTAAAGCAAAATAATTTTGAATATGTTTTAGCTGATCAGCACACTAATTTTGCAATTATTATACCAACAATTAATTTTAGAACCTAGCCAGTGATATTGTGGTAATATCAAGGATTACATTATGAATAATCCATGTTCAATATACTAGGATTATTCGCAAACTATTGTAAAGCAAAAAAAATAATTGAATATGTTTTAGCTGAATGAATATAACCAACTCTATTGTTTTCTCTCTAACCATCATTGATCATAACGGTGCAAGCTTCATTAAACTTTTCTTAATATGTGTACATGTTAAAGGTCTGCTCATTATTACCCTTGTGCTCCTCTCTGATACTTAAATGGTTCTGAAATTTTTGGTCTAGTGTGGAGGAACTAGGTTTTTCCACTAATATTTTTTGAGAAAACATGCAGGGGAACTTCCCTACAATCCATTAAGAAGGGAAACAAACTGTACAGGACCACCGAACAACGCCCTTAGGCATGAAAGAACAAACTGACACAGAAGTCGTAGAAAAATGTACAAAGAAAGGAACCCCTAAAACAGTGCAATGATGACTTGAACCACCCTTCTGTCAATCTGCCTTAAGCTACCAGAGCTCCCAGGTCCTTTGCCCCAGCGAGACATCACATGGTGACATTTTCCTTTATTGGCTCGATGAATGTACATTCACATTCAGAAGGTGACAAGTACCGTTCTCATCAATGATGACTGGGTCTTCGGTGGTGAGAGTGTACACCCATACCTCCCGCCAACTGGGCTAGACTCTGTTCATTGTGTATCACGAGTAATACGAACAAAGTAGTCAATGTCATACTCCTAGGAAATATGTATATATGATCGACGGTGTTTGCATTTGAAATGTTTTTAAAGTTGTACTATAATATCTCATAAACAAAATTTGAGGAAACTTAGTTATGTTGCAGTATTTGCATAAAACAACTGAAGCAATGAGTATGCACTTTTGCTGCAAGTGCAACAGATCGAAGGTCTTATCCCTAGTTGCTATGCACTTTTGCTGCAAGTGCAACAGATCGTAGGTCTTATCCATAGTTTCTTCCTCCATGTACTCCGTCTGATCCAAATTAGCTGACTCAGATTTGTCTAGATTCGAATATATCTAGACTTGTTTTAGTGCTAGATACATCCAAATGTAGACAAAATCAAGTTAACTAATTTGGATCGGAGGGAGTACTTCAAATCCCACTGAGGATGGAGTTACAGTTTGGTATTACTCTGCCAATACAATCACCTTAAGAATGAGGGCATAGAATGATCGTGTTCATTTTGTATGCCTCAAGGGTTGAATTAGCCTATTCTAGTATATTTCTAATTTCCGTTTGGCATTTGAATTTGTTTTTTTGGTGTAAAATATGATGTTGGATAATCTTATAATTCTTTTCTACAAATTTTCAGATTGGAGGCAGGTCAGAAGTAAAGGATGAACTTGTTTACCGGTTTATTTTCCCAGAAAGGCCTGGTACTCTTATGAATTTTTTGGATGCCTTAAGTCCCCGCTGGAATATTAGCCTTTTCCATTACCGTGCACAGGTATGTGAGTTGAGTTATGTCAGTAGCCTCCTTATGATAGTGCCCTTCTATGCCATCTCATTCATCTCACAATATCGTGCCACTAGCCCTGAAAGGTGGGAAATGAATGAAAAGATTTGACTGAAAATGAAAATGAGCAACAACATTGTTTCAGATACACATTAGCTTATTTACATTAGTGTGGCAAACAATGCAAAAGAAAAACCACAATCTAGAAGTACTACAAATGCACAGATTCAGTGAGCTAATTCTCTTTGGCAGGGCGAAACTGGAGCAAACGTATTAGTTGGCATCCAAGTGCCACCGGAGGACCTCAATGAGTTCAGGAGTCGCGCTGACAGTCTTGGGTACGAATACATGTCGGAGATGAACAATGAGATCTATAATCTACTTTTGCGCAACCCCAAGCAGGTCTGATGAGGCTGACTCACCAACCAACCATGGTTGATTTCCCTGTCTAAACCAAATTGTAGAGGCTTGACAAGGAAAAGTCTTCTGTAGGTAGGATTGTTACTGTGTTTTGCTCTCTTGTGTTGGAATAAAACCCTTGTAGTAGAATTTATTTATGTAGAATTGTTAAGAGTGTCATTTGTCAACATGTTCCTTTTGGTTTAGTGATGTGTGGTGTAGAGCTTCTGGGGTTAAATCTGTTGGTTGTAAGCTTGTAAAGGCACCAAGAATTCCTGAATAATAATACTGTAGTGATTGATGATGCAATCCAAGTATTCGTTGAGTTGCATTGCTCTTAATCATCGTTTGACAGCTTATTTTAGATATCTCTTACATTGGCAGCCCATGGATGTAGTGTATGCTATGGAGCGAATCTGCAAAGCTTCAATATCTCATTTTCTTTTGGATGAAAATTAAGTAGCCTCAGGATGATATAATGAGGATGTATCTCAGCACCGGAGGGGGAGCGACAGAAACATCCACAACGAGCCAGCTCCACGGATAGAGATGGCACCAGGTATGGGTACGGGTGGATAAACCTCGTACAGGTAGGGCTGGAATTTGAGGAAACTTATTAGTTATGTTGCAGTATTTGCATAAAATAACTGAAGCAATAAGCATGCACTTTTGCTGCAAGTGCAACAGATCGAAGTTCTTATCCCTAGTTTCTTCCTCCTTGTACTTCACAAAATCCCATGAGGGTGGAGTTATAGTTTGGTATTACTCTGCCAATACTATCACCTTAAAAATGATGGCATAGAATGATCGTGTTCATTTTGTATACCTCAAGGGTTGAATTAGCCTATTCAAGTACCTCTAATTTCTGCTTGGTATTTGAATTTTGTTTGTTGTAAAATACGATGCAGACCCGCCTAACCCGGAACTAGCTAGCCAGCGTGTAACATGTGACCGCTAAATCTAAACCCACCTGGCCTAGATTCGGTGCCCCAACCACAAAGCAGCCAGGGGAGCAAGCCTAGACAATCACGACCGTCGAGAGCTCAACCGGCTACTTAATTTTCATCCAGCGCCGCTCCATCGCCCAAAGCCACCTGACTGCATCTTCCGCGCCTAGGTTTCCGCCGCTGTATATACCTCTTGTAAGCCGTTGGCTGGGATAAGTTGCATCTATGAAAATCCCGGACATTGTGCAAACACTCCCCGTTATAGTGAAGTTTTGCTGGCTAGCGCTCGTGGTTTTTTCCTCTCTTTGTTGGAGAGATTTTTTTACGTTAAATCCGTGTCCCCCCGTTGTGATTTCGTTTTTGTTCTTCGTTATTTGCTTGTCGCGTTTATAACAAGTGGTATCAGAGCCCCAGATTTCAATCTAGGGTTTGTGACATGTCGTGATTAAAGTTTGATCTACCACGACTGGATTATACCACAAGATTCTCCTTGTGGCAGGTGAAGATGCGGGTGATTCTTGTCCAAACTTCTGATCTGGATGAAGCCTAGAAGGATGCAAAGGAGTGGTCCGACGAACAAAAGTGGAAGGACCATAAGGCTTTGTATTTGAAACAACTTCATCTATCCAATAATATTTTGCAGGAAGTGCTGGCGGAGAAATCTGCAACGGCCCTGTGGGAGAAACTGGAAACTATCTGCATGTTAAAGGATCTAACCAGTAAGATGCATGTGAAGATAAAGTTGTTCTCGCATATGCTGCAAGAGGATGGATCGGTAATGAATCACTTATCTGTTTTTAAAGAGATTGTTTCAGACTCGCTTTAACATCCCAGCATTAGAGCTTAGAAATAAGCTGAACACATGTGTGTACATTGCATTCATGCATAGAAAATCCGGATAATTTTTGCGCTTTTAAATAAAACTTGTCAAAGTGATTGAAGCTTCTCTTAACTTGGTGGAACTGAAGTAGATCATCAAGTTGACTGCGATAAGTTTCAATATGACCTTTGTTAAAAACCTTATCTTTGGGTAATATAATTTGATCGAAGGGTAGATCAAATGTAATAAAACTAAGTCACAACACACTATTTAATAAGGAGTACTTGATCTTCCAGAGATCATTACATGGTATTCCATACAACAACTCAAGGATGAATACTTAATGTTCTAAAGATGATATTAAGATATTACCTACCATAAACTCTGTATACCAAGTTAAGCTTATAACTTAAGAAAAAGAAACTCATGACTAAAACTTGAAACACTTGTTTCCTATAGTTGTTCCTACCATGGGTATCATGGTAGTTCTTAAACATTTACTCTTATTACAAATAGAGTAGAAAGGAAAGTCAAGCCAAGACCATCCAACATATACTCTTAATATGATATTAAGAGGTGACATTCCTATTTAACCAAATCCTAGTGTCTATTGATCATCAATGTGTGTGATCAATTCTTGACCTAGAACTTATTGACTCATAGCCTTTGACCTATTGTGTTGACCTTCCAAAGACCTTAAGTAAGTTAATAAGAAGAAGTAACTAGTTACGGTAGAGTGTGCCATCATCAATGGAATGTGATCCTTAGTGGAGATCAGACCATTTGATGTTGGAGGAGATAACTCACTCATGAGTTAACTAGAAGCAGTACCCAAAACTCAAGGGTTGAGCTAGTAATTGAGGAGCTATGAGAAAGCTAGTAGTATTAGTACATTAGATAAAAATCTTGTTAGGACAAGTGGAAATAGACTTAGAATAAGCTTGCTTAACAAGATAAGTCTATAGAGAGACTAATACAAGTTTACCACTTAGTTGAGTATAGATCTTGATCAGATAATTAGAAGCCTAAGCTTTGTATGATCAAAGGATGGTGGTCATTATTCTCAGGTCACCTGATGAAAGGATAGAGATGTCGCCTAGAGGGGGGGGGGTGAATAGGCAATTTCAAAACTATTACGGTTTTGGCTTGATAGAATGCAGAATTAAACTAAAGTTTATTTTACAAGCACAAAACCTAAATACACTAGGCTCAACTAAGTGCACCAACAACAAGATAAGCTAAGCAAGATAGCACAAGATAAATATACCACAAGTTATATGCAAGATATAAGTACTTCAAGCTCGATGGCTATCACAAGGAAAGTAAGCTTGGGTATAGAGATAACCGAGGCACGCGGAGACGAAGATGTATTCCCGTGTTCCCTTACAAGTAAGGTACGTCACATTGGAGAGGTGTGGGATTCCACGAAGGATTCCCAACGCCACGAAGGCTCACCTTCTTCTCCGAGTCTATCCCACGAAGGAATAGGCCCTTTCCTTATGGCTAGCTTTTCCCCCACTCCGGAGATGGCAAGCTCTACAACCACTTCACAAGCTCCACGAAGGAGAAGCCCGGGTCCCTTCACAATCTTCCACGAAGAGGACACCGCGGCACCAACCACCAAGCCAACTAGGAGGTCACCCTCCAAGAGCAACAAGCTCACGGTCTCTCACTCGAACAAATCGTAATGGAGATCTCAACACTTATGCAAGAATGCAAAGCAAGAACACCAAGGGTGTTCAAATCCCTCACTCTCAAATCCCACCAAAGCAACAAGTGCTAGGGAGGAATTAGAGAGGAAGAACAATGGTGGAAGTCAACCAATGACTTCAAGATCCAGATCCAAAGGGTTCCCCTCACTTAGAGGAGGAATTGATTGGTGGGGATTATAGATCTAGATCTCCTCTTCCAAAGCCCTCAAAAAGATGCAAGAATCATAGGAGGGAAGGGAGAGGAAGCAAGCTCAAGAGGGTCAACAATGGAGGTCAATTTTGGGCTTAAGAACTCCCAAAAACGTTGGGGGAAGAACCCCCTTTTATAGGGAAAAGCAAATATGGCCGTTGGAGAGAAAACAACGAAAACTCGGTTCCAAAGTCGGTTGGACCAGCCCCAGAACCGGGAAAATCGGTCCCCAGGCCAGAGGACCGACCTACAAACCAAAATACCTTTGTTTGCCAACCCAGAATAGACTCGGTCGCGAAAACCGGAAAATCCGGTCTGAGATCCGGTCTACCGGAGCTGGAACCGGACCGTCCGGTGTGGGGCTCGGTTGAACCGGATCCACAACCGGGATGAAACTGACTTCACAAAAAACGCAATAACTTTTGCATCCGGACTCCGATTTCGATGATCTTGGGCTTGTTTTGATGAGGACAACAAGCTCTACAATATGGTGCATGAAAACATCATAGTCAAAAAAAGGAAGATATAACCAAATGAGGAAAGGTATGGAGCCTCCCTATAAGAAGAACCGGTAAAACCTTCAAACTCGAAAACGCCGTATAAGATGCATACGAATTCCGTTTTCGATGAACTTGGGCTTGTTGAAGAGCTAGAAACAAGCTCAAGAACCTCACATAGAGAAAATACCAAGAAGCAACAAAATAGGAAGATGCAAAGTATGCCAAGGATTGAGCTCCCTACAACGATGTGATCAAGTTACCCAACCGAAATCCCCTCTTGATAGTGCGGCTATCTATCCTATAACCCGGTCTCCCAACAACCACCTTGATATCGGTAAAAGGAAAACCTAGCAAGGCCATACCTTTGCCTTGCGCATCCCGCTTGATCTTGATGGCAACGCTTCAAGATCCATCCAAGCCGGAATGCACCACTTGATCATTGTTGCTTCGTGAAGACTCATAATTTGCTCCCCCATACACCACTATGGGATAACTTCATTAAGACACGTCTTCACATGTCCACTATCACCAATATGGACGGCAAGCTTCAAGCAAATGATCTTCTCGAGATGCTTATCTTGAACTTGCCCTTCTCAACCTTGATGGCGATCACCACTTGATGCCATCCTCTCATGGGCTATTGAGATATTCACTTTTGAAGCATGCCCATGGAAAGATACCTATCCCATATATAAAACACAAAGGAACATATATAATGGGTTAGTTCATGATGCATAAATGACAAGGCTTACCACACCACAAGATCCATGTGGTACATTCTTTATGCTTCATGTGTTGACCAACTTGAAATCACTCTTCACTCTTTGCATTGGTCAAGCAAGTGTCTTCTCAAGCTCCATCTCAATATCTTGAGGTACATAAGGAACTCTTCATTTGATTACATTCTCTAAATCTTAGTGAACCATAGCTCAACTAATGAGGCTATCATGACACCGGCTTAGAGCCATATCTTGAATTCTTCTATTGGGATCACACTCTCAAGATCTTGAACATATCATATTCTTCTGTTCAATTTGATGATCTTGATGCCAAAACTCAAGGTATATCTTTATATTCATAGCATCCATACTTGAATCCAACACATGAACTACAAGCATGACCTATGGAATATTCCTTCATATAAAACTCAATGAAAACATTAGTCCATAGGGATTGTCATTAATCACCAAAACCACACATAGGGGCAATTACCCTTTCAATCTCCCCCATTTTGGTAATTGATGACAATCACAACAAGAGGGTTTATATAATAAATATTAGAAACAAGTACGCAACTTATCCGAGAATAAGTTGTATACAAGAGGTTGTATTTCATATGGTTAAGTAACACAACGATACTAGCCCATATGAAAACCAAGTCTACTCACACAAACTACAACTAATGCAAGAGATGTGAGTAGAACCAACATATATAGAGCAAACTCCCCCCACAATATATGCACGTGTGATGAACTTGAATTTCATTGCATACATTGTCAAGCATAATCTTTGGGAGAGTTTCCACTATATATTCAACCATGCAATACATAATAAAGATGAAATGCATGAAAGGCAAACACTTAAGAACAAACCAATCTTAAGTAGAAAACCATTTCCCTTAAAACCCTGTAGACTTCTCCCCCATTGACAACAAGTGCCAAAATGGATGACAAAGTTAGAAGGCCAACATAGTTCAAGTTCCTCCCAAGGTGTGCATTTCTCATAATATGAGTGAAATCATATGCACATATCCAATGACGAATAATTGGAGGAAATCAACTATATTGAGGATCAAATATTGCTAAAAAGATAACAAGGTGAAGAAACTTCAATGGATGAAGCAAGCAATCAAAAGATCCAAATAATAAAATGGACAAATAGTGCTCTAAATGAAATAAGGAAGCTCCCCAAGGTTTGTGCATAAATTAGTTGTTTCATTTGAATACAATATGCACAAACATGGAATCCTCACTCCCTCTATATCATTTAGAACACAACCAAGATACAAGGAGATATAAATCAATACACTTGTCAAGACAAGATTAAGTCCAAAATAAACCAAATATGAGATATGGGTGTATGAAGATGCAATAAAACTAAACCGAGCACTCATAAATCAAGACCTTACCAAAACCATTAACAACTAAGCGGATAAGTGAGATGGTTGGCAAAAGGCGAGGATATCAAGGCGAGAGATTAACACTCTTGTGTATATAAGTTTCTAATTGGGAAAACATGAGAATAATCCACAAAGAAACATCCATACATAAGAGGTTAATAAAGATAAGAAAACATGATATCCAAGAGGAAGTCATAAGATATACCAAAAAATGATATTTTTCTTAAGTGCATATATATAGCCCATGGCTCTATTTTCTCTTATGGTATATCAATGAACTTCACCAAACAAAAAGAAAACCTCAAAAACATCATAACTAACACTAAGGGAACTAATGCTAGTTGGGATATTTTGAGAAAGGTAACAAGTATCAAAAGGAAGGATTCAATGAAATTTCAACAATATTGCACATGAGAGTACCTTGAGGAATTGATATGCAATAAATTGCTAGAAGGCATATTTGGGATTGGTGAATCATGAACATGATTTTATATACTCCCCATTATATGCATCATCTCAAATTACTCACATAAGCAATAAGGATAAAAAGTCTTTCAAAGATCCTTGCAAGAACCGCAACATTTACAAACAAATAAATTCATGCCAAGATGCAACCTACAAGAGATTGGATGGAAGAATCGTATGCATGAATAAGATACTTGTTACCGAGATAGCAATGGTATGATGTAGTAGATAAGAATTCTTCGATCATCCTATCTTGGCTCCAATTATCATGTGGTGACAACACGTTCCTTATTGATAAGACAAGCATCCATTGCATCTCCAATGTACCTAAAACAACATTCAAGTAAATATTGGTCCCCAAACTTATTGGGTCCAAAGTGGTTAGACTAACCACAACACATAGGACATACTCCATAAAAATATGTGCATATTTAGAGATGAAATTTGAATTTCATGCACATCATAGCCGTTTAAGGATTTGATGGAGTATACTCTATATATTGGATCAAAGAAAGCAAAACATGATATAAGATATACATTTAGTAAACATGCATGCACGAGACTTTCAGGAACCAAAGAATATATAATTTGGACAAAACACCAAAAAATTCAAGAAGACATACAAGGTGTGACAAAACACATTTGTTGTCCAAACTATATCAAAGAATCAAATCAACACAAGATTTATTCGACAAAGTTTAACAAATGAACCAAGCAAAAACTATTGAGCATAAAAGATGAGATAAAAACATAAATGCTCAAATTTTTATCTCATTCAAGCAAATAACATAGAGAAGAAATAATGAGATAACAAACTCCCGAAAGAGCAAGGTTTCAACAAATAAACCAAACCCTTAACACTTTTCACAATGACACAAGGTTCCGAGAAGAAATGGCTTGTCTTCCACAAAAAGCACATTTGATAATAATCAAAAACACCAACAAAGAGATGTTCGAAATCCAAGGAAGAAAAAGGGAGCCACAACAATTTTTGGAAAGAAAAAAGGCAATAGGAGGTGAAATCCAAGGTGAAGATAATCCACAAATTCTACCACACCCAAGTATATCAATTGTCTAAGACAATGAGTGTATTGGAATTTATTTCCGGTGGTATATTGCATAGATATTAAACATAAATCTTCACAATAAAAAGCATAGGATAGGAATAAAAAGATTAAGCACTATGCAAAGATAGAGATTCTTGATAGCTTCAACTAGTCACACAATCAAGCAAAGCAATGATTAGAATAACTTGAAGCAAATGGTCTCCCAAATAAGATATAGAGATATGCATTTGAGGAAGGCCACACCAAGAATTTCTTACTCAAGAAAAGACCAAAAAGATGAGCAATAAAAGCTTCTAACAAAAAATAGGATCTTGTTTGAGCAAACATGCCACCTAGATACAAGATAATCAACAATATCAACTCTAAGTGGCACCACCTCATATGTTCACATTTCCTAGGATTGTGATATGCAAAAGAAGCATATTACTCCCCCATAATGTGGTATTCTATTTTTTATTATTAAGAGGAAAAACAACCTCAACTAGAGATAATTAATGGACATTTAGAATTTGAATTTCTCATGAGTATGACACACCACATAGTGACTAGATAAGCTTGCAATATCAATACTAAGTGGTAGTACTCATGTACACACATTTTAATGTTTGAGGGATGCGCAAGGCATATCACTCTCCCAAAATGGGATGTTCCATTAATCACTCGATAAGAGCCAAAAAAGATATCATCAAGATGCATTAGAGGCTCAAAGCAAAACACACAAGTAAATGATGTGCCAAACACATAGACATACTTGAATACACAAAATAAGCAAGCATGAGGCACAACAAATACAAACACATACTTGGTACAAAACCAAAATATGTAAAGGGGCAAGTAACTTACAATATAAAAGAGTTGAGTTCGAGTTACCGCAAAGAGGCACATTGGGTATATGGTAGGGAGATGATAATCCTTATAACTTGGCTTTATAAAATATAATATATGAAAATCCCTTAATTCTTCATGAGTTAGCCAAGTCTCCAATGCCCTCCAATAACAGCTATTGATCAAGTTTGAGCTTGTTGTTCCCCAACCAAGTTGGGTCCTAAGAGGTTAGTCACAATAGGCTTGGTAACCCAAATGGTTCGTTTCTTGACACCACTTTGAGTTCCAACAAACTTGGCAAACACATTGCCATCCTTATCCTTCCCAAGAGAATAATAATCATCAACAATGATAGGGTTAGATAAGGTACCATTTGAACATGAAGAGGCCAAGTGCCCCTTCTCACGACATATGTAGCAACAAGTGCTCCCCTTTCTCTTCTTTATTGATTTCTTGTCTTGGGGAGCCTTATCTTGATTCTTCTTGGGAAGTGGCCTAGCTTCAACTTGAGGTTGAGATTGGGCTTGACCTTGACCTTGTGGCAGCTTCCCTTGTTGCTTATCATTCAAGTGCTTTTTCTTCAATGGACAAGATCTTACATGATGTCCTACAACCTTGCACTTGAAGCAAATAATCTTAGACGAATTCTTGACTTGGTATTGGCTCTTCTTATTGTTGCTCTTGGACTTGTTCTTATTATTGGAGTTGAATCCAAGTCCACTTTTATCATTGGGGCATTTTTGCACACTCAAAATATTATCGACTGTGGATTTGCCGTCATGAATCTTTTCCAAGTCTTTCTTCAAAGAAGTGACTTGGGCCTTGAGCTCTTTGATTTCCTCTACATGGTTAGTATAAATAGAGGTACTGGAGGAAGTGGAAGCTTCATTGTTAGAGCAACAAGGCAAAGCAAGTAATCCAACACAAGTTTTATCAATAGTATGACAAGAAGGATCACTAGGACTAGCACATGGCAAAATAGCATTTTGAGTAGAGGTTGTGCTAATGTCCAAATGAGGCTCACAAGATGTTAC
This sequence comes from Avena eriantha, assembly GCA_910589775.1. NCBI lineage: Eukaryota > Viridiplantae > Streptophyta > Magnoliopsida > Poales > Poaceae > Avena > Avena eriantha. Next base: position 167,526,506 of record OU342743.1, on the reverse strand, counting down.
CTTAGTGATACTTGCCTCACGAGCTAACTTTAGCCCATCATAGAAGATTATAAGATCATTATGAGAGGCCAAGAGCTTTTCATGACTTTCTTCCAATTTCCCATAGTTGCTAGTTAGCAACTCAAGTTGAGCCCTTAGCTCAACATTCTCCTTTAGGGTAGATGCTTCACAAGAAGTAGAGTTAGTAGCACTAGCATCATTAATAGATTTTTCCTTTTCAAGCTCATAAGATTCAATTTTTTGTATGAGGAGACAATTAGTGTGCTTCTCCTTGGCAATCTCTTGCTTAAGGAGATTGAATCTCCGACTCCCATCATCAAGTTGGAAATCCAACTCCTCTATGGTTTCCGTTTGTTTAGTTATGGTGTCCATAACATGTTTGATACAAGCAACGACCTTATTATTACCACAAAGAGAGGTACACAAAATGGTCAGCTCAAGCACAAGAGCTCTAGTATCCTCATCAAGGTCATCATCATTATCATTGCTATTATCTAGACAAGATATCTTGGGATCCAAAGTAGGAGATACATTTGATCCTCTTGCCATAAGGCACATGTGAGTATGGGAGGATGAAGACGAGGATATTCTTGAATCTTCATTCATGATTGTGTCTTGCTCCATAGGGTGTTTGATTTCCTCTACATTGTTAGATACATAACTAGAGGAAATAGAAGCATTTTGTTTATTGGAACAAGAAAAATCAAGCATATCATCTACACTAGTACTCAAATAATTTCTAGACAATATGCAAGGACTAGCAACACGAGGGGATATATAATTATCGTTGCAAGAAGTTCTTAAGTCCAAACTCTCTACACCATTAGCATTTATAGAACATGAATCATTGGTGTAAAGAGAACCAGTACCATCATTACATATGATTTCTCCACTCACCATGCCATTACCTTGTGACTTGTCACATGTAGGTGAAGTGGAGGGAATTGAAATCTCATCGCGGCCAGAGGTGGAAGCCACTTGGAGCTCTTCATGATGTGAAGGAGAAGAGAGATCCTCGGAGATACCACCGACCCTGTGAGAAATGGACCCACCAAATATTTCTTTAAGCTTGGTCCACATCTCATGAGATGACTTGCGCTTTACATTTGTCAAGAACAAATTAACTATGGGGCTCAAAGATAAAATAAGCTCATTAGATACTTGGGCTTTGAGATGTAAATTTTTCTCATCCTCTAAAGATAGATTTTGAGGATCCATCGGAGGAGAAAAACCTACATCTAGAAATCGCTCAATATTTGGACACAAGGTCCGAAGATTACAAAGCAAGCAATTTCTCCACAAAATATAATTTGTGCCATCAAAGATAATTGTGTCATTGTGCACTATACTACTAGCCGGCATCTTTAGACTCTAGGCGGTGAAGCCTAAACAAGGAGAGACCTTGCTCTGATACCAATTGAAAGGATAGAGATGTCGCCTAGAGGGGGGTGAATAGGAAATTTCAAAACTAATACGGTTTTGTCTTGATAGAATGCGGAATTAAACTAATGTTTATTTTACAAGCACAAAACCTAAATACACTAGGCTCAACTAAGTGCACCAACAACAAGATAAGCTAAGCAAGATAGCACAAGATAAATATACCACAAGTTATAGGCAAGATATAAGTACTTCAAGCTCGATGGCTATCACAAGGAAAGTAAGCTCGGGTATAGAGATAACCGAGGCACGCGGAGACGAAGATGTATTCCCGTGTTCCCTTACAAGTAAGGTACGTCACGTTGGAGAGGTGTGGGATTCCACGAAGGATTACCAACGCCACGAAGGCTCTCCTTCTTCTCCGAGTCTATCCCACGAAGGAATAGGCCCTTTCCTTATGGCTAGCTTTTCCCCCACTCCGGAGATGGCAAGCTCCACAACCACTTCACAAGCTCCATGAAGGAGAAGCCCGGGTCCCTTCACAATCTTCCATGAAGAGGACACCGCGGAACCAACCGCCAAGCCAACTAGGAGGTCACCCTCCAAGAGCAACAAGCTCACGGTCTCTCACTCGAACAAATCGTAATGGAGATCTCAACACTTATGCAAGAATGCAAAGCAAGAACACCAAGGGTGTTCAAATCCCTCACTCTCAAATCCCACCAAAGCAACAAGTGCTAGGGAGGAATTAGAGAGGAAGAACAATGGTGGAAGTTAACCAATGACTTCAAGATCTAGATCCAAAGGGTTCCCCTCACTTAGAGGAGGAATTGATTGGTGGGGATTATAGATCTAGATCTCCTCTTCCAAAGCCCTCAAAAAGATGCAAGAATCATAGGAGGGAAGGGAGAGGAAGCAAGATCAAGAGGGTCAACAATGGAGGTCAATTTTGGGCTCAAGAACTCCCAAAAACATTGGGGTAAGAACCCCCTTTTATAGGGAAAAGCAAATATGGCCGTTGGAGAGAAAACAACGAAAACTCGGTTCCAAAGTCGGTTGGACCGGCCCCAGAACCAGGAAACTTGGTCCCCAGGCCGGAGGACCGACCTACAAACCGAAATACCTCTGTTTGCCAACCCGGAATAGACTCGGTCGCGAAAACCAGAAAATCCGGTCTACCGGAGCTGGAACAGGACCGTCTGGTGTGGGGCTCGGTTGAACCGGATCCACAACCAGGATGAAACTAACTTCACGAAAAACGCAATATCTTTTGCATCCGGACTCCGATTTCGATGATCTTGGGCTTGTTTTGACGAGGAAAACAAGCTATACAATATGGTGCATGAAAACATCATAGTCCAACAAAGGAAGATAGAACCAAATGAGGAAAGGTATGTAGCCTCCCTATAAGAAGAACCGGTAAAACCTTCAAACTCGAAAACGTCATATAAGATGCATACGAATTCCGTTTTCGATGAACTTGGGCTTGTTGAAGAGCTAGCAACAAAATCAAGAACCTCACATAGAGAAAATACCAAGAAGCAACAAAATAGGAAGATGCAAAGTATGCCAAGGATTGAGCTCCCTACGACGATGTGATCAAGTTACCCAACCGAAAGCCCCTCTTGATAGTGCGGCTATCTATCCTATAACCCGGTCTCCCAACAACCACCTTGAGACCGGTAAAAGGAAAACCTAGCAAGGCCATACCTTTGCCTTGCGCATCCCGCTTGATCTTGATGACAACGCTTCAAGCTCCATCCAAGCCGGAATGCACCACTCGATCATTGTTTCTCCGTGAAGACTCATAATTTGCTCCCCTATACACCACTATGGGATAGCTTCATTAAGACACGTCTTCACATGTCCATTATCACCAATATGGACATCAAGCTTCAAGCAAATGATCTTCTCGAGATGCTTATCTTGAACTTGCCCTTCTCAACCTTGATGGCGATCACCACTTGATGCCATCCTCTCATGGGCTATTGAGATATTCACTTTTGAAGCATGCCCATGGAAAGATACCTATCCCATATATAAAACACAAAGGAACATATATAATGGGTTAGTTCATGATGCATAAATGACAAGGCTTACCACACCACAAGATCCATGTGGTACATTCTTTATGCTTCATGTGTTGACCAACTTGAAATCAGTCTTCACTCTTTGCATTGGTCAAGCAAGTGTCTTCTCAAGCTCCATCTCAATATCTTGAGGTACATAAGTAACTCTTCATTTGATTACATTCTCTAAATCTTAGTCAACCATAGCTCAACTACTCAAGATCTTGAACATATCATATTCTTCTCTTCAATTTGATGATCTTGATGCCAAAACTCAAGGTATATCTTTATCTTCATAGCATCCATACTTGAATCCAACACATGAACTACAAGCATGCCCTATGGAATATTCCTTCATATAAAACTCAATGAAAACATTAGTCCATAGGGATTGTCATTATTCACCAAAACCACACATAGGGGCAATTACCCTTTCACCTGAGAATAGATGATTAGGTGTTGAAGAAGAGTTATGAATATACCAAGTTAGGCAAGTCCTAGTAAGCTGAATCATCTAGCTTGACCATTAGAAGTCAAGCTAGAGCATAGTGAAGTATTTGATGAGTTGTATGGAGTAGTTGGAGGCATGGTAGCTTAACCAAGTTAATATAAGGACAACTGGTATTATGGGAGTAGTACTATACCTATTTCAAAGGATTGATATCCTTTGTATGTATAGTAAGGATTGTAGTCTTGCAAACCTTGGAAGTAGTTGCAAGATGAAGTTAAGGAAGCTAATAGATGGAGTTAGCAGTAGCTACATTGATAGGTGCATCAATGGTAGTTAATTAAGAGGAGTTATATACTATGAGTAAGAATGGAGTAATGTTGAAGTGGCATGACCATGTCATCATATGATGATGGATATGGTGGAGTTAGATGATTGTTGAAAGGGCATGTATGCCCCATGTGTGGTTTTGGTAATTAATGACAATCCCTATGGACTAATGTGCAAATTGAGTTTCACTTGTAGGTTTGTCCATTGGCATCGCTTGGACCATGTGTTGGTTTCAAGATGAAAAAGAAGAAGCATCGTCCAAGGGATTTGTGCCTATTGGAATCAAGTAGAAGAATAAGATCAAGTATGTCTTGAAGAAGAAGAAGATGGAGTTCCTCATGGCTATCTTCAAGACATCATCAAGAATTGTTGTGCAAGCTCAAGAGAATGATGAAGACAAGTTCAAAGAAGATGCTTCCCCATGGTGTATGGGGGAGCATGTCTCAAGACTTCATCAAGCAAGTGCAAACAAGTGCAATCAAGAAAGATGTTCCATCTTGAAGGTGACAAGATCGTCTACATCAAGCTCAAGTGGGATGCTCAAGGCAAAGGTATGGTCTTGATAGGGTTTCCTTTTTACCGGTCTCTTGTAGTGTTCTTGTAGTGTTGGGAGACCGGGTTTAGGATAGATAACCGTACTATCAAGAGGGGCTCTCGAGTGGGTGACTTATTCGTATCTTTCGGAGAGAGCTCAAACCTTTGCGTTCATAGCATCATCTTTCTTGGTTGTTGTTTGGTTCTTGTCCATGTGAGGATCTAGAGCTTTTGGTTATCTTCCTAATAAGCTCTAGTTCATCAAAAACGGATTTCCCTTGCATATCTTATTGCGTTTTTGATCTTGCGGGTTTTCTGGCTCCACACTTTGGGAGGTATCTCACATATATATTCATGGTATTTTCTCCCTTGGTGATATCCAATATTTCTACACGTCGTTATCTTTCCAACAAAATTGGTTTCATCTCGTTTGGAGTTCGGATGCAAAAGTTGTGGCATTTCTGGTTCTAAAGTTTCTCTGACCGAAAGTACCAGCCAGACGCCGGAAGTACCGCTCGGGCAGAAATGCCGCCGGTAGTACCGGTGTTAATACCGTCCCAACTTCCGGTGAACCCATTTTTGGTTCAGTATGCTCTTTGCCTAGTCTGCGCTATTTGACAGAACTTTGGTCGGAATCTTGGGCGGTTGTACCGGCCCAGGCGGTAGTACCGGTGACCCACCGGTAGTACTGGCCGGCCTCGTTTTTGTGTTCGTTTGCACCGTGTTTTTGGACCGTTGGCTGAGTGCCACCGGTAGTACCGGCCACCCACCGGTACTACCGGCCGTGCGTGAGTCTGTGGGTAACGGGCAGATCGGGGAGCCCTTTAAAAGGAGCTCCCCTTTGCCCTTCGGCCCTAACACTTGATCTTCTTGGTTTTTGGCTTTCTCTCTCCTCCATTGTTGACCTTGAAGAGCTTGCCCTCTCCCCTTCTCCCTCCTATGATTCTTGCATATTTTTGAGGGATTTGAGAGAGGAGATCTAGATCTACAAGCCCCACTAAGAAAAATCCCTTCTTTGTGAAGGAATCCTTGGGATCTAGATCTTGGAGAGTTTTGTGTTTTCCTCTTGTGTTCTTCCTCCCTTATTCCCCCAATAGCTTTTGTAGCTTTGGTGGAATTTGAGAGTGAAGGACTTGCCTCTTGCATTTGGTGCATAGGTTTGAGTTCTCCTCGGAGATTCGGTGAGTTCAAGCCCTTGGGCTTGTTTCTCTTGGGTTCTTGGAACCCTAGATGGTTGTGTGGAGTTGTGGTGTGTTCTTGGGGCTCCAATTGAGTTGTGGAGGTTCCTCAAGCTTGTTGGCCTTTTGTGGCATTGTGGAGCCTTTGTGGCGTCTCTTGGGAGCCCTCCAATTGAGTTGTGGAGATTGCCCCAAGCCTTGTACGGGTTCGGTGACCGCCCTCAAGTGTCCCATAGTGGAACGTGAGTAGGCCTTTGTGGCGAGCTCACGGGAGAATAGGGTGAGCCTTTTGTGGCGTCGGTAGGTTGCGTGCCTTCGCATCTTGGGGTGAGGCCTTGTGTGGCGTTGGGTGAGCATCGTGCCACCACACCTCGAGGTGAGCCACTTGTGGCGTTCGAAGTACATTGCACCCCCGCACGTCTCCAACGGAGACGTAGCTTCTTTGGAAGTGAACTTCGGGAAACAAATCATCGTCTCCGCGTCTATCGGTTATCTCTCAACCGAGCCCTTTACTTATGCAATTTACATTGTGATAGCCTTCGTGTTTGAAGTATATGATCTTGCTATCACCTTGTTGCTTGTCTTGCTTAGCATAGGTTGTTGGTGCACTTAGTGAACCTAGTTGATTTAGGTTTGGCTTGATAAATTAAACGTTAAGTTTTATTCCGCATTTATTAGAGCCTAAACCGTAATATTTTTAAAACGCCTATTCACCCCCTCTAGGCGACGTCCATTTCCCTTTCAATTGTCTTATTCAGGAAGATGTAATCTTTGTGAATAAGATAAGAGAGATATCTAGAGTATATTTATGAAAGGAATTCCTTATCTCAAGATATCCTTAGTGAGGTATTAAGGTAAGGATTCTTTAGAAGCCTTAACCAAGAATATATCAAGCCATGACAAGACCCATGTCTACTGTATTATTCAAGACCCTAGAATCAAATGGATAGTGAAACCATTTCCTATTCCTAGGTAACTATAGAATAATACCTCTTGGACAACTAAAGTTTCCAAGATGTAATTAGAGAACCAAGTGAGTGTTTGAGAAACCTTGTCCAGTTGATTGTCTTAAACTCTAATAGGAACCTAGAGTGATAGATTTATCATGATCACATTAATAAGTAGTTCCAATATCTCACTCTATGTGGAGATATTAAACCACTCATGGATTTAAAAGTAGTATCCCTTAACTTTGATCTTTGTCCATATCTATAATTGAATATGAGTTATTAAATCCTCTCAGAAGCTATGATAACTATATGCAGATGAGTATCTTCATTGTTGTTATCCATGTATAAGAATTAACCAAAATAGTTTTGTGATAATTATAAACACTACTAAGCAAGTAGAACTTCAATAGGGAAATTTCCAAGTTTTGGAGAACCATAAAATTTAAACCACCAATCTATGAACCCTAAGATTTAATTCATTAAAAGGTTATTCCATTAATCTTTATTTGAGTATAAGCTAGAATAGAATTCTATTGATATCATTAGCCATCCTAAACCATCACCCTTACCATGGTGAAAACAAGAACATTTCTATAAGATTTGCATATGAGAAACAAAACCCTAAATCCTAATTACTTTGTTTAATAAACAAGATTATATATTTAAGTGGAAATTGTAACACACTAACAAGATTAAGAAATCAACTAATATCAGGTCCTCTAAAAATATTTGAAATATTGTATAAAAATTTCAATGCTTAAAGGAGTTGGAATTTGAAATAAAAATGGGGTATGAAAACAGAAAATCGAAATAGAAAAAGGAAAAGAACTGCGCAGCAGTATTGGCCCGCGGCCCGGGTCGTCTCTGTGTTAGCTGCCATCCACGTGCGCCTCCGGAAAATTTCGCTCGCTCCACCACAGTCCAGCACCAGCCTAGCCCAAATACCGTTTCGTCCAGACTATCTCCGTCGTCCACCTCACGCGCGGCGAGCAGCTCACTGGCGGGAGCACCACCATCGTCCGCACCAAGATGCTCGCCGCCGTGGCTCGGGAGGGGATAAGGAGGCCACGATGACACCCATGTCCGTCCTCATCCCCATCCACTCTCTCTCTCTCGCTTGCTCTCCATCTCTCTGTCTCCATTCCCCACATAGCCGAAACCCTACCTGGCCGGAGCCAACCACCATCGCCGGTAGAGGTAGTCCCAAAGACCGTGGAGTAGTCCGAAAGAAGCGCCATGATCTGAAGATCCTCTGGGCAGAACACAGTAACAAGGGGAGCTTGGGGGAAGGAGAATTTCATAGATTCCTTTCATCGGTTGTCGCCGGAGTTCATGGCCATTGGCGCATACCAGGGCACCATCCTCGTCGTCGACCACCGCAACAGCTTCAGGGTGCGCTACCCGTGCTTGCACACCTTTCCGTATTCTCCCTCTCGCTCTGGTTCACCTTGTCGTTGCCGACCTCTGTCTGCCGCCGCGCAACCTCGTCGCTGTTGTGTTTCCGGTGACCAAAACCTAGCGGTGCTTGCGCAGTTACCCTCGTCTCACTAGCCTCGTTCAAACGCACCACTTTAAGAGGTCCCTGGTGCAGTATTTTGGCGTCGCCGCCGTACTCCAGCGAGAGTCCGGCGAGCGGTCGTCAGCCTGGCGTCACCTTGACCAAGTCCAAGTATGGACTGGTCCGCACCAACGTGGCGTGCCGATGTGGCCACTGGCCCACGGGTCAATGCCTTAGGGTAGGAGTTACCTCGGTGTAAAAAGTATTACTGGTTTAGTAAATAGGTAAAATAGTATAAATTCATATATAAATAATTTCCAAAAATTTAATAAAATGAATAAAACTTGTAAATTCAATATCTTTTCTTCTATAATTCAGAAAAATGTATATAATATAACAAAATGCTTAGAAAAATAAAATCTATATTATAAACTTATTATCAAATATTATTGTGTTAACTATTTAAATAATTATTATTTAATAAAGATTTTATAAGTAGTAATACTTTAAAAATTCATAATTTAATATTGGTAAATAAGAAAAATATAAATAATATACCAAAATTCTTATAAAAACAAAATCTGCATTTACAAACTTGTTTCAAATATTTTTGCATCACTTAACTAATATTTACTATTTATTAAGTATTTATTAGGTGATAAAACTTATAAAAATCATATCATATTATTTAAAAATCACAAACATATTTATAATATACCTAAATGATCACAAAAATAAATTGTACACATTAAAAATGTCAACTCTCACTTTTGAAGTAACATAAAAGATTAAGGTATAACAAATCTTATTCTAACTCTTTTCTTTATTTCTAATTCATTAAAAATATAAAACCTTTGTTTGCCTTTACCATTATTGGTTTGGAGTCCAAAAATGTAACAGAAAGCACAAGTTATGTTTAAATAAAGTTAAGATAGGTCTAAGCAATTCAAGTTGTGCTTACTAAAACTACCATTCAAAGTTAAGTAAATCTTACTGTCCAAAAATAGTTTATCAATTATAAAATCATCAAGATTTGAATACTAATTATTTTACAAGTTGGGAATCCACTCTAAAGGCTAAGGAAAGTTTGTAAGTATTTAACATGATGGCATTCCCATGTTTATAGAAATGATTATTAATTCTATAATAAGTACGTGATTTTATCCACTTATAAAATCAAGAAAACACCACTTCTATTAATGCATAATACTTTTGTTTTCCCTTCGTGGAGTGTTAAAAGTCTCCATTTACTAGTAGAATAGATACTCAACAGTACTAGTTGTTTTCTACTTTAGTACATCTAGTTAATAAGAAAATCTTAAAGTGTTAGCCTCAAGTTTAAATACTTTTTACTTTGTAAAGTAATATTTTCCTCAAGGGTTATTCTTTTAATAAACATTAAAAGTAATCCTTGAACACCTATTTAAAAACTCTAATGGAATCTTAATCTTGTTTAAGAAGTATTTCAAATACCATATCATTGAGTGCTTTACTATTGCATATTACTTGTTATAATTACTTATTGTTTCACACGCACTCTCACAAGCCTTAATAAGAAGCACAAGTGTGAATCTATTATAAAAGTGCAACACATTCTAAAGAACTCATTTCTAGTTTCCAAACCCTAGATTAGATACGACTATTCAGAGGATTCGCGTTTCTCAAAATGCATTACATTACTTATGCATCGTTGCATCTTGCTTCTTTAAACATTAGTCCTTACCGGACCAATGATGTTATTTACAGAATTTGGATCTTCTACTGTCTTGAAGACCGTGAGTGCATAATCTTGCAATCACAAAAGGCAAGTTCACAACTTTCTCATGTCCTTTGATTATTTTCTATCAAATGCTTGTAACTCAAATATTGTCATCACCTGCATTCCAAAAAGGTCAGGAAACATCATTTTTATAATACTATGATTATGGATTATTTACCAGATGGTAATAATCTACTAATATAGTTCCAATGGTAAAGGAACATAATATCTAGGACTTAACAACCAATGTCGCCAATGATTCTAGCGTCGTATATTACGCGTCAACCATGAGATTTGGAATGCGACGGAGAAGTCAGCTGGATCTTCTCCCTTTCGCATGGACGGATGACCTTATCGTGAGGCTGTTGATTTGTCGTGGAGTTCCAGAGAATCCAGCACATGGGTGGGACCCCTTAGTTCCCCACGAGCTAGGTGTCTAGATTATCTGTGCATCTCTGTTTGGGTCTTAGTTCACCATAGCTTATGGTGACCGCCAGGCAGAGCTGCGTACGGAGTCTTTGAGAGGCTACCCAAAGTGTAACTATGGTAGTTGTCTCGGGGGATCGTGTCTTCATGCGGGGTCGCGGAGAGGGGCAGCGATTGGCTTGGATCTTAGACTAGGCCCCACACCAAGGAAGTGTGGATGAGAATGCAACTCGGATGTGCAACAAAGCTAAGGTCTCTTGTGGGAAAAGTGACGCACCTTTGTGGAGTGTAATAATTGTGACATGTTACTCCCTGTTCCGGGAAGGAGCTACGAACGTGGCAGGAAAGGAACTCCATGAAGTTCTGGTCAACCTGTGAAGGCTATCGGACATAGTTTTCAGAATAAAAGCAATCTTTGAAGAAATGTTTACGAAAACCTGCATTGCCTATGACCTATGGTCTGTGGCTGTAGAGATAGTGCATCATACACTCCTTTTTAGTGAACTTGCTGAGTACGCTCGTAATCAACCGTACCTTCTTAACCCTTGCTAGGTTTTAAGCCGTTGAAGACGACGTCAACATCAATTTCTGCTCCAGAAACCATCATCGGCCGCTCAAGTTCTTCAATAAAGTCTATGAAGTCAACATATACATCAGCTGAAGTGAAGATAAAATGTTAGTTTAGATAGGAGTAGATACTCTAGCCATAAAACCTACTTCTGTAGGGAATTGCAATAGCAGCAATGGCAAGCCAAATAATTTAGATGCTAGTCTTAGTTACTAGATAGTTATGAGTTATTATTTCTGGTTCTTCTTTGTAAGAAGTTTCTTTCTCTCTCTTTAACCTAGTTTGTTCTCTGGATCTCTTGTAAAGAGTCGAGTTGTAATCTATAGTCATGTCTTGGACCGGCTGTGTTTCTGTTGTACCACTCCGAGGGATGTAATACTAGTGAATGGTGTTTCATTGGTGTTATGTCAACGACTATAGTGTACTACATCATGCAGTGGTATGCTGGGTCACCACAGCTGGTATCAGAGCATTTGCTTTGACCTTAGGATTAAAACCCTTTTAGGAAGATATGTAGGTTGGATAGTGACTATAGGAGCCATCTTATCTAACCAAGAAATGTGATGGATATCCACTTGAGGATAATCTTGTCACACTTAAGTTGGATGTCCTTATCATCTTTCTTAAGGATTAGTTATATGTATTCTCTAGAGAAATGCCATTTTAGTCTCGTTCTAAATAGGTATAACATTACTAAGATATCTTAAGTAAGATAAAATATCAAGTAAGATTAGGACTAAGTGTAGGATATCATGTGGAGTAGTATTAGTGATGGAGTCTATATTTAGAACCCCTATGAAGTAGCAGAATTTACCACTAGTTGATATCACTATATCATACAGGGTAAACCATTAGAGTATGTATAGATACAATTGGAAGTAAATCATATGGCATTCACTTGAGAATACCATGTGATGGAATAGAATTTTGTAAAGAATCATTAACAGTAAGCCAAGAAGAAGAGTTATCATGGTGAAGCTCTTTAATCATGATGACTAGGTAAATCTGGACAAGTTCGTGGTGAGAATAGCTCCGAGACCGTGATAAGTCTATAACTAGGACAAGTACTTAGTAAATAATCTTGTAATAACAGAAAGTATAGAACAATGAAGGTCTATGATAGAAGTCATAGGTGCCATAATATTACAATAATTTTGGGATTAAGGTAGTAACTACAGTTTTGTTAGTAGTTTTGAGAGATCATGTGAGGATAGTTTACGATAGAATAGAAAATTGGTAGTCTTTAGTAGCCCCGAAAGAAAGGTAAGTGGTTAGTTAGAACCATAGTTCTTTTCTCAAGATTATCCTGCTGCAATTGAGCAATTTGGGTAAATATTGAGATGAAAAGTAGTCTAAACCCTAAGTGCTAAGTAACACAAAGTAAACATATACTAGGAGGTGTCATATATTACACAGCTAAGCCTGAATTCTAGAGGCATTATACTCAACTATTATATTCCGGGCTTATAATGATGTGTGTTATATGTACCACATTTGGATTTTTGACTTTTATTGCATCTTCTTGATTGACTAGATCTGTGCATGAAGTTTGACTCGATGTGCAAATGCATGTTGCATCATCAAGTTATTACTTGATGTTATAGACCTAGATAGAAAAGGGAATTCGTGTAAGGGAGTGACGAGTTCCGAAGATCAAGATGAAGACTTGCAAGGAGAAGGAAGTTAAATATAAGGTGTATCAACACTATTTTGAAAGGATGGATCAATCCCAACTTGTTATTAGTTGGTAATAATAAGAATTATTAGTGCAGAAAAAGGGGGAGAGCAACATGAAGGATGAATTTGAGTTCACTTAAGATAGGTGATGTTGCTAAGAAGCTAATGAAGTAGTTGTACCAGGTTCATGGAAGTATCATGAATCAGAGCAAAGAAGAAGTTTTGTAATAAAGGTGGTATTCAAGCTCTAACAATTCAGAGAGAATGCAAGTAAGAAGTCGAAAACCGTAGGGTAATTCGTACACCTAGGAGGATCCACAACTAGTATCCGTAGTTGTTATCCACAACTGGTATCAGCTGGTATCCGTAGCTGGTATCCTAATGGTGTAGTGAAGTAAGTCATATTTGTGTAATCTAAAGAGTATAAAACTTGGCCTAAGTTAAGTTAGACCTAAGGAATTATGAAATTAAAGATCGTCTTTCGAGACGCTTTGTGAAATCGGGCTTACCAAAGCAAAAATGTCTAGAAGGTTAAGAGTAAGACAAATAGTGTCGGAAGATTCATTTCGGAGATCCACAACTATGTGGGTGTACCGCAAATTCTTTCGTGAAGCCTTATAGAGATAAAGTATAAGTTAGACAATGACCAATATCCTTACTATTGAGTTAAAGGGTATTATACATAAAGTTTAGAGACCATTAGGAAACCCCAACGGGGAGAGTAAACAATAAACACTGAAGTGTTGTTGTCTAACTTTCTGACTAAAGGTTGGAGGAGAAGTACTAAGTTACGATGAGGTTAAGCCTTATTCTCATAAGGTTATAAGAAATCATCTGTATAGGAGTACTCTCTAGAGTAAGTCCGGATGAAAGATCGAAGGAGATATAAATGCTTAACCCTAGTGGACTAGTTATAAGGGGAAATAGCTCGTAAGTTGTCCCTAAGTGTAAAGAGAGTATTCCAAAATAGACCGGTGTATAGTAGTAGGAAAGCCTGATTGGAATGGACTAAATTTGCCCTAGACCAATTCTAAATAGGATTGTAAGCATATACTCCAAGAGATTGTAGTAATCGAAACCATAGGATAAATTAGAAGTGATAATGTATATTTTCAAGAATGAAAAGGATTCAAGGAAAAGATCTAGATAAGGGATACCACAATTATCCCCAACTGTGATCACAATGGAATTTGAGAAATGTCATGATCAATACAAGTCAACTCCTCATTCCGAAATGCATGAGAGTACGAACTTCAGGGACGAAGTTTATTTTAAGGGGGAGAATCTGTAACATCCCAGCATTAGAGCTTAGAAATAAGCTGAACACATGTGTGTGCATTGCATTCATGCATAGAAAATCCGGATAATTTTCGCGCTTTTAAATAAAACTTGTCAAAGTGATTGAAGCTTCTCTTAACTTGGTGGAACTGAAGTAGATCATCAAGTTGACTGCGATAAGTTTCAATATGACCTTTGTTAAAAACCTTATCTTTGGGTAATATAATTTGATCTAAGGGTAGATTAAATGTAATAAAACTAAGTCATAACACACTATTTAATAAGGAGTACTTGATCTTCAAGATATCATTACATGGTATTCGATACAACAACTCAAGGATGAATACTTAATGTTCTAAAGATGATATTAAGATATTACTGATGTCTATGCACTTCTATTCTTGTAGACAGTTGTTGGGCCTCCAAGTGCAGAGGTTTGTAGAACAGCATCAAGTTTTCCTTTAAGTGGATCACCCAAGGTTTATCGAACTCAGGGAGGAAGTGGTCAAAGTTATCCCCTCTCAAGCAACCCTGCAATCAAGATACAAGAAGTCTCTTGTGTCCCCAACACACCCAATACACTTGTCAAGTGTATAGTTGCACTAGTTCGGTGAAGAGATAGTGAGATACAAGTGGTATAGATAATTATAAGTGGTAACGGTGATAGAAAATAGATTGATGGCGTGGAAAAGACTAAAGTAAAACTGAAATAAAGATAGAAGCAAGCAAACATGTAATAGATCTAATAGCAAACGGTGTTTCAGTGCTTAGAAACAAGGCCTAGGGATCATACTTTCACTAGTGAACACTCTCATATAAATATATTCTTCTTTATGATACTACGTTGAACTACTCTCCGGTTGGACACTCTAATCCATGGTAGGGCTATAACAACACACCTCAAAGTAAGCCTTTCCCATCTAGATAACCCCACACTGTCACCTTGAGCACTAGATGGTTCCAACAAACACCACAATCTCATAAAGACATCCAACTCCAAATATAACTCATAACAAGTATTTGAAATCTCTAGCCTAAGTGCCACCATGGTGTGCACACTATCAACTTCACACACATGGGGAGAGCAGAGATCTATTAAAGCACTTGAGTATCAAGGTAGATCTATAGATTACAAGCTCATGATCTCAATAAGATCATGCATAGAGAGAGAGAGAGAGATGAACACATAGCTACCAGTAGAACCCTTAGCCTCGAGAGAGAACTACTCCCTCCTCATCTTGGGAATCAGCAACGACGATGGAGATGGTGGTGGAGATCGATGGAGATGGCTCCGGGGGCACTTCCCCGTCCCAGCAGGGTGCCGGAATAGAGACTTTCTGTCCCCCGAATCTCCCCTTCGGTGGCGGCAGCGCTGTGGAACTTTTCGTGGCGGGAGGCATCTTATAGGCGAAGAGGCAAGGTCGATGGGCGGCCAGGGGTCCCATACCACCTGGTGGCGTGGCTAGGGCTAGCTCGCGCCACCATATGGTGTGGCCACCCTGTGGCCCCTCTCCATCTCGTCTTCTGGCTCCGTGAGTCTCCCGGTAAAATATCGACTTTGGCTTTTGTCCGGTCCAATTCAAAGAATATTGATTTCTTGACTTTCCTAGAACCAAAAACAGAAGAAAACAGGCAACTGGCATAGTGGTACTTGTTAATAGGTTAGTCCAAGAAAGTGTGTAGAAAGTACTCCAAAGTTGGAACAAAACACAAGAAAGTAGATAAAACCAAGCATGGAACATCAAAAATTATGCATACGTTAGCAACGTATCAATTACCTACCATAAACTCTGTATACCAAGTTAAGCTTATAACTTAAGAAAAAGAAACTCATGACTAAAACTTCAAACACTTGTTTGCCATAGTTGTTCCTACCATGGGTATCATGGTAGTTCTTAAACATTTACTCTTATTACAAATAGAGTAGAAAGGAAAGTCAAGCCAAGACCATCCAGCATATACTCTTAATATGATATTAAGAGGTGACATTCCTATTTAACCAAATCCTAGTGTCTATTGATCATCAATGTGTGTGATCAATTCTTGACCCAGAACCTATTAACTCATAGCCTTTGACCTATTGTGTTAACATTCCAAAGACCTTAAGTAAGTTAATAAGAAGAAGTAACTAGTTATGGTAGAGTGTGCCATCATCAATGGAATGTGATCCTTAGTGGAGATCAAACCATTTGATGTTGGAGGAGATAACTCACTCATACTAGAAGCAGTACCCAAAACTCAAGGGTTGAGCTAGTAATTGAGGAGCTATGAGAAAGCTAGTAGTATTAGTACATTAGATAACAATCTTGTTAGGACAAGTGGAAATAGACTTAGAATAAGCTTTCTTAACAAGATAAGTCTATAGAGAGACTAATACAAGTTTACCACTTAGTTGAGTATAGATCTTGATCAGACAATTAGAAGCCTAAGCTTTTTATGATCAAAGGATGGTGGTAATTATTCTCAAGTCACTTGAGAATAGATGATTAGGTGTTGAAGAAGAGTTATGAATATACCAAGTTAGGCAAGTCCTAGTAAGCTGAATCATCTAGCTTGATCATTAGAAGTCAAGCTAGAGCATAGTGAAGTATTTGATGAGTTGTATGGAGTAGTTGGAGGCATAGTAGCTTAACCAAGTTAATATAAGGACAACTGGTATTATGGGAGTAGTACTATACCTATTTCAAAGGATTGATATCCTTTGTATGTATAGTAAGGATTGTAGTCTTGCAAACCTTGGAAGTAGTTGCAAGATGAAGTTAAGGAAGTTAATAGATGAAGTTAGTAGTAGCTACATTGATAGGTGCATCAATGGTAGTTAATTAAGAGGAGTTATATACTAGGAGTAAGAATGGAGTAATGTTGAAGTGGCATGACCATGTCATCATATGATGATGGATATGGTGGAGTCAGATGATTGTCTTATTCAGGAAGATGTAATCTTTGTGAATAAGATAAGAGAGATATCTAGAGTATATTTAGGAAAGGAATTCCTTATCTCAAGATATCCTTAGTGAGGTATTAAGGTAAGGATTCTTTAGAAGCCTTAACTAAGAATATATCAAGCCATGACAAGACCCATGTCTACTGTATTATTCAAGACCCTAGAATCAAATGGATAGTGAAACCATTTCCTATTCCTAGATAACTATTGAACAATACCTCTTGGACAACTAAAGTTTCCAAGATGTAATTAGAGAACCAAGTGAGTGTTTGAGAAACCTTGTCCAGTTGATTGTCTTAAACTTTAACAGGAACCTAGAGTGATAGAGTTATCATGATCACATTAATAAGTAGTTCCAATATCTCACTCTATGTGGAGATATTAAACCACTCATGGATTTAGAAGTAGTATCCCTTAACTTCGATCTTTGTCCATATCTATAATTGAATATGAGTTATTAAATCCTCTCAGAAGCCATGATAACTATATGCAGATGAGTATCTTCATTGTTGTTATCCATGCATAAGAATAAACCAAAATGGCTTTGTGATAATTATAAACACTACTAAGCAAGTAGACCTTCAATAGGGAAATTTCCAAGTTTTGGAGAACCATAAAATTTAAACCACCAATCTATGAACCCTAAGATTTAATTCATTAAAAGGTTATTCCATTAATCTTTATTCGAGTCTAAGCTAGAATAGAATTCTATTGATATCATTAGCCATCCTAAACCATCACCCTTACCATGGTGAAAACAAGAACATTTCTATAAGATTTGCATATGAGAAACAAAACCCTAAATCCTAATTACTTTGTTTAATAAACAAGATTATATATTTAAGTGGAAATTGTAACATACTAACAAGATTAGGAAATCAACTAATATCAGGTCCTCTAACAATATTTGAAATATTGTATAAAAATTTTAATGCCTAAAGGAGTTGGAATTTGAAATAAAAATGGGGTATGAAAACATAAAGTTGAAATAGAAAAAGGAAAAGAACTGCGCAGCAGTATTGGCCCGCGGCCTAGGTCGTATCTGTGTTAGCTTCCACCCACGTGCGCCTCTAGAAAATTTCGCTCGCTCCACCGCAGCCCAACACCGGCCTAGCCTAAATACCGTTTCGTCCAGACTATCTCTGTCGTCCACCTCATGCGCGGTGGCCGAAGCAGCTCGCTGGCGGGAGCACCACCGTCGTTCGCGCCAAGATGCTCACCGCCGTGGCTCAGGAGGGGATAAGGAGGCCATGATGACACCCATGTCCATCCTCATCCCTATCCACTCTCTCTCTCTCTCTCGCTTGCTCTCCATCTCTCTGTCTCCATTCCCCACACAGCCAAAACCCTAGCTGGCCGGAGCCAACCACCGTCGTCGGTAGAGGTCATCCCAGAGACCGTGGAGTAGTCCGGAAGAAGCGCCATGATCTGAAGATCCTCTGGGCGGAACACAGTAACAAGGGTAGCTCGGGGGAAGGAGAATTTCACCGATTCCTTTCGTCGGTTGTCGCCAGAGTTCATGGCCATTGGCGCATAGCAGGGCACCATCCTCGTCGTCGACCACCACAACAGCTTCAGGGTGAGATACCCGTGCTTGCACACCTTTCCGTCTTCTCCCTCTCGCTCTGGTTCACCTTGTCGTCGCCGACCTCTGTCTGCTGCCGCGTAACCTCGTTGTCGTTGTGTTTCCGGTGACCAAACCTAGCGGTGCTTGCGTAGTTAGCCTCGTCTCACTGGCCTCATTCGAATGCACCACTTCAAGAGGTCCCTAGTGTAGTATTTTGGCGTCGCCGCCGTACTCCGGCGAGAGTCCGGCGAGCGGTCGTTAGCCTGGCGTCACCCTTGACCAAGTCCAAGTATGGACTGGTCCGTGCCAACGTGGCGTGCCGATGTGGCCACTGGTCCACGGGTCAGTGCCTTAGGGTAGGAGTTACCTCGGTGTAAAAAGTATTACCGGTTTAGTAAATAGTTAAAATAGTATAAATTCATATATAAATAATTTCCAGAAATTTAATAAAATGAAAAAAACTTGTAAATTCAATATCTTTTCTTCTATAATCCAGAAAAATGTATATAATATATCAAAATTCTTAGAACAATAAAATCTATATTATAAACTTATTATCAAATATTATTGTGTTAACTATTATATAATTATTATTTAATAAAAATTTTATAAGTAATAATACTTTAAAAATTCATATTTTAACATTGGTAAATAAGAAAAATATAAATAATATACCAAAATTCTTATAAAAACAAAATCTACATTTACAAACTTGTTTCAATTATTTTTTGTATCACTTAACTATTTATTAAGTGATAAAACTTATAAAAATCATATCTTATTATTTAAAAATCACAAAAATATTTATAATATACCTAAATGATCACAAAAATAAATTCTACACATTAAAAATGTCAACTCTCACTTTCGAAGTAACATAAAAGATCAAGGTATAACAAATCTTATTCTAACTCTTTTCTTTATTTCAAATTCATTAAAAATATAAAAACCTTTATTTGCCTTTACCATTATTGGTTTGGAGTCCAAAAATATAATAGCAAGTGCAAGTTATGTTTAAATAAAGTTAAGATAGGAACATATTTTGAGTGGGAGCTTATAGGAGTGATTCTTGAGTGTGTTAAGAATAAAGCCGCAAGTACTGTTAAATAATGATTTATAAGGTGTAGAAGTTAATAATAAGTGTATTATGATATTATGTAGTATTCCTTAAGGGATTCTGAAAAGGGTTTCAGAATAGAAGTTAATTAAGGAACTGGTCCTTAATAACTTAAGTTAGGAATAGCATTAAGTTTAACATCAATGGTTGAAAGAAAGAAAAGGATGATCATCATCCACTATGTTGAGACATAGGTTCTATCTTAGAAAACCATGATGATAACTTAACATAATATATGATCCAATAAGGAACGTTTAAAAATGATTAAGTTTGAATCACGGAATGTTAAGCTGAGTTTGTCCGTAGTATCTAATAAGAACTGTAGACATATTTTCCAAATCCATAAAGGATGACATATCTTAAAGCATAAAGGGTTATGTTATAAGGAAATATGTTGGAAACTCCTGTAAATACTGATTAAAGTCAAGTAGGAAGCGAGGTGAACAAAACATCAAAAGTTGCATCAGAGTGCACTCGTGTTTGGATGATTACATTTATAATAATAGATAAGGGTACCATCAAAAGTGCTGTATAATGTTATGGCGGGGCTAGTTCGCTTTTAACGTAGAATGATGTGTCCTAGGGAACAGTGCCCATGAGAAAGCCCTCGAGGTTAATCGAAAGTCACTGTAGGCTCTGGAATCAGGCCTTGTTCTGCTGCCATAATGACAATGCATACATACAGATGTTATCATGCGATGATAAAGTATTAATGTCAATCAAGGTGACATTAGTAAGTTGCAGGGGATTTGGGACTGTAAAGTATAGACCCAAGACTCAACCTCTTCCATGCGCAAGCATGTTCAGGGTACCGGATATATGGTGCCAATGATTAAGAATAAATGCAGCTAGTGTATTTGTACTCTAGTGTAAGTGGGAGACTGTTGGAAATATTCCCTAGAGACAAATAGTTATAAGGACTATTATCATGTTTCATAAAGTTTATGATTAAGTTTTATATCATGCTATAACTGTATTGAGTAGAAACATCAATACACATGTGATATATAAACAACCAGGGGTTCCTAGTGAAACTCTAGTCATTGGTTTATTGGTTAACAGATGATCAAGTTTCCTGATCATGTGTCATTTATGCTAGTTGGAAATGGAGTCAACTCATTTTGTGAATGAGATGATGAACCAATACCCAACCTAAACATCGTGACCCGATCATGTCACGAAGTTCAAGTTATGATGGTTAGAAATGGATCCTCGTAGACTATTCCTTAGACCGTGAGGCTATATCAATCACTGTCTCCCGAGGGTGCTTAGATAGCATCAAGCGCCACTTGGTGATATAGTGGTTATACAGGTGTGTTAAGGTACTCGGAGGAAACCGTAGAGGCAATATATGTCAAGAGCGGGATTTGTCCGTCCATGTGACAAAAAGATACTCAAGGGCCCACTCAGAGAAGTTATATCCAATAGCTGCGCAGCGTCTGATTTGATCATAGGGATATCACTTGTCGGAACGAGTCAAGTAGCATTGTTCGCTAACGAGATTGAACACGACATGGTGATGTCATTGATCAGATCTCGGTCAATGCAAGTATCGAGAGACAAAGGGAATAAGACATGATTGTTCCGGTTCAAACAACAAAAGATCTTCGTGGAACGCACAGGGGTCACATGGCCATTGATGACCCACGAGTATAGGGGGTGTATCGAAGTATTTTCGATAAGTAAGAGTGTCAACCCAACAAGGAGCAGAAGGTGCTGGCTAGTGGTATGGATCGGGAGTTCTCTGCAAATACTTAGCAAATGGATTTTTAGGATTTTTTTGATAAAGCAAGTAAATAAAGTACGAGTAAATAAAAGACAGTAGGAATAAATGCTGCAGGTGGCCCAATCCTTTATGCAGCAAATGACAAGCCGATTGTATTACTTAAGATGACCAAACGTTCTCGAGGACACATGGGAAGACTGTCAGGTGCTTTCTCTTCATATAGTTGATTAATCTTCTTTAGCTTGCTAAGTGTTGTGTGGGTGAACCTGTGCTAATGTACCGACCTTCCTAGGACTAATACATACTTGTGATTATACCCCTTGCAAACATACGTAAGTACAAGAAAGTAATTAAGGTAGAAACCTAACCACAGTTTTAAACTCTAAGACCCTTACGTCCCTTGTGCAATGGTTTCCTAACGGGGGTTCGGGTTTTTGTCACTCCGGCAACCCCTACGATTAGTAGCCAAATACACAATGCATTCCCCTAGGCCCATATAGGTGAAGTGTCATGTAGTCGAGTTCACATGACACCACTAGAAGAAGTACACCACAACTTAAATATCAAACTATTGAATCTTTCTCAACACAACTCCACTACTAACAACATGACTTCTCCCATGTCCTCAAGAACAAAACGAACTACTCACAAGACATCATATGGATCATGATCAGAGATGGAATAATGATGTATAACAATCTGAACATAAACAATAATTCAATGGTTCCACTCAATAGCATCAACTACAAAGAGTAATCAACATCGGGAAAGTTTCCCCTAAGAACTATGCAAGATTCAACCCAATTGTTACAGCAATATGGAGATGGTGATGAGGGTGCTGATGGTGATGATGGTGGTGATGATGATGATGATCTCGATGAAGTCTAGCTTGACGGTGGTGTTGATGGCGACGATCTCTCCTCTCCGGGAAGGAATTCCCACGGTAGAAATCTGTCTGCCGGAGAGATCTTTCTCTCTCGGTGTTTTCCGCCCCGCAGAGGCGGCGGAATCTTTCCGTGGTCGCTCCCCGAGTCTTAGGGTTTCGGGAGGAATATATACGCAAGAGGGGAGAGCCAGAGGTGGGCCAGGGCGGCCACACCACCTGGTGGCGCGGCCTAGGGTGGCCCGCGCCAGGGATGGTGTGGGCCCCCTATGGCCCATCTCCACTCCTCCTTCTGGCAGCCTTCGTCTTCTGGAAAAATAGGATTTTCCATATATTTTCCTGGATTTTATGATCTTTGCGAATTTTGTCTCCAAACAACACCTTTTCCATCAGAATCCTGACTGCAGCGGTCCATGCTCCAAAAGTCATCAACCATGCAAAAACAGATGAAATAACATGAGTATCACCTCTCAATACGAAATATATCAAGGAATAACAGTGAATTATGACATAGAATAGTGATGCAAAATGGACGTATCAACTCCCCCTTAGACTTCGCTTGTCCCCAAGCGAAACTGAGCTCAGTAAACATGGCCTTAGGTTTATAGAGTGAAGATTCGATAAAAGAATACGGACAAGAAGTATCACATTCATCAATACATAGATCATAATAGAAGACAACTCACTATTATATAACTTAACTTGCAATAAATAAAGTAAACACAATAGAGATACATGAAGTAAATCGTAATTAGCAATGGCAAACTTAGCTCTTGGTCGAAGAATAGTTGATAATTTGCTGGAGTTCACAAATAACTGGTTTTCAATGAAAGCTTTCAAAGTAGTAATCACCAAGATAAGAGCAATGTGCAAAACAAGGAACATAAGAAACATGATTGAATAAATCATCATATGAATGAATGAAACACAACCACTCAAAATACTTGCTGAGATAGATGGGAATAGGTTTACTGACTCAACTAAAAAGTAATAGAAATGCCCTTCGCAGAGGGAAGCAGGGATTTCAAGTTCCATAAAGAGCTCCCAAAAATTATGATACTTATTAGCTTTCAGCTCTCATTGCCCCTATCATAGGCATCTTTAGGTAATTAAGGTTAAAGTGACACAACTAAGAGGATATGCTTGACAAGTTATAAGTTGAAATCTCATGTCCCTTAATTACGAGTACCGAACCTCATGCTACTCAACTTCAGTCACGAGTAAGCTCTTGTCATTGTAAATACATGTGTATCATCGAGAACCGCCAACGGGGTACCCCTTGCACAAGATACAGGAGCTATCCCATAATCAAAATGACAAGGCAAGCAGACAATGAGCATCTCAGCGATCTTTTTATTTGCTATTTGCATAGGTTTTTATTGAGGATGCTTCATAGAATGCTCACTATAGTTATGCTGCAAGTTTCCACCATGATTAGGCATGGCTCAGGCTAGCGGCCCAGGCGTTTCTCTAACACACATATGAACTCCATGATCTTACAAGTTCCCCTTTTATTTCACACCGTCGGGATCCATAGGCAAAAGAATCATGATATCAACTAGGTACAAAGTACCATGGTAGTGTTGAAAGCATTACACATGATACATGGTTCTGCTAACTTCAATTCATAAAGCGCAAGCATATACGCAACAAAGAAGGACCCAATGGTTCAAGTTTATTAAGTGCAAGAAAGTAAAGTGTGCCATCAAGTTCGTGAGAGCTTTAATCACTAATTTTGGCATAACAACTTTAATTTGGAAGGTAGATAAAAACAAGAATTTACTTGGAATAGCAATAGTGCTAATAGGTAGGTATGGTGGACACAAATGGCAATGGTTTTGGTTTAAAGGAGGTGGATGCACGAGAAGAATTCCCTCTCAGTACAGGTTTTTGGCTAGCAGGGCTGGGTAGCAAGTATAAGAGTTGAAGGAAACAAACAAACATACAGGTGATAAAGATAAACATGCAATCTTCCTTGGAAGCACAAAAGATCTTAACTAGAGAATACTAAACTTATGAGCAAATCAAGAAAGAAAGATGATGAAATTATTTTTCTTTAGAGTACTTTTATCTTTTCATTGAACTCTCAAAAATAGTGTTGCTACTGACCGAGCCAGGTTTGCCAAAACCAACTAAATTAACTCAATGATCCCAAAGTGATACCAATACTAACAACAAGATCAATCATATAACCATGAATTGAAAACTAATATAAGATATGCAAAAGAGTAAATGATAGAACTTCTCATTAATATTCCATAACGGCAACTCACACCAAGGGATACATATCTAAAGAGAGAGGGGACACTTCCATAATGCAAACCATCCTACATGATAACTTCTCTATTCATGATATGACTCTACTAAAAAGGTAAAAAAGATAGAAGATAGTGATGTGATACCGCGACACTCCCCCAAGCTTAGAACAAACCAAGGGGATGCCAAACCTGATGACGAATTACTCCTTCGGTGGTGGTGGTATCCTCTCATCATCGTTCGACTTCCAGGGCAAGGGCTCCCCATCAACAAAGGACATCATGGTCTCCAGCATCCTGAAACTTGCAGCAACACTTATGCGTTTAAACCTAACCTCATACTCACAGTTTTGATTTTGAACATCGTAGAGCTGTGCTTGCAGTTTGTTGGTTGTTTGGCGGAGTGAGAGGACTTCATCCTTGAGCTCATTAGTCTCTTTTTGGTGCTCGGCGATGAGTTCGGAGCAAATCTTATGGATAATATCCACTTTGTGTTCCACCATCTTCTTGTACCTAAAGACTTCTTGCTCCAGTGCTTCCATCCTATCCTCCAGACTCCCTTCACCCTTAGGGCCTTGAACCTCTTTTATCCGGATCTCCCCATCTTCAAGCAACAACTCCTTGGGATGAATCTTCAACTCTCTCATGTATGGGTTGATGATATCCTCTAAAGAATCTTCCTTGGCTGATCTAGAGAAAGACATTGTGACTCCAACTCTAGGACTCTACCTGTCAGAAATAGATCGAAACGAAAACACGGCGAAAACACGATATACGAACCTCGGGAGATCCGGGGAATTATATATTATGAAGTTTCATAACAAGAGGAAGGTACTGGGAGAAAACGGGTCGGAGACAGAGTCCGGAGTGGCCACACCACCTGGTGGCGCGGCTAGGGGTGGGCCCGCGCCATAGGGTGGTGTGAGCCACCCTGGCTCCGTTTTCGTCCCTCTTTCGCTTCGTAGCTTTCCTTGTTGACTAAAAACTACAAAAATATAATTGGATAGTATTTTTCGCGGAACTTTTCTTACCAGAACTGTTACCTCTTTGGAAACAGACTCTGCAGGTCTCTGAATTTGGTCCTTGGTAAATTTTTCTGGAGTTATAACTTGAAAAGCATCAACATCTTCATTGTAAGAATCTCCAGCAATATAGTGCTTGAGTCGCCGCCCATTCACTACTTGTGTAGTATTATCTTTTAAAGAAGAAATTTTTATTGCTCCCGAACGGTACACTTCTTCAATAATGAAAGGTCCTTCCCATTTTGATAGTAGTTTTCCTACAAAAAATTTGAGACAAGACCTATACAATAGAACTTTCTCACCAACATGAAATTCTCTCTTAAGTATTCATCTAAAGAACTTAAGTCAAATAATCTTTTCTCACCAGCGAGCTTACAATCTCTATTGAGTTCTTTAACTGCCCAGTAAGCTTTGTGTTCTAATTCTAAAGGTAGGTGACAAGCTTTCCCATAAACCATTTTATAAGGAGACATCCCCATAGGGTTTTTGTAGGCAGTCCTATAAGCCCATAAAGCATCATTCAAGTTTTTAGCCCAGTTTTTTCTAGATCTATTAACAGTCTTTTGCAAGATGGATTTAATTTCTCTATTTGATAACTCTACTTGCCCACTAGTTTGGGGTGATAAGCTGAAGCAATTCTATGATTAACATCATATTTAGCAAGGGTCTTTCTAAAACCACCATGAATGAAATGAGAACCTCCATCAGTCATGAGATACCTAGGCACTCCAAACCTAGGAAAGATAACATCCTTAAGCATTTTTAAAGAAGTCTCCCCGTCAGCACTCTTTGTAGGAATGGCTTCTACCCACTTAGTAACATAATCAACGGCAACAAGAATATGAGTATAACCTTTCGAGGGAGGAAAAGGACCCATAAAGTCAAATCCCTAGCAATCAAAGGGTTCAATAACTAGAGAGTAGTTCATAGGCATTTCATTGCGTCTACAAATATTACCAACACCCTGACACTCATCACAAGATAAAACAAATTTCCTTGCATCTTTAAAAAGGGTAGGCCAGTAGAAACCTGATTGCAGCACCTTCTGCGTAGTTCTATCTCCTGCATGATGTCCTCCATAAGCACTACCATGACATTTACGCAATATATCTTTCTGTTCATATTCTGGAACACATCTTCGCATAATACCATCCACTCCTTTATATAAGTGTGGGTCATCCCAAAAATAATGCCTCAAATCATAAAAGAACTTTCTTCTTTGCTGAGCTATAAAAGTTGGAGGCAAATACTTGGAGACAATAAAGTTAGCATAATCAGCGTACCAAGGGCTCTCTCGTGAGCTTACCCCTACCACAGCCAACTATTCATTTGGGAAACTATCATTAACAAGCATAGGGTCAAAGGAGATATTTTCCAATCGAGATAAATTATCAGCTACAGGGTTTTCAGCACCTTTCCTATCTACAATATGTAGATCAAACTCTTGTAAAAGCAGCACCCATCTAATAAGCCTAGGCTTAGCATCCTTCTTCGTCATAAGGTACTTAATAGCAGCATGATCAGTATGAATGGTGACTTTGAGTCCACAATATAAGGTCTAAACTTATCACAAGAAAAAATGATAGCTAGGAATTCTTTTTCAGTAGTAGCATAATTCCTTTGAGCAGCGTCTAGAGTCTTACTAGCATAATGAATAACGTTTAGCTCAATTCTTTGCCCAAGGACATCACCTACAACAAAATCACTAGCATCACACATTATTTCAAAGGGTAAACTCCAATCAGGTGGTTGAACAATAGGAGATATCGTTAAAGCCTTCTTAAGAGTTTCAAAAGCTTCCTTACAATCATCATCAAAAACAAAGGGTACATATTTTTGAAGAAGATTAGTGAGGGGTTTTGATATCCTAGAAAAATCTTTAATAAACCTTCTATAGAAACCAGCATGACCAAGGATACTACGAATACCTTTGATGTCTCTTGGGCAGGGCATTTTCTCAATTGCCTCAACTTTAGCTCTATCCACCTCTATGCCTCTTTCGGACACCTTATGCCCAAGGACAATCCCTTCATTAACCATGAAGTGGTATTTCTCCCAATTAAGAACAAGATTAGTTTCTTCACACCTCTGCAAGACTTTATGAAGGTTGTGAAGACAATTATCAAAAGAAGTTCCATAGACGGAGAAGTCATCCATGAACACCTCCACAATTTCCTCACAAAAACCATGAAAGATAGCAGACATGCATCTTTGAAAAGTAGCAGGAGCATTACATAAACCAAAAGGCATATGTCTATAATTATAGGTTCCGTAAGGGCATGTAAAAGTAGTTTTTTCTTGATCTTGTTGTTTAACAGCAATTTGAGAGAAACCAGAATATCCATCAAGAAAACAAAAATGGGTCTTTTTAGACAACCTTTCTAACATTTGATCAATAAAAGGAAGCGGGTAATGATCTTTCTTAGTAACTTTATTAACTTTCCTAAAATCAATGCACGTCCTATAGCCTACTACTATTCTTTGGGGAATAAGCTCATCATTATCATTAGGAACAACGGTAATTCCTCCTTTTTTTGGAACACAGTGAACAGGACAAACCCATTCACTATCAGCAATAGGGTAAATAATACCAGCATCAAGGAGTTTCAATACCTCGTTTCTTACCACTTCGTTCATCTTAGGATTTAAACGTCGTTGGTGCTCTACTACTGGCTTTGCATCTGGCTCTATATTGATAGCATGCTGACATATAGTAGGAGGAATTCCTTTTAAATCATCCAAAGTATAGCCCATAGCCCCTCGATGTTTCTTCAAAACCTCCAATAATCATTCCTCTTCCTTCCCTGAAAGTTTAGAGCTAATAATAACAGGATATATCTTTTTATCATCAGTGTAAGCATATTTAAGATCGTTAGGGAGAGGTTTTAGATCGAAAACCAGATCCTTTTTAGGTGGCAACGTGGTACCCAAATCTTCCACGGGCAAGTTATGCTTAAGCATCTTTCTTAGGTGGACGATAGAGAATCTCGTCAATCTCATTTCTTTCTTCCATGAAGATCTCACTTTCGTGGTCTTCCATATACTGTTGCAAAGCATTATTAGGAGCAAGAGAAATAGAAGCAAGTTGTTCAACTCTAAAATCCTCATTATGGGTTTCATTTTGACAAGGTTCTTTAGTAAATTTCGAAAAATTAAACTCATAAGATTCCCCATCAAACTTAGTCAAGATTTTCTCTCTTTTACAATCTATAATAGCAACACAAGTACTCAAGAAAGGTCTACCAAAAATGATGGGAAAAGTTTTACTAGCAGATGAACCAAGTACAAGAAAATCAGCAGGATATTTAATCTTACCACAAAGAACTTCTACATCCCGCACAATACCAATTGGAGAGATGGTTTCTCTAGTAGCAGGGTGAATAACCACATCAATGTCTTCCAACTCGCAGGGTCTGATTTCATGCATAATTTCTTTATAAAGCTCATAAGGAATAGCACTTGAACTTGCACCAATATCACACAAACCATAATAGCAATGATCACCAATTCTAACAGATAGCACAGGGACACTAGCCTTTTTAGTTCTATTAGGATGTGAGACAACATTAGAAGCGTCCTCACAAAATACTATGTGCCCATCTTCTATACTTTTAGTTACAAGATCTTTAACAATTGCTACTACAGGTTCAATGTTTATTTGTTCATCAGGTTTACAGTTCTCTTTTCACTTTTAGTGATTACACTAGTTATCATAGGATGATCCTTTACCTTAGCTGGGAAGGGAATCTTCTCAATGTAAGGTTCAGGTAAAACATGATCAATAATGTAATACTCAGTACTCCCAACAGGATCACAGTCAGCAATATCTTATAGGGCGCATGGTACTTGCTCCATCCCTTTGTTGGGATTTCAATATAAGAAGCAAAAGCCTTAAAACAATTTGTAATAACTTGTAAATCAAGACCATAAGCATTACTAATATTTTGAAAGTCATCAGTTCCCATAAAAGATTCAATGCATTCATAATCATAATTTATACCTGACTTTCTACCTTTGTCATTCTCCCATGCTTCAGCATTGTCTTGAATATGGTCCAGAAGATCCCATTTAACTTCTTCTTCCATGCGAGTGAATGATCCAACACAAGAAGCATCCAATAAATCCTTAACATGAAGAGGGAGCCTTGCATAAAAGTTATTGATAATAATATTATTGGGGAGCTCATGAATGGGACATTTGAGCATTAGTAACTTCAATCTCCCCCAAGATTGAGCTATACTCTCTCCATCAAGAGGCCAAAAGTTGTATATTTGATTCCGATCTTTATGAATCTCACTAGGAGGATAAAACTTTGAATAAAAGAGAGGCACTATTTCCTCCCATTCAAGAGCTTGACCATTCTTCAGCAGCTTATACCATCCCTCAGCTCTTCCTTTCAGCGATAGTGAGAATAACTTCTTCTTAACTTGATTTGTAGTAATACCTGCACACTAAGACTGGGAGCGACAAACTAAGAGAGCAATAATGGCCATAATCATGCAGAGCGACAAAACATCATTGATCAAAGCATAAAGTGATACTACAAGTTGAAAACTAAAGGATCATAAAGTCTATGGTGACTTGAGATAGTCATAACATGGTGTGAGCATGCGCCAAGTCAACCCAAATAAAGCATCAAAGGAGAATACCACTATACTATGCTTTAATATGCTAAAACAACGCATGATTCATCCAAGGCACATTAAGCAATCTCAATTGTTTATAACAAGTCATGCTACAGCAAAGAATACTAAGCATAAAGCCAAAACAATATCAAGCATGGCATGACAAAGCATAGGCCACAGTCAAAAACGAGCTCTTTTTACCACATAAGCATGAACTTTTCTACTCTTTTCCAAACCAAACCAAAATATTTGCAAACCAAATGATGAAAGACGGGGTCCAACCAATTTATTCAGAAAACTAAGCAAACCAAGCAAACTAAAAACCAAAACCAAAACCAAAAATAAGACGCTCCAAGAACAACACAACTGTGCATGAAACAATAAAAATGAAGCGTTTGGAAGAAACCTGGGATTTTTATTGATGAAGAAGAGGATGCCTTGGGCATCCCAAAGCTTTGACGCTTGTACTTCTTGGATATTTCTTGGCGTGACACGCATGGCATCCTCAAGCTTGGGCTTTAGTCCATCCTTCATCTCATTACTCATTCCTTCCATACACCTGAAATTTTTCCTTCATACAAAACTTTACACAATCTCATTAGCAACATTAGTGCACTTAAGATAAATAAGTCTCAAGGTTAAGTTATAACACCAAATAAACTTCCATTAGAACACTAGATACTGTATCACTTCCCTCAAAAAGCTCAATTCCCCAAAATAACTCAAGAAGGAACCAACAAGAAGCAAATGCAGAAAATGGCAGAAATCTGTCAAAACAGACCAGCAAGTAAAGACGAATTTTTTCGAAGACCTTATGTTGCTCAAATCAAAAATTGTTGAACTAACGAAAGTTAGATAACAACCTGGGGCAGAAGCACAAAAATTCACGCCTCAAAAAGACGTACAGAGATTTTACACTAATTTTTACGGTAAAGCACAGAAATCTGTTTTGGTACAACAACTTTCTCAATCATTACTTCTCTCTCATTAGAGGTTACTCTTGGCACAAAAAGCAAATAAAAAGGATAAGGAGCGGTCATTACAGAGGTAATAACTTCCAAGACTCATCTAAAACTTTTGGGTTATCTCCCAATAAGTACTTTTCTTTAACGCCTTTAAGTTAGGCATGATAGTTTGAGAAGATGCTCACATAAGAAATATGAATTGAAGTAAAAGGGAGCATCAAGAAGCAAATTCAAAGCACATTTAAGTCTAACCCACTTCCTATGCATTGGAATCTTATAAAGAAATAAGTCATGAAAGCACAAAGTAACAAGCATAGTAAAGCAAAACAAGTGCAACTTCAAGACTTTCAACATAAAGAGGGGAAACCTAATATTATTGAGATGCATAAAACCATGTTTCCCTCTCTCATAATAACTTTCAGTAGCATCATGAATGAAATTAACAATATAACTATGACATAAAACATTCTTATCATGAGCCACATGCATAAAGCAATTATTACTCTCCCTATAAGAATAGTCATTCTTAGTAATCATAGTGGGAGCAAATTCAACAAAATAGCTATCATTATTATTCTCATCACCATAATCATCAAATATAGGAGGCATATTGTAATCATTAATTTTCTCCTCAATAGTAGGTGGACTAAAAATATCATATTCATCATTGTAATCATCATATATTGGAGGTTTGGTATCATCATAAGCAATAGAATAGCTATCTTCCAAAGCTGGGGAACTAAAAAGATCATGTTCATAAAACTAGCTTCCCCAAGCTTAGAATTTTCCATAGCATTAGCAATAATGGTGTCCAAAGAATTCATACTAACAACATTGCTATTAGCATGCAAATAAAGTTCCATAGGTTTTTTAATTTTCTCTTCAAACACTTCATGTCCTAACTCAAGATAAATACTATAAAGCTCTCTAATTTTGTTGTTGTTTTCCATTAAGCCTAACTAGTGAAAACAAGAAACAAAAAGACAAAATTGCAGAATATAAAGGAAATAACTTCGAGCACTCACACCAGAGGATGTGAGTACCTTTTACCTTACCTCCCCGGCAACGGCGCCAGAAAATAGGCGTTTGCCGTGGGAGGTTCTTCTTCTTTAATCCTCCGGTGTGAATACCTTTTACCTTTCCTCCCTGGCAACGGCGCCAGAAAATAGCTTGATGTCTATGCACTTTTATTCTTGTAGACAGTTGTTGGGCCTCCAAGTGCAGAGGTTTGTAGAACAGCAGCAAGTTTTCCCTTAAGTGGATCACCCAAGGTTTATCAAACTCAGGGAGGAAGTGGTCAAAGGTATTCCCTCTCAAGCAACCCTGCAATCAAGATACAAGAAGTCTCTTGTGTCCCCAACACACCCAATACACTTGTCAGGTGTATAGGTGCACTAGTTCGGCGAAGAGATAGTGAAATACAAGTGGTATGGATATAAGACAACGGTGCCAACAAATAGCTTGATGGCGTGTAATAGATCTAATAGCAAACAGTGTTTCAGTGCTTAGAAACAAGGCCTAGGGATCATACTTTCACTAGTGAACACTCTCATATAAATATATTCTTCTTTATGATACTACGTTGAACTACTCTCCGGTTGGACACTCTAACCCATGGTAGGGCTATAACAGCACACCTCAAAGTAAGCCTTTCCCATCTAGAAAACCCCACACTATCACCTTGAGTACTAGATGAGTCCAACAAACACCACAATTTCATAAGTGCCACCATGGTGAGCACGCTGTCACTTTCACACACATGGGGAGAGCAGAGATTCATTAAAGCACTTGAGTAGCAAGGTAGATCTGTAGGTTACAAGCTCATGATCACAATACGATCATGCATAAAGAGAGATGAACACATAGCTACCGGTAGAACCCTTAGCCTCGAGAGAGAACTACTCCCTCCACATCATGGGAATCAGCAATGGTGATGGAGATGGCGGTGGAGATCGATGGAGATGGCTCCGGGGGCACTTCCCTGTCCCGACAGGGTGCCAGAACAGAGACTTTCTGTCTCCCGAATCTCCCCTTCGGTGGCAGCGGCGCTACAGGACTTTTCGTGGCTGGAGGCTTGACTCTTTAGGGTTTTCGCATCAGGAGGTATCTTATAGGCGAAGATGCAAGGTCGGTGGGCGGCCAGGGGGCCCACACCACCTAGTGGCACGGCCAGGGCTAGCCCACGCCACCACATGGTGTGGCCGCCCTGTGGCCCCTCCCCGTCTCGTCTTTTGGCTCCGTGAGTCTTCTAGTAAAATATCAACTTTGGCTTTTGTCCTGTCCAATTCCGAGAATATTCATTTTCTGACTTCCTAGAACCAAAAACAGCAGAAAACAGGCAACTGGCATTGTGCCTCTTGTTAATAGGTTAGTCCAAGAAATCATATAAAAAGTACTCCAAAGTGTGGATAAAACATAAAAAATAGATAAAACCAAGCATGGAACATCAAAAATTATAGATACGTTTGCAATGTATTAGAGAGGCGACAGAGAAGGTCGACCCAAGGCAGCGGGGCGAGCATAGTATGAGGAATGGCCTAGCGGCAGAGGCGCGCTCGCGGGAAGGCGGGAGGAGCCCCTGCGGCGGCGGTCCGCGGGTGGAGGGATTAGGATAGGTTTCTTGTGGCTAAGAAAAAAGGCTACGCCTAGTGACCTTTTCCCTTTTTTCCGGGTACCTTTTCCTAGATTCATTCCACTTTTCAGCATTCTTAAAAATATATAAACCTAGCTCTAGAAAGCATCTATTTCCGGATCTCAAAGCAAAGTCTACTCTCTAAACGGTTCGATAGGTCATGTACCCGCTTGTACAAGCACACATGTATTTCCCAACATACAAGGCATAAAAGTAAAGTACAAAAGATCTTGAGTTATTATACTTGTGGTTTATTGTATATTAAACCAAAGTTAACTATAAAAATATAAATAGACTTAAGACATAATATTTATGGCATTACCAAATTCTAGGATTTTCCTAAGCATGATCAAATATGAAACCTTATAAATATGAAGCTTAGATTTAAGGACTTAGATCTAGCATGTTTAATATTCATAAATTATATTATAACATTTGTATATGGAAAATAGGTGAATTTATTATATAGTTTATTCAGTTAATACCAAGTTTAAGAGTCACACAAAGTGTGAATATTTAGGTTGAGATCACTCACTATTAACACATGTTAATGATATAAACTTGTGAATCTTTGACTTATGGTTATTTAAAGATTTTAAAATAATATTATATGGTTAGCAATTTACCTTTAAATTTTATTAGAAATTATAATGAGGGTTCTAAGTGTATCATCTAGACTTAATCTTTATTTAGTGTTCTGCCTAAATTATTAAGTAATAAACAATTTGGAGAAAAGATTAATTCTTTTCCAAAGTAATAAATTCTAAATGACTTAAATGAAGTTATAAGGAATTTATTTTTTGTTTATAAAGGTAGAAGAAATACATTTAAAAAAAATTATAAAGCTAAACACAATATTTATTTTCTATAAATCCTAAGATAATTTGAAATTCCATGACTAACATTTTAATAAGATATTACATTTATCTTTGTACCTAAAAGTGGTTTTTATTTATTTTTAGGACTTTTACTTCATTTACTGAATTTCATTTAGAAATTCAATGTTGTTAATATTTATTTGCATTTTATATAACTCAAATAAGTATGATTATATTTTTCCTAGTTAGATATTATTTTTGTGAGCATTTTGATATATTATAAGTATTTTTATGATTTTTCTACCTTTTTGGTATATTATAGGGCTTAAATACTGAGAGGGTATTTTGGTAAACTCATATTTGAATTATGGATTTATGTTATATTAAATATTTTAAATTGGGCCTGGCCCATGACCAGTCCCAACTCAAAGGTCTACCCGGCCTAACTAGCCCGTTAGGGTTGGGTCCAACCCTAACCCTTAGGGTTAGGTCTGCCCATCCTGGCCTCACTCACCCCTGAGCGATATCCCTCTCCTCCTCGTCTCGACTCCTTCCTTTCCACATGATGCCGCGATGCTGTCGCTGTTACCACCCGTCTTCGGCATGCTCTGGCCTCCTCGGTCACTGAGACGTCCATTTTGCATCACTATTCTATGTCATAAGTCACTGCTATTCATTGATATATTTCATATTGAGAGGTGATACTTATGTTATTTCATCTGTTTTTGCATGGTTGATGACTTTTGGAGCATGGACCGCTGCAGTCAGGATTCTGATGGAAAAGGTGCTGTTTGGAGGCAAAATTCGCGAAGATCAGAAAATCCGGGAAAATATACGGAAAATCCTATTTTTCAGAAGACGAAGGATGCTAGAAGGAGTGGAGATGGGCCACAGGGGGCCCACACCACCCCCTGGCGCGGGCCACCCTAGGCCGCGCCACCAGGTGGTGTGGCCGCCTTGGCCCACCTCTAGCTCTCCCCTCTGGCGTATATATTCCTCCCGAAACCCTAAGACTCAGGGAGCGACCACAGAAAGATTTCGCCGCCTATGCGGGGCGGAAAACACCGAGAGAGAAAGATCTCTCCGGCAGATAGATTTTTGCTAGGGAAATTCCTTCCCGGAAAGGGGAGATCGTCGCCATCAACACCACTATCAAGCTGGACTTCATCGGGATCATCATCATCATCACCACCATCATCACCATCAGCACCCTCATCACCATCTCCATATTACTGTAACAATTGGGTTGAATCTTGCATAGTTCTTAGGGGAAACTTTCCCGGTGTTGATTACTCTTTGTAGTTGATGCTATTGAGTGAACCATTGAATTATTGTTTATGTTCAGATTGTTATACATCATTATTCCATCTCTGATCATGATCCATATGATGTCTTGTGAGTAGTTCGTTTTGTTCTTGAGGACATGGGAGAAGTCATGTTGTTAGTAGTGGAATTGTGTTGAGAAAGATTCAATAGTTTGATATTTAAGTTGTGGTGTACTTCTTCTAGTGGTGTCATGTGAACGTCGACTACATGACACTTCACCTATATGGGCCTAGGGGAATGCATTGTGTATTTGGCTACTAATCGTAGGGGTTGACGGAGTGACAGAAACCTGAACCCCCGTTAGGAAACAATTGCACAAGGGACGTAAGGGTCTTAGAGTTTAAAGCTGGGGTTAGGTTTCTACCTTAATTACTTTCTTGTACTTACGGATGTTTGCAAGGGGTATAATCACAAGTATGTATTAGTCCTAGGAAGGTCGGTACATTAGCACAGGTTCACCCACACAACACTTAGCAAGCTAAAGAAGATTAATCAACTATATGAAGCGAAAGCACGTGACAGTCTTTCCATGTGTCCTCGAGAACGTTTGGTCATCTTAAGAAATACAACCGGCTTGTCCTTTGCTGCATAAAGGATTGGGCCACATGCTGCATTTATTCCTATTGTCTTTTATTTACTCATACTTTATTTACTTGCTTTATCAAAAAACCCTAAAGATCCATTTGCTAAGTATTTGCAGAGAATTCCTGATCCATACCACTAGCCCGCACCTTCTGCTCCTCGTTGGGTTCGACACTCTTACTTATCGAAAATACTGCGATACACCCCATATACTTGTGGGTCATCAAGACTATTTTCTGGCGCCGTTGCCGGGGAGTGAAGCGCTATTGGAGAGTGGAACTAGTAAAAGAAACTTCTACTGTGAGTATTGTTTACTTATGTTAGTTGCTTTATTTTCGTTATGGATAATTCGCTGAGTTTCTTATTTGGTAATGCTACTACCACTGCTAAGGTAGTAGATGAACCATCACCTGTTGAGAATGATGATTTTAAAATACCTACAAGAATTATTGATCGTGTTATGGATAACTACTATGTTGGGGATGGAACTGTCCATCCCGGTGATCATTTGCTCTTTATACACGAATTATGCGGGTTGTTCAAGTGTGCAGGTATTACTGCAGATCAAGTTAAGAAGAAGTTATTCTCATTATCGCTGAAAGGAAGAGCTGAGGAATGGTATAAGCTGCTGAAGAATGGTCAAGCTCTTGAATGGGAGGAAATAGTGCCTCTTTTTTATTCAATGTTTTATCCTCCTAGTGAGATTCATAAATATCGGAATCAAATATACAACTTTTGGCCTCTTGATGGAGAGAGTATGTGGCATCCCGCTAAAACCACTACTAGAAAATCGTGGTGTTTTTGTGCATTGCATCATCATGACCGCATGCTCATGTCATCATGCCACATTGCATTGAGCATCGTCATGTCATCATGCATTTGTTTGTCTAAAACTATTTTTTAAAAGCCTAGTTTTGTTTTCTAAAATATCCCCCGTCTTTATTCAAATTAAAACCCTAGTCTTTTTCGAATCTTTTATTTGTCTAAAATCTATTTAACAAAGCCCCTCTAAAAATAAAACAAATAAAATAAAAGTTTTAGTGGGGGAGGCAGCCGCCGGCCAGGCCCAAAAGCCCCGCCAGCAGCCACCTACCACCCCACCAGAAAACCCTAACCCCAAACCATCTCCCCACCCCGCCTCTCTCTCTCTCTCTCCCGCCTGGCCCCACCTCTTCCTTTTCCCGCCCACTCCCACCAGCCACCAACCACGTGCGCACCCCCACCCCCTGGTCCGCCACCTGCACAGCCAACTTCCCACCTGGTCGCCCCACCACCATCTCCCGCCTGCCTCGAGATTCTCATCTGCCCTCCTGGCCTCACTCCCATGCGACGGACACGCCCCCCATGTCGCCCCTGCCATGTTCCCCGGCCCCACCCCGTGTCTCCCTCACGCTCCCCTCCCACCTACCGCGTCTACCCCGCCTCCTCTCCTCGGTCTGCGCCGCCCCACCTCGCCTCGCAGCACGGCGCCCTGCCGCCCCGCGGTCCCTCTCCACCGAGTCCGAGCCACCTCTCGGCGACCCTGCTCGCTCGCCTCTACCTCACATCCCCGGCCAGCAAGCCCTGCGTCGCCCCACCGTCCTCTGCCCGACCTCTTCGCCGCCCGGTGTCGCCTCTGCCTCGACCTCCTCGTCCGCTCCGCCGTCCTCCTCTGCAGACTCGCCGGCCTCCGCACCGTCGCCGCCGCCCCCATCTTCGTTGAGCGCCACCTCGCCTCGTTCCTCTGCCGCTGCCAGCGGCCTCTACTCGTTGTGGCCCCAGCGACCCCGACCGCGCAGGTCGCCCCCAAGCCGGCCTTGTTCCCCGCGTCCGCCTTCCTCGGCTTGGCCCCGCCGCTGCGAGATCCACCGTCTCCAGCAATCGGCACCGTCGCCTTGCTCCTCCACCCTCGATCCTCACCTCTCCTCGAACCGGAGCCGACCCCGCCTCCTCGATGGAGTATGCCACCATCGCGCCGTCCTGCACCCTCCGCGGTTGTCGTATGTCCTGTGTTGGTGCCCCAGGCCACTCCTCGCCGCCCGCCCATCACGTCCTGTAGCGGATGCATCTGCTCCGGCTCGCGTGGCCCTGCGTCGCCCTTCATCCGCTCCGGCCCCGGCCACCTCGCCTCTCCCCGCCGCCGAGCGCCTGCCGCGACCCTCTGCATGCGCACGCCCAAGGCTGCCCCCTGTTCTACACAGTGACCCTTGTTCTACGGTTGTCCCTTGCTCTTTGGCTTTTGGTACCGAATCTGCCAAGGCTGACACGTGTTGATACCGACAAAACACCAGACGAGGATGGTGCGATGATGAACATCTACTTCTTGGACTTCAAGTTCTCCTATATGGGCCCGATGATCCGAAGACCCGGCGCCGAACCCGTTGATCCGAGCTCTCCTTCACGAAACCCCAAGATCTTTCGAACCTAGATGTGTGACCCTAAACCCCTATTTTTATAATATGACATTATCAACTGTCGCATAATAAATTGTTCATGCTTGCATACATGTTTGTGGGTTGGGGGCATTATGTCAATTCACCTCATAATTAAATATGGAGTCTATATGCGGGCTATCCTAGTCTTATCCCGGACTCCATTTAAATTGGTGTAGCGAACCGATGCCATGTTTCGCCCTGTTAATACAACATTTAAATTGCGGGGTAGTTAAATAACTTGAACCGCCTAATTAATTGTCGGGGCCTCGGTTCCACTTAATATTGCCTAATTGCACCGCATCTTTGCCATGCCATGCATCATATCATAAGCATGCCGGATGTTCTACCGTAGTATTAAATATTGCATCCAACGTTTCTTCTAGTGTTTGCTTCTTCGCGGATTAGGCCGATGAGTTGATGCGAGTATCGACAAGTTCTCTGGATATGAACCTTCGGCAGTGTTTCCCAAGCGAGCATCTCTTCCCCTTCTACCTATTTTGCATTTATAGTATTTATTTCCTCCTGTTGATCTATTGCTATCCGTGTCGTGATGTTTTAGTTTCCATGCACCAGTTATATCCCGTGCAGCCTTTATATTGCCATGGCCACCTCCTAATACCTTTTGTTTGGTAGATAGCTGGCCTTGCGAGTCGTAGTTGCTTGCTCAGGTGCGATCTCGTGTTTTCAAATACCATCGTTGTTGGAATGCTGGCAGATGTTTATGGTGGAGATGATCATGTCTTTAATTACAACTATTAAAATGCTAGATATAACTAATGAAAGAGGCACCGGTAGGCAATATATGCTATTTGGTTTTTATGTCCACTTGTTTCACATAGGACCCCGAGTACTTGATACCTGTTCCTTGACTATTCGCACTATCCACATCCGGGAGAGTCTATGAATCCCCCTTAGCCAGAGCTTGATTTATTCCTTATTTCTTGGGGCCACAAGTAGTTTGGGGCTTTATTACTATCCTGTACTTATGCCATGCTTACTGCTTTATTTACGACTGTGCGTGGAGCACCTGTACTATTTTGGAACATGGAATATTTTCCCGATATCGATAAGCCCAGTCACACTTTCAGGTTCCTAGTCGTTTACAGCCATTGTCACAAACCCTGGGTCCGTCTCGGAGCCGGCCAACTTTGTTGCGGGTAGCTTAGTGGGGTGGCCCCCTGAAATATTTTATGAATCCTATGATTGCTTTTTCGTGAAAGCCTCGTTGGGTGTTGATTTGGTTTTTCCGAGGTCCATCATGTGTGTGTTGCTATTTATGCACCCCTGCAGGGTAAATCTTTCTGAAAGCCGTGTCCGCGGTTATGGAAGACTTGGAGCATAGTATCTTGATCATAGACAAGCATAACTAAAGTAGTGCTATAAATTTGACTTAATATGTGACTAGTAACTCAGCTTCACTACAATGGAATGGATAATAAAAATGCCAACAACTGGTGGATCTGAGGTGATCTGTGTCATACTATACCTGCCTAGTAAGTATTGCAACTCCAATGGAATGTGATAAAAGTGCCAACAACTGTTGGTTTTTGGGATTCCTCAGGACAATTATATCTGACTAGTAATTGTTCCAACTACAACGGAATGGTAATTAAAACGGCCCACTACTTATGCTTCAGAACGACTCATGCTATCTATATCTGAATAGTAAGTGCTGCAACTATAATGGAATGAGTAAAATTGCCAACCGTGTGAGTTCCTCGGTTTGACTTCCTCGTTTGGTCTCGAGGGGGAAATGCCAGGATGGGTTTGTTTGGTGTTAGCTTCAGGTTGGATCCGAATAGGTCTATGGAATTATGCTAGTAAGACTCTAGACGCTGCTCAAAGGAATTATGCTACTACTGAAAAAGAATTCCTAGCTATCATTTTTGCTTGTGATAAGTTTAGACCTTATATTGTGGACTCAAAGTCACCATTCATACTGATCATGCTGCTATTAAGTACCTTATGACGAAGAAGGATGCTAAGCCTAGGCTTATTAGATGGGTGCTGCTTTTACAAGAGTTTGATCTACATATTGTAGATAGGAAAGGTGCTAAAAACCCTGTAGCTGATAATTTATCTCGATTGGAAAATATCTCCTTTGACCCTATGCTTGTTAATGATAGTTTCCCAAATGAATAGTTGGCTGTGGTAGGGGTAAGCTCACGAGGGAGCCCTTGGTACGCTGATTATGCTAACTTTATTGTCTCCAAGTATTTGCCTCCAACTTTTATAGCTCAGCAAAGAAGAAAGTTCTTTTATGATTTGAGGCATTATTTTTGGGATGACCCACACTTATATAAAGAAGGAGTGGATGGCATTATATGAAGATGTGTTCCAGAATATGAACAAAAGGAGATCTTGCATAAATGTCATGGTAGTGCTTATGGATGACATCATGCAGGAGATAGAACTGCGCAAAAGGTGCTGCAATCAGATTTCTACTGGCCTACCCTCTTTAAAGATGCAAGAAAATTTGTTTTATCTTGTGATGAGTGTCAGGGTGTTGGTAATATTTCTAGACGCAATGAAATGCCTATGAACTACTCTCGAGTTATTGAACCCTTTGATTGCTGGGAATTTGACTTTATGGGTCCTTTTCCTCCCTCAAAAGGTTATACTCATATTCTTGTTGCCGTCGATTATGTTACTAAGTGGGCAGAAGCCATTCCTACGAAGAGTGCTGACGGGGAGACTTCTCTAAAAATGCTTAAGGATGTTATCTTTCCTAGGTTTGGAGTGCCTAGGTATCTCATGACTGATGGAGGTTCTCATTTCATTCATGGTGGTTTTAGAAAGACCCTTGCTAAATATGATGTTAATCATAGAATTGCTTCAGCTTATCACCCCCAAACTAGTGGGCAAGTAGAGTTATCAAATAGAGAAATTAAATCCAGCTTGCAAAAGAC
This sequence comes from Avena eriantha, assembly GCA_910589775.1. Classification (NCBI taxonomy): domain Eukaryota; kingdom Viridiplantae; phylum Streptophyta; class Magnoliopsida; order Poales; family Poaceae; genus Avena; species Avena eriantha. The sequence continues at coordinate 167,484,626 of OU342743.1, read as the reverse complement.
TGTTAATAGATCTAGAAAAAACTGGGCTAAAAAGTTGAATGATGCTTTATGGGTAGGACTGCCTACAAAAATCCTATGGGGATGTCTCCTTATAAAATGGTTTATGGGAAAGCTTGTCACATACCTTTAGAATTAAAACACAAAGCTTACTAGGCAGTTAAAGAACTCAATAGAGATTGTAAGCTAGCTGGTGAGAAAAGATTATTTGACTTAAGCTCTTTAGATGAATGGAGGAGTGAAGCCTATGAGAATGCTAGGCTCTTTAAGGAAAAAGTTAAAAGATGGCATGACAAGCGAATACTTAAGAGAGAATTTCATGTTGGTGATAAAGTTCTATTGTATAGGTCTCGTCTCAGATTTTTTGTAGGAAAACTACTGTCAAAATGGGAAGGACCTTTCGTTATTGAAGAAGTGTATTGTTCGGGAGCAATAAGAATTTCTCTTTAAAAGATAATACTACACAAGTAGTGAATGGGCAGCGACTCAAGCACTATATTGCTGGAGATTCCTACAATGAAGATGTTGATGCCTTTCAAGTTATAACTCCGGAAACATTTATCAAGGACCAAATTCAGAGACCTGCAGACTCCGTTTTTGAATAGGTAACAGTTCTGGTAAGAAAAGCTCCGCGAAAGATCTGTCAAATTATATTTTTGCAGTTTTTAGTCAATAAGGGAAGCTACAAAGCGAAAGAGGGACAAAAACGGAGCCAGGGTGGCTCACACCACCCTGGGGCGCGGGCCCACCCCTGGCCGCGCCACTAGGTGGTGTGGCAACTCGGGACTCCGTCTCCGACCCGTTTTCTCCCAGTACCTTCCTTTTGTTATGAAACTTCATAATATATAATCCCCCGAGGTTTGTATATCGTGTTCTCATCATGTTTTCGTTTCGATCTGTTTCTGACAAGTAGAGTCCCAGATTTGGAGCCACAATGTCTTCCTCTGGATCAGCCAAGGAAGATTCTTTAGAGGATATCATCAACCCATACACTAGAGAGTTGAAGATTTATCCCAAGGAGTTGTCGCTTGAAGATGGGGAGGTCCGGATAAAAGAGGTTCAAGGCCCTAAGGGTGAAGGAAGTCTGGAGGACAGGATGGAAGCACTAGAGCAAGAAGTCTTTAGGTACAAGAAGATGTCGGAACGCGAAGTGGATATCATCCATAAGATTTGTTCCGAACTCATCGCCGAGCACCAAGAGGAGACTGCTGAGCTCAAAGATGAAGTCCTCTCACTCCGCCAAACAACCAACGAACTACAAGCACAGCTCTACAACGTTCAAAATCAAAACTATGAGTATGAGGTTAGGTTTAAACGCATAAGTGCTGCTGCAAGTTTCAGGATGTTGGAGACCACGATGTCCTTTGTTGATGGGAAGCCCTTACCCTGGAAGTCGGACGATGATGAGAGAACACCACCACCACCGAAGGATTAATTCATCATCAGGTTTGGCATCCCCTTGGTTTGTTCCAAGCTTGGGGGAGTGTCGCGGTATCATATCACTATCTTCTATCTTTTTACCCTTTTTAGTAGAGTCATATCATGAATAGAGAAGTTATCATGTAGGATGGTTTGCATTATGGAAGTGTCCCCTCTCTCGTTAGATATGTATCCCTTGGTGTGAGTTGCCGTTATGGATTATTAATGAGAAGTTCTATCATTTACTCTTTTGCATATCTTATATTAGTTATCAATTCGTGGTTATATGATTGACATTGTTGTTAGTATTGGTATCACTTTGGGATCATTGAGTTAATTTAGTTGGTTTTGGCAAACCTGGCTTGGTCAGTAGCAACACTATTTTTGAGAGTTGAATGAAAAAGATAAAAGTACTCTAAAGAAAAATAATTTCATCATCTTTCTTTCTTGATTTTGTTGGGTCCGCAGCATAGAAAACAAAAAAATTCCTACGATGAGAACTATACGCCAAGATCTATCTACTAGATACAGAGCAACGGGTGGACATACATCCATGGAGAACTTACCCTCGAAGACAACGAGTTTTGTTAACGAGTAGGAACTCGTGGTTGATGTAGTCGTACGCTTGTCGATCTCAAGATCGTGTGGAAGTCCGAGCGCCGCAAATCAGCAGCGCATCCGTCCTCGCACACAGGTTCAAGCCACCGGACAACCTCCACCTCCTCGCTCCAGCGAATCAGCGGAAGCAGCAACTCCTTCCAGACGCAAGGCCACCGGGAACATGTATCTCGCTAATCTGAGACCATGGGGAAATATCTAGAGGGGGAGAGAGATCCTTCACGAGGAGGTGTGAGGATGAAGGAGGGAATGGGTGGCCTTTTATAGGAGGAGGGGGTGCCCCCTCTCTCCATGGCCGGCGCATGGGGGGGTGACCCCTCACCTCCCCCATTCATGTGGTGGTAACCCCTCCACATTAAAATGCCCCTTAACATTCTCTTTTAAAGTCTCCACTTTAAATGCATTAAATTTCTCCAAATTTAATGCTCTCTCATTTAATAAAACTCTTTTATTTATTTTATTCAGAAATTTGTTAATTTCTTTAATTAACAAACATTCACATAAAACCCCTTGCAACATTTGAATATCACATGCAGAACCACTTTCTGCAATTTCACCCGAAACAATTCCGGTTTCTATCGAAACAATTCCTGCGCTTTGCAAACCTTTTGTCTGGAACATATGTGCTCCTAAATGGTGTCCGGCAACCCTTAAGTGTGTCACCCTACGGTTCACGAATAATGCAGACATGATTGAGACTCCTCTCAGATCAATAATCAGAAGCGGGACCTGGAGATCCATACTAACTCCTGCACATTCAACGATGACTTCTGTGATCGTGAGAACCTTTAACATCAGCAATTTAATCCCTTTGTCTCATGATATAATACATGTCCGAGATTCGATCATCGGTATCCAAATACCTAGTTTGATCTCGTTACCGACATGCACTCTTTTCCCGTTCCCGTGATATAACATTCTAGTGATCACATCACTTGCTTGCAAGCTATCTTAATGTGATATCACCGAGAGGGCCCAGAGTATATCTATCCGTCATTTGGATTGACAAATTCCACTCTTGATCCATGAGCCTCAACATAACACTTTCGTAGTACTGAACCCATCTTTATAGTCACCCTGTTACGGTGTGACGTTTGATGTTATCAAGATACTCTTCCGGTGTTAGCAATTAACATGATCTCATGGTCTAAGGACTAAGACTACTTTGTATGATGTTATAGCAATATAAACATAATGACTTGATCGTAATGCTATACTTCGGATGAATGTTCATCACATCATTTCACAAATGTTGTGACCTTGTTATTAACAACATCCAATGTCCATGATCAGGAAACTTTGATTATCTTGTTAATCAACAAGCTAGTATATAAGAGAGGCATAATTAGGAACCCTTTTTGTTTATTAAACACACATGTATTGATGTTTCCTATCAATACAATTATAGCATGCAAAATAAACATCTATCATATACAAGAAATATATAATAACAACTTTATTATTGCCTCTCAGGGCATATTTCCTTCAGATTTGCTCATAAGTTTAGTATTCTCTAGTTAAGATCTTTTGTGCTTCCAAGGAATATTGAGAGGGAATTCTTCTCGTGCATCCACTTCCTTTAAACCAAACCCATGACATTTGTGTCCACCATACCTACCTATTAGCATTATTGCTATTCCAAGTAAATTCATGTTTTTATCTACCTTCCAAAGTAAACTTATTATGTGAAAATTAGTGATTAAAGCTCTCACGAACTTGATGGCACACTTTACTTTCTTGCATTTAATAAACTTGAACCATTGTGCCCATCTATGTTGCGTATATGCTTGCGCTTTGTAAGTTGTGAATTAGCAGAACCATGCTGTCATGGGGAATGCTTTTGACATTGCACTGGTACTTTGTACCTAGTTGATATCATGTTCTTTTTTCTATGGATGTCGTCGGTGTGAAATGAAAGGGGAGCTTGTAAGTCCATGGAGTTATGCATGTGTGTTAGAGAAACGCCTAGGCCGCCGGTCTAATCCATGCTGACATGGTGGAAACCTGCAGCGTAACCATAATGAGCATCTATGAAGCATTCTTCTTATAAAAAAGAGTCCGATATTGAGAAAAAAGAGAAAAAGAAAAAAAGATTATGAAAAGAGGAAAGAGAGAAAAAAGCACCATATTCCCATGGTAAATAAGAAGATTGTTGAGATGCTTGTTGTCTGCTTGCCTTGTCATTTTGATATGGGGATTCTTCCGTATCATCGGGCAAGGGGTACCCCATTGGTGGTTCTCTATGATACACATGTGCTTACAATGATAAGAACTTACCGGTGACTAAACTTGAGTAGCATTAGGAGCGGCCCTCGTATTCAAGGGACATGAGATTCCCAATTTATAATTTGTCAAGCATATCCTCATATTTGATCACTTTAACCTTAATCACCTAAATATGCCTATGATAGGGGCAATGAGAGCTGAAAGCTAATAAGTATCATAATTTTTGGGAGCTCTTTATGAAACTTGAAATCCCTGCTTCCCTCTACGAAGGGCCTTTATTTTACTTTTCAGTTGAGTCAGTAAACCTATTCCCTTCTATCTCAGCAAGTATTTTGAGTTGTTGTGTTTCATTCATTCATATGATGATTTATTCAATCATGTTTCTTATGTTCCTTGTTTTTTGCACATTGCTCTTATCTTGATGTTTACTACTTTGAAAGCTATCATTGAAAACCAGTTATTTGTGAACTCCAACAAATTATCAACTATTCTTCGACCAAGAGCTAAGTTTGCCATTACCAATTATGATTCACTTTATGTATCTTTATTGTGTTTCCTTTACTTGTTGCAAGTTAAGTTATATAATAGTGAGTTGTCTTCTATTATGTGTTGGGGTTCCGCGCATGAAAACAATAAAATTTTACCCTATGCCCCTGAAGCTGCCAGGACCTATCTATTAGTAATACAATAACGGGAGGGGCTTTTTGCGAACTTACCCTTGAAGACCGAAAAGCGTTGTCAACGCTCAAGAGAGCGTGGTTGATGTAGACGAGCCGAAGCCGACCTCAAGGTCGTGATGAAGTCCTTGCGCTCCTTCTGGCTCCAACGACTTGAGTGCCTCAAGTGCGACACCTCGTGGGGAGTTACACACGTCTGGTGCCTGATGATGACTCCCGCTTCCCCGATCCAGCACCAGTTGCGGAAGTAGAGCTCTCGGATCCGAATCCCGCAGCGCGACGGTGCTCCGCGGTGAAGATGTCTCTCGCTCACGCAGTCCAGACTTGGGACCATGATTATGAGAGAGAGAGAGGGAGAGAGAGAAAATATCAATTGGAGGTCCTCCCAAAAGTGGGGAGACCTTTATTGATTATTGGTGTATTGTTCTAGGCCAAATACCCCACTATATATAGGGGGAGGGGAGGTACTACCTCCCTCAAAGTCCCAAGGTGGGACTAAAGCAGAGGAGGGGTAGGAGGTGGCCGCCGACCACCTAGTGGGCCCTGCGCGGGGGGGCTAGGCCCAACCGGCCTCCCCCTTGGCCCCTCTCCCTCTCTCCTTTCCCCTAATGGGCTCTCTCCCTCCGGAATTGGCCCATTAAGCCTTTTTGACCTTTAATTGATTTTCTCTATTAAATAATTATGAATAAATGATTAAATCAATATTTAACATTCATTCACATATCATTTAATCTCCGTGGCCATGGAACACCTTCCACCTCCACTCCGGACATCCTCCGGACTTACCGAAACTCTTCTAGTTTTCTCCCTTCTTTTCTTCGGTGATTCTACCGATCCTATAAACACTCTCTAAGCATCATCAAGCCCTTAAGCAAGATACCCCACGGTTCGGGAACACTCCAGACATGGTCAGGACACTCCCGCACCAATGATCGACAGAGGGACATGGATGGCCATGTGACCCCTGTGCGTTCCACGAAGATCTTTCGTCGTTTGAACCAGGACAGCCGTGTCTTATTGCCTTGGTCACTCGATACTTGCATTGCCCGAGATCTGATCAATGACATCACCATGTCGTGTTCAATCTCGTTACTGAACAATGCTACTTGACTTGTTCCGACAAGAGATATCCCCGTGATCTAATCACACGCTGCGCAACTATTGGATATAACTTCTCCGAGTGGGCCCTTGAGTATCTTCCCGTCACATGGACGGACAAATCCCACTCTTGGCATATATTGCCTCTACGGTTTCCTCTGAGTACCTGAACACACCTTTATAACCACCGTATTACTAGATGGCGTTTGATGCTATCTAAGCACTCTCGGGAGACAGTGCAGACACTGCGGACACTGCGGACACTGGAAAATATGTCCATAGTTCTCTACTAGACACCGCGGACAAACTTAGCTCAACGTTCTGTGATTCAAACTTAATCTCTTTCAAATGTTCCTTATTTGGATCACATATTATGCTAAGTTATCATCATGGTTTCTAAGATAAAACCTATGTCTCAACATAGTGGATGACGATCATCCTTTTCTTTCTTTTAACCATTGATGTTTAAACTTAATACTATTCCTAATTCGAGTTGTTAAGGACCAGTTCCTTAATTAACTTCTATTCTGAAACCCCTTTTAGAATCCCTTAAGGAATACCACATAATATCATAATACGCTTATTATCAACATCTTCATCTTATGAATCATTATTCATAAGTATTTGCGCTTTCATTCTTAACATACTTAAGAATTACTCCTATAAGCTCCCACTCAAAAATATGTCAATCACATATTGTTTTAGGAAGACTTTCATAGCTCCCACTCAATTTTATGCAAATTGTATATCTCCTTACTATTTTGAACAACTTCAAAAAATCTTTGATCAAATATCAAACTTGGAGTTTTACTATGAGATACTAGTACTTTACTAGTTTTAAATCCACTTGACATTTAGCACACATGAATCAAATTCATTTGAATTTATCCAATTCTTCACAAATTGTGCTTTTGTCATTCACCCCCTTTTTCCACTATGGCTTTGCAGTCATTTGGGAAATTCAAGCAACTCCTTTTACTTATGAGATTCAGCAATGAATTTCTTTCTAATCTCAAGGGAATTTTGCTTTTAGGATTTCTCATAATTCTAGTTTACCATTATTTCCTTTGTAGTTCGTAGGTATGTCATATTCCAAAAATCATGACAAGTGATTCACAAATGTCTCCATAAAAGATATGGATTTATATTTTGAATCCTACTTCATGTAGTGAAAACCAATAGTGGAGGGAAAAACACAATGATCAAAATCATTGATTCTTTCCTTCTGTGAAGAGAATCATTCAGGAACGTTGTCCGCTGCGCTTCTCAACACTCTGATGCAGGGTTTTTAATCCTCATCGTGTTTTACACTAATTCCCATTTGCTTCATAATTGAGAAATATCACTTGAGGTGAGCTTTCTCAAGAATGCACCAAAATCCTAGCAATACAAGTTTTGCTTTCCTTTTGGTTTCAGCTATGGGTTTCGTATTCAAATTTTCAATGAATACGCTACAAGGACTTATTCGCTATTGTTTTGGTTATATCGAGTAACCCCAAAACTTTCACGAATTTAAATGGTTCACTACATTCTGATTGAGTGCTAACTATTTCTAACTAATGGTCTCTACATCTACACTACAACGATTTATTTGGTGCCTTCTATTCAACCCCTTTGATATCACAGTGTGATGCTTTGTACTTTGACGTTTCAAAACACTTTGCATTTCACAATTACTTTTATGCCATTCTTATAAAGTTGAATTTCATTACTATTGATCAAATCATAGTAATTGGATTCTCTTTTATACTTATACCCTTTGTTGATGAAACACTTTGATCAAATCAAATAGTTTCATATTCATGTTTCCTTTGGTAAACTACTTTACACATTTAAACAACCATTTAATGATAATTACCATTTTCATTAAAACACAATACATCGAATATGTATTTACTTTTAACAATTCTTTAAACACTTTGTATTCAAGTAATACACGGTGTTCAAGTTATTTTGCCGAGCTTAGGCATGATTCATATGTGGTGAGATATCGAATAACTTTCACAAATTATCACATAACTTTGAATTTAAACAATGGTTTCATTCATTAATGAATGTATCATTAAGTTGGGTATTTTAAACAAGGCATTTTAATATTTTACAAATGTTCATGCATTATCAATTAGTTTGAAATAATAAGGACGATTCACAAGTAATCAAACAAGATATGAACACGAATAGAAATCATTCATAAAAGTAGAACAACTGTTTGTTACAAACTCATATGAATAGCCGTCTCACGAAGTGTAAGACACACTAAAGAAGTTCACAATCTCTTGATTACATTAATCATCTTAAACATAAACTAAATGATAAATGTCGAGGGAGAGTGTCGTCAGCCATCATCATCATGCTCGCCATCAACACGCAACGTCACCTCCTCTCCAGCAAGCACCTATCATGCAGAAGGACCTGTTTTCAGTAAAACAGAACAAGTATCAGATATACTTAACACTGCAATGTGTTTGCAAGATTATAACATTTATAAAACTGTATATCAAATATATACCTTTGTCGTTGACGACCTGAGCGACATCTGGTTCAACCAACACATTCCTGAGATGTGTCATGAACCGGTGGAACTCCATTTCCGTGTCTCCCCTCATTACGTAAACCCTGACTTGTGCTTGGTAGCTTGGTGGCAGCGACCGCAGCACAACAGCATTTGCAAAAGAGCCTGTAATCCAGACGTCCAAGAAGTATGCTGGCCTCATGTACACATCATGCATGTGCTGCAAGTGGTTGTCCAGTGATGAGTTCTCCTCCATCTTAATGGAGAGGAAGTCTCCCATCAGCTCATGCTCCCAAATGCGTGTATGCTCCACGAAATGTGTCCTAAGCTGTAGCATCACCGAACGAGGGTTGACATCACCCACGAAAGGCCACAGCTCGTCCACCATTCCGAAACACATCACAACTGAAATATAGGAGGCCATCTCATGACGGAGATAGCGGTCTTTCCGCTCCTCTGGGGTTTCAAGGTCCGTGGACTGATCCAAATCCATCCCGTCGAGTATGTAGTCGACCACGTCGTTCTCGCTAAGGAGAACATGGAGACTAGCAACCCATATGGAGAAGTTCGATCCATCTAATCTGAGCTTCTCTCCTTCTAACCATCCAATCATCAACACGAAAGGTCCCATCTACATTTATAATTGCAAAATAAATTTAGACTAAGTTTATAATTAAATGAGTTAATAATAACTCCACTCAGAAACACCTATCCCCAAAAGGGTTTCTAGTGATAACACGACCCCTATCAGCCACATCTCCCCCCTTGATCACGGCGATCGATGTGGGTTCAAAGGTGGACGCTAAACGTCGGTCACATCATTCATGCGACCCGTGCTCGATCTTTCGACCGTCCGTGTTCCGAGGCCACGCTTCTGTGGCATGCTAGGCTCGCCAACTCAACCTTAGTGTATTCGCTGTGCAACATGGCTTACACCCACTGTATGCGAACGTAGATATGTCTGACACCCAGGCATGTAACCCTAGATCGCCTCATACTGAAGAACTTTCTTGGTGGTGCACACTAAGGGGGAACACAATCGTTGGTAATTTTAACAGGGATCATCTTATTAGGCTACCGTCGAGTATCTAATACTAGCACACAATAAGACATACAAACAATAACATTGAATGTAAATGCTATGTGATATGGTCCTTCACGTCGTGATCTCCATCCGTCGTCACCGGGTTCTGGCGCCAGGGTTCCAGCGCCGTAGACACCAGGGTACCGGTGTCATTCTGGCGTGGTAGTTCGTCACCTTCGTGACTATCTACTACTACGTAAAAAAAGGTAATCACTTTACCTTTGCCACAACCATATCACAAAGAAACGCCCCCCTGCAAATCAAAGTTAGACGCCTCTACTTTATCTTTGCATGTTTTATGTGGCTGAATGGGATTTCACACAAGAACCGTTCTTACCTACGAACTTTCAGCACAACGTTGATCAAGTAGTTGTCTCTACTACACCCCTTTCGGGGCTCTCCGTTGCAAATGGTATACCAACTAATGCGAGAGAGACAGACACCCCCCTAAGCCACTTTATACGGTACAAGCCGTATGTCAAGCGTGGACCAGTCTCGCGAATGAAGCATAAAGTCGGTTGGGGGCCGCTTCATCAAGCATTACTGCGGTATACACAAGTACACGTGGGAGGGTAACAACTAAAAGATCAACGCCCACATGCTACATCTCGCGTGTTCTACCCGTACTATCGTTACTACGCATAGATCTAGCTCTGATACCACTGTTGGGGTTCCGCGCGTGAAAACAATAAAATTTTACCCTATGCCCCTGAACCCCTGAAGCTGCCAGGACCTATCTATTAGTAATACAGTAACGGGAGGGGCTTTTCGTGAACTTACCCTTGAAGACCGAAAAGCGTTGTCAATGCTCAGGAGAGCGTGGTTGATGTAGACGAGCCGAAGCCGACCTCAAGGTCGTGATGAAGTCCTTGCGCTCCTTCTGGATCCAACGACTTGAGTGCCTCAAGTGCGACACCTCACGGGGAGTTACACACGTCTGGTGCCTGACAATGACCCCCGCTTCCCCGATCCAGCAGCAGTTGCGGAAGTAGAGCTCCCGGATCCGAATCCCGTAGCGCGACGACGCTCCGCGGTGAAGATGTCTCTCACTCGCGCAGTCCAGACTTGGGACCACGGTCATGAGAGAGAGAGGGGGAGAGAGAGAAAATATCAATTGGAGGTCCTCCCAAAAGTGGGGAGACCTTTATTGGTTATTGGTGTATTTTTCTAGGCCAAATACCCCACTATATATAGGGGAGGGGAGGTACTACCTCCCTCAAAGTCCCGGGGTGGGACTAAAGGAGAGGAGGTGGCCGCCAGCCACCTAGTGGGCCCCACGCGAGGGGGGGGGGGGGCTAGGCCCAGCCGGCCTCCCCCTTGGCCCCTGTTCCTCTCTCCTTTCACCTAATGGGCCCTCTCCCTTCGGAATTGGCCCATTAAGCCCTTTTGACCTTTAATTGATTTTCTCTTTATTAAATAATTATGAATAAATGATTAAATTAATATTTTACATTCATTCACATATCATTTAATCTCCGTGGCCATGGAACACCTTCCACCTCCACTCCGGACATCCTCCGGACTTACCGAAACCCTTCCGATTTCCTCCCTTCTTTTCTTCGGTGATTCTATCGATCCTATAAACACTCTCTAAGCATCATCAAGCCCTTAAGCGTGATACCCCACGGTTCGGGAACACTCCAGACATGGTCGGGACACTCCCGCACAAATGATCGACAGAGGGACCTGGATGGCCATGTGACCCCTATGCGTTCCACGAAGATCTTTCGTCGTTTGAACCGGGACAGTCGTGTCTTATTCCCTTTGTCTCTCGATACTTGCATTTCCCGATATCTGATCAATGACATCACCATGTCGTGTTCAATCTCGTTACTAAACAATGCTACTTGACTCATTCCGACAAGTGATATCACCGTGATCTAATCACACGCTGCGCAACTATTGGATATAACTTCTCCGAGTGGGCCCTTGAGTATCTTCCCGTCACATGGACGGACAAATCCCGCTCTTGACATATATTTCCTCTACGGTTTCCTCCGAGTACCTGAACACACCTTTATAACCACCGTATTACCAGATGGCATTTGATCCTATCTAAGCACTCTCGGGAGACAGTGATTGATATCGCCTCACGGTCTAAGGAATAGTCTACGAGGATCCATTTCTAATCATCATAACTTGAACTTTGTGACATGATCGGGTCACGATGTTTAGGTTGGGTATTAGTTCATCATCTCATTCTTAGAATGAGATGACCTCATTTCCAACTGGCATAAATGCCACATGATCAGGAAACATGATCATCTTTGACTAGTGAACCTGTGACTAGAGTTTCACTGGGAACCCCTGGTTGTTTGTATATCACACGTGTATTGATGTTTCCACTCAATACAGATATAGCATGATATAAAACTTAATCATAAACTATATGAAATATGATAATAGTCCTTACTACTATTTGTCTCTAGGGCATATTTCCAACATTATGATCTATGTATTGATGAATGTGATGTTTCTTGTCCGTATTCTTTTATCGAATCTTCACTCCATAAACCTGAGGTCATGTTTATTGAGCCTAGTTTCGCTTGGGGACAAGCGAAGTCTAAGCTTGGGCGGAGTTGATACGTCCATTTTGCATCACTATTCTATGTCATAATTCACTGTTATTCATTGATATATTTCGTATTGAGAGGTGATACTTATGTTATTTCATCTGTTTTTGCATGGTTGATGACTTTTGGAGCATGGACCGCTGCAGTCAGGATTCTGATGGAAAAGGTGCTGTTTGGAGGCAAAATTCGTGAAGATCAAAAAATCCCGGAAAATATACGGAAAATCCTATTTTTCCAGAAGACGAAGGATGCCAGAAGGAGGAGTGGAGATGGGTGTAGCACCTGGTAAAACCACTACTAGAAAATCGCTTACTGTTTTCTTTTTGTGCATCACCATGACTACATGCTCATGTCATCATGCATGGTTTGTCTAAAACTATTTTCTAAAAGCCTATATTTGTTTTCTAGATATCCCCCGTCTTTATTTCAAATTAAAACCCTAGTCTCTTCCGAGTATTTTGTTTTGTCAAAAATTTATTTGCGAAAGGTTTTATAAAATAAAAATAAAACAAAACTATTTTGTTCGAGGAGGCAGCCACAGACCAGGCCCAAAAGTCCAACCCACAGCCACCTACTACCCGATAAAACCATAACCTAGCCAAACCCTATAAGCTAATCCCACTCTACCTACTCCCCACCTGCCGCCGCCACTCCCTCACCACACACCACCTACCGCCAGTGACCATCCACCCTGCGGTCAACCCGACCCTCACCCTGCCGCGCGGACCCCACCATGTCCTAGCCCGCACGGGAACCTCGTCCCCCACCACGCATCCACCACGCATCGCCCACCTACCCCCATGATCCCCTCAAGTCCACACGCGTCTTCCCCTGATCCGGCCGTTCTCCTCGTTGTGGCCAAGCTCTACAACCGCCCCGCCTTTGCCCCTCCTCCCGTGGCTGCCCTTCCTCCGCCTCGCGCGCGAGCCGCCTCTGCTTTGACCGGCGGCGTCTCCTCTCTGGCTCGCGCCACCGACTACACGCCCACATCGTCTGCGTCCTGCAAAGCTCCGCCGCTAGTGCCGCTTTCAGTCGCGCGTGCTGCGCCCCCTCGCAGAGCTCTGCGCCGTCCTGGTCCATGGTTGCTGCCGTCGTTGCGAGGTCCTCCTCTGCCATTCTCGCCCCGTCTTCTCTGCCTCGAGCTCTGCCCCCTCTGCTCCGACCTGCGGGCTCCACGACCGCCACCGCCAGGGTCGCGCCCTCCTCTATGATCCCTAGCAGAGCAACCATCGTCCGCTGCCAAGGACCTCCTCTGGTCTTGCTCGTGTTCGGCCCGCCTCCCTCGTCACCCTCCTCGCCGACCTCCTCTGCAGAAGCGCGCCGCCGCACCTGCACGTCCTGCCTCGGCCTCCCGCCTAATCGGCTTTCGTCCATGACCAGCAACACCCCTGCGTCGCTTGATCCCCTTCTCAGCCACGTTCCCTGTTTCTGCCGCTTGTGGAGACAAGGAATCTGAGGCCTCGGTGTTTAAGTCTGGAGTGAAAAGTGATGTAAAGGGTACCAGTGAACTGTTGGCGCGGAGACGGTTGTGTTGTTGATCAAGACCTTGATGTGGACAAGTACCAAGTTTGGACAATGATATCAGTGATGCTCGGAAGACCCCTCGACTACTTCCGCTCTGTACAATCGAAGACGTACATGATACCACTCGAAGACCACCAATGCCAAACCCGAGTCCAACACCGTCAATCGAAGCCGCAAGACCTCGAGTTCTCCTACACAAACACCCCGATCAAGGAACCTCAAGTTCTCCGTCACAGCACGCCATGATCTACCTCCCGGACTCTGAGACCTCCAACAAGGAACCCCGAAGACTGAACCCCATCGACCCCCTCGGCGAACCCCAAGATCGCCAAACCGCCATGCATCACCCCTATCCGAGACCCCTATTTTTATAATATATAATATCTCCTTGTTGCATTAATTGTTCATGTCGCATCATGTGGTTTGGGGGTACTTTGTTGACTCACCTCATAATTAAATATGGAGACTATATGAGGGCTTTTCTAGTCTTATATTGACTCCATTTAAAATTGTGTAGAGAACCGATGCCATGTTTTGCCTTATTAAGAGACCATTTAAAATTGCGGGGTATCTAAACAACTTGAACCATGTAATTAATTGTCGGGACCCCGATTCCGCTTAATATTGCCTAGTTGCACCACATCTATGCCATGTCATGCATCATGTCTGATCTTCTAGCGTAGTATTAAATAGTGCATACGGTGTTTCTTTTAGTGCTTTGCTTCTTCGCGGATTAGGCCAGTGAGTTTATGTGAGTATCGTCAAGTCCTTCGGATAATGTATCTTCAGCAGTGTTTCCCAGGCGAGCATTCTCCCCCTTTCTACCTATTTTGCATTTATAGTCTTTACTTCCTCTTGTTGATCTATTGTTATCCTTGTTGCGATGCTTTATTTTCCGTGCACCATTTATATTCCTTGCAGCCTCTATATTGCCTTGGACACATCCTATTTCCTGTTGATTGATAGACAGTCGGCCTTGCGAGTCGTAGTTGCTTGCTCAGGTGCTGCTTCGTGTCGTTGTCGTTCCACCATCGATAAAAGGTTGGCACATGCTTAATGATAGAGATGCTTAATGGTGGAGATGATCATGACTTTAAATGCAACTGTTAAAATGCTGGGAATAGATATAACTAATGCAGAGGCATCAGTGGGCAATAGATGTTATTTGGTTTTTCCACGCTCACTTGTGTCCCGTAGGACCCCGAGTACTTGATAGCTGTTCCTTGACTATCGCATTATCCGCATATGGGACCATGAACCCCCTTAGCCAGAGCTTGATTCATTTCTTATTTCTTGGGGCCACAAAGTAGTTTGGGGATTTATTACTATCATGTACTTATGCCATGTTTTACTTCTTTATTTACGATTGTGCGTGGAGCACCTGTACTGTTTTGGAATGTGGAATGTTTTCGCGGTATCGACAAGCCCAGTCACACTTTCGGGTTCTCAGTCGTTTACAACCATTGTCACAAACCCTGGGTCCGTCTTGGAGCCGGCCAACTTCATTGCGGGTAGCTTAGTGGGGTGGCCCCCTGAAATATTTTATGAATCCTGTGATTGCTTTGTCGTGAAAGCCTCGTTGGGTTTTGATTTGGTTTTTCCGAAGTTGATCGTGTGTGTATTGCTATTTGTGCACCCCTGCAGGGTAAATCTTTCTGAAAGCCGTGTCTGCGGTTATGGACGACTTGGAGCACAGTATCTCGATCAAAGACAAGCATAACTAAAGTAGTGATATAAATTTGACTTAATATGTGACTAGTAATCAGTTTCACTACAATGGAATGGATAATAAAAGTGCCAACAACTGGTGGAATTGGGGTGTATCGTGTCATGTTATACCTGCCTAGTAAGTATCGCAACTCCAATGGAATGAAATAAAAGTGCCAACAACTGCTGGGTTTGGGATGTCACATGCTAATTGTATCTGACTAGTAAGTACTGCAACTACAACTGAATGGTTAACTAAAACTGCCCACTACTTATGCTATCAAGATGACTCGTGCTATCTATATTTGACTAGTAAGTGTTGCAACTATAATGGAATGAATAAAACTGCCAACTGTGTGAGTTCCTTGGTTTGACTTTCTCGTTTGGTCTCGAGGGGGAAATGCCACGATGGGTATGATTGGTGTTAGTATCAGGTTGGTCCCGAATAGGTCTCTCTTATCCCTCTCTAATAGCCGATAGTTGCATCGAGTCTCTATAGGTTGTTTATGCATGTTGTGCTGCCGCTTCAGTCCACCATACCTATGTAGGCGAGAGCCGTCGAATTCTAGCCTCGCCGTGTACTGGCCTCAGTACCGACCGCTCTCTTTTTCCTTTGCCCTTTGTCGGCACCCCTCTTGTTTTAGCAGGTTTAAGTTCGACGTTGTTAGCAGGGTTACCCTTCTGGCTTGGCCTGGACAGGGTTATGGACGCCATTGGTTATTCTTCAGGGCTCTTAGCCCTATTTGCATCTTATCTGTACTCGGATGTTGTATCGTTTCAAGGTGATTTGGATATTTGTATTGTATATCTGTATTTTTGACTCATGGAGTCGTTGTTGTATATATATGTTCCTGTGGGTTCCATCGTGGACTATTGCATAATGATATTACTTCGTTCTCCACCCGCACGCAAGTGCCTAGTGGGCATCTTTGAATCGTTTCTATGCGGGTTTGGCGGGAATCGCTGAAACTTGCATAGGGCCGATTCGAGGGTGTTACAAAGTGGTATCAGAGCTCAGCAGTTACGATACCCCACTGGTCCATCCTGTAGGATAACCTAGCAAACGACCGATGTAGAGTGTCAAAAAATATTTTGCAAAATAAGTTGGATAGATCTGATTAGGTCTGCTTTTACTCCTTACCCATATGTTATTCTCCTCTTATCTCTGTGTGTTTTGAATCTACTCTTATCTTCTCTTCGAGTCTAGGAATTCTCGTGGTTGGGTTTTTGTCGTACCTTCAGGGTTTCGCTTTCTTCCTCTTGTAACGGTGCTTCGATATCCAATCTTCATGTTATCTGAGGAATTTTCCTCTATTATATCTTTCAGTGGATCTAAAATTCACTAAGAATTATCTTTGTATCCTCCGGTGTTTCATATCATCTGCGTTAGATCTGATGAAGAGCCTCCATCAACCCTTTGTTTCCCAAATGCTGTTTGTCAAGATCTTCAGTCTGATTCCAAGAGTTGATTGCATAATTCTTCTAATCATGTACAGAGTAATGCTTTGAGTGCGGGATGGAGTCATGACCATACCACTACTCTTATCATTCGCTTATGTACATTGAATCGGTGGATCTATGCAATTTACTCCTCCACTGAAGTTAGGGGTGGCCGTATATTTTGATACCTCTATCTTCGTCTTTGTTTCTCCGGAGTGTTCTCGACGAGCGTGGACAACGACCTCTTGTTGGTGGTGTCGTCGATTTCGACATGAAGAAAGAATCCTTGTTAGTGGTGTCGCGAAGATCTATATGAAGCGAGAAGATTCAGACCATCGGCCCTCTTCCCCGTACCATGAGGCGGATCTCGAGGGCGAGATCCATTGTTAGTGGTGTCGAATTGTAGCACAGGGTAAAACCACTACTAGAAAATTGCTTGCTGTTTTCTTTTTGTGCATCACCATGACTGCATGCTCATGTCATCATGCATGGTTTGTCTAAAACTATTTTCTAAAAGCCTATATTTGTTTTCTAGATATCCCCTGTCTTTATTTCAAATTAAAACCCTAGTCTCTTCCGAATATTTTGTTTTGTCAATTATTTGCGAAAGGTTTTATAAAATAAAAATAAAACAAAACTATTTTGTTCGGGGAGGCAGCCGCAGGCCAGGCCCAAAAGCCCAGCCCACAGCCACCTACTACCCGATAAAACCTTAACCTAGACAAACCCTATAAGCTAATCCCACTCTACCTACTCCCCACCTGCCGTCGCCACTCCCTCACCACACACCACCTACCGCCAGCGACCATCCACCCTGCGATCAACCCGACCCTCACCCTGCCGTGCGGACCCCACTATGTCCTGGACCGCACGGGAACCTCGTCCCCCACCACGCATCCACCACGCATCGCCCACCTACCCCCATGATCCCCTCAAGTCCGCACGCGTCTTCCCCTGATCCGGCCGTTCTCCTCGCTGTGGCCAAGCTCTACAACCGCCCCGCCTTTGCCCCTCCTCTCGTGGCTGCCCTTCCTCCGCCTCGCGCGCGAGCCGCCTCTGCTTTGACCGGCGGCGTCTCCTCTCTGGCTCGCGCCAGCAACTGCATGCCCACATCGTCTGCGTCCTGCAAAGCTCCACCGCCAGTGCCGCTTTCCGTCGCGCATGCTGCGCCCCCTCGTAGAGCTCTGCGCCGTCCTGGTCCACGGTTGCTGCCGCCGTCGCGAGGTCCTCCTCCGCCATTCTCGCCCGTCTTCTCTGCCTCAAGCTCGGCCCCCTCTACTCCGACCTGCGGGCTCCGCGACCGCCGCCGGGGCCACGCCCTCCTCTGTGATCCCTAGCAGAGCAACCATCGTCCGCTGCCAAGGACCTCCTCTGGTCTCGCTCGTGTTCGGCCCGCCTCCCTCGTCACCCTCCTCGCCGACCTCCTCTGCAGAAGCGCGCCGCCGCACCTGCACGTCCTGCCTCGGCCTCCCGCCTAATCGGCTTTCGTCGATGACCAGCAACGCCCCTGCGTTGCTTGATCCCCTTCTCGGCCACGTTCCCTGTTTCTGCCGCTTGTGGAGACAAGGAATCTGAGGCCTCGGTGTTTAAGTCTGGAGTGAAAAGTGATGTAAAGGGTACCAGTGAACTGTTGGCGCGGAGACGGTTGTGTTGTTGATCAAGACCTTGATGTGGACAAGTACCAAGTTTGGACAATGATATCAGTGATGCTCGGATGACCCCTCGACTACTTCCGCTCTGTACAATCGAAGACGTACATGATACCACTCGAAGACCACCAATGCCAAACCCGAGTCCGACACCGTCAATCGAAGCCGCAAGACCTCGAGTTCTCCTACACAAACACCCCGATCAAGGAACCTCAAGTTCTCCGTCACAGCACGCCATGATCTACCTCTCGGACTCTGAGACCTCCAACAAGGAACCCCGAAGACTGAACCCCATCGACCCCCTCGGCGAACCCCAAGATCGCCAAACCGCCATGCATCACCCCTATCCGAGACCCCTATTTTTATAATATATAATATCTCCTTGTTGCATTAATTGTTCATGTCGCATCATGTGGTTTGGGGGTACTTTGTTGACTCACCTCATAATTAAATATGGAGACTATATGAGGGCTTTTCTAGTCTTATATTGACTCCATTTAAAATTGTGTAGAGAATCGATGCCATGTTTTGCCTTATTAAGAGACCATTTAAAATTGCGGGGTATCTAAACAACTTGAACCATGTAATTAATTGTCGGGACCCCGATTCCGCTTAATATTGCCTAGTTGCACCACATCTATGCCATGTCATGCATCATGTCTGATCTTCTAGCGTAGTATTAAATAGTGCATACGGTGTTTCTTTTAGTGCTTTGCTTCTTCGCGGATTAGGCCAGTGAGTTGATGCGAGTATCGTCAAGTCCTTCGGATAATGTATCTTCAGCAGTGTTTCCTAGGCGAGCATTCTCCCCCTTTCTACCTATTTTGCATTTATAGTCTTTACTTCCTCTTGTTGATCTACTGTTATCCTTGTTGTGATGCTTTATTTTCCGTGCACCATTTATATTCCTTGCAGCCTCTATATTGCCTTGGACACATCCTATTGCCTGTTGATTGATAGACAGTCGGCCTTGCGAGTCGTAGTTGCTTGCTCAGGTGCTGCTTCGTGTCGTTGTCGTTCCACCATCGATAAAAGGTTGGCACATGCTTAATGATAGAGATGCTTAATGGTGGAGATGATCATGACTTTAAATGCAACTGTTAAAATGCTGGGAATAGATATAACTAATGCAGAGGCATCGGTGGGCAATAGATGTTATTTGGTTTTTCCACGCTCACTTGTGTCCCGTAGGACCCCGAGTACTTGATAGCTGTTCCTTGACTATCGCATTATCCGCATATGGGACCATGAACCCCCTTAGCCAGAGCTTGATTCATTTCTTATTTCTTGGGGCCACAAAGTAGTTTGGGGATTTATTACTATCATGTACTTATGCCATGTTTTACTGCTTTATTTACGATTGTGCGTGGAGCACCTGTACTGTTTTGGAATGTGGAATGTTTTCGCGGTATCGACAAGCCCAGTCACACTTTCGGGTTCCCAGTTGTTTACAACCATTGTCACAAACCCTGGGTCCGTCTTGGAGCCGACCAACTTCATTGCGGGTAGCTTAGTGGGGTGGCCCCCTGAAATATTTTATGAATCCTGTGATTGCTTTGTCGTGAAAGCCTCGTTGGGTTTTGATTTGGTTTTTCCGAAGTTGATCGTGTGTGTATTGCTATTTGTGCACCCCTGCAGGGTAAATCTTTCTGAAAGCCGTGTCTGCGGTTATGGACGACTTGGAGCACAGTATCTCGATCAAAGACAAGCATAACTAAAGTAGTGATATAAATTTGACTTAATATGTGACTAGTAATCAGTTTCACTACAATGGAATGGATAATAAAAGTGCCAACAACTGGTGGAATTGGGGTGTATCGTGTCATGTTATACCTGCCTAGTAAGTATCGCAACTCCAATGGAATGAAATAAAAGTGCCAACAACTGCTGGGTTTGGGATGTCACATGCTAATTGTATATGACTAGTAAGTACTGCAACTACAACTGAATGGTTAACTAAAACTGCCCACTACTTATGCTATCAAGATGACTCGTGCTATCTATATTTGACTAGTAAGTGTTGCAACTATAATGGAATGAATAAAACTGCCAACTGTGTGAGTTCCTTGGTTTGACTTCCTCGTTTGGTCTCGAGGGGGAAATGCCACGATGGGTATGATTGGTGTTAGTATCAGGTTGGTCCCGAATAGGTCTCTCTTATCCCTCTCTAATAGTCGATAGTTGCATCGAGTCTCTATAGGTTGTTTATGCATGTTGTGCTGCCGCTTCAGTCCACCATACCTATGTAGGCGAGAGCCGTCGAATTCTAGCCTCGCCGTGTACTGGCCTCAGTACCGACCGCTCTCTTTTTCCTTTGCCCTTTGTCGGCACCCCTTTTGTTTTAGCAGGTTTAGTTCGACGTCGTTAGCGGGGTTACCCTTCCGGCTTGGCCTGGACAGGGTTATGGACGCCATTGGTTATTCTTCAGGGCTCTTAGCCCCATTTGCATCTTATCCGTACTCGGATGTTGTATCGTTTCAAGATGATTTGGATCTTTGTATTGTATATCTGTATTTTTGACTCATGGAGTCGTTGTTGTATATATATGTTCCCGTGGGTTCCATCGTGGACTATTGCATAATGATATTACTTCGTTCTCCACCCCCACACAAGTGCCTAGTGGGCATCTTTGAATCGTTTCTATGCGGGTTTGGCGGGAATCGCTGAAACTTGCATAGTGCCGATTCGAGGGTGTTACAATGGGCCACAGGGGGCCCACACCACCCCCGTGTGCGGGCCACCCTAGGCCGCGCCACCAGGTGGTGTGGCCGCCCTGGCCCACCTCTAGCTCTCCCCTCTGGCGTATATATTGCTCCCGAAACCCTAAGACTCGAGGAGCGACCACAGAAAGATTTCGCCGCCTCTGTAGGGCGGAAAACACCGAGAGAGAAAGATCTCTCTGGCAGACAGATTTCTGCCGGGGAAATTCCTTTCCAGAGAGGGGAGATCGTCGCCATCAACACCACCATCAAGCTAGACTTCATCGGGATCATCATCATCATCACCACCACCATCATCACCATCAGCACCCTCATCACCATCTCCATATTGCTATAACAATTGGGTTGAATCTTGCATAGTTCTTAGGGGAAACTTTCCCGGTGTTGATTACTCTTTGTAGTTGATGCTATTGAGTGAACCATTGAATTATTGTTTATGTTCAGATTGTTATACATCATTATTCCATCTCTGATCATGATCCATATGATGTCTTGTGAGTAGTTCGTTTTGTTCCCGAGGACATGGGATAAGTCATGTTGTTAGTAGTGGAATTGTGTTGAGAAAGATTCAATAGTTTGATATTTAAGTTGTGGTGTACCTCTTCTAGTGGTGTCATGTGAACGTCGACTACATGACACTTCACCTATATGGGCATAGGGAAATGCATTTTGTATTTGGCTACTAATCGTAGGGGTTGCCGGAGTGACAGAAACCTGAACCCCCGTTAGGAAACCATTGCACAAGGGACGTAAGGGTCTTAGAGTTTAAAGCTGTGGTTAGGTTTCTACCTTAATTACTTTCTTGTACTTACAGATGTTTGCAAGGGTTATAATCACAAGTATGTATTAGTCCTAGGAAGGTTGGTACATTAGCACAAGTTCACCCACACAACACTTAGCAAGCTAAAGAAGATTAATCAACTATATGAAGTGAAAGCACTTGACAGTCTTCCCATGTGTCCTCGAGAACGTTTGGTCATCTTAAGAAATACAACCGGCTTGTCCTTTGCTGCATAAAGGATTGGGCCACTTGTTGCATTTATTCCTATTGTCTTTTATTTACTCGTACTTTATTTACTTGCTTTATTAAAAAAACCTAAAAATCCGTTTGCTAAGTATTTGTAGAGATTTCCTGATCCATACCACTAGCCAGCACCTTCTGCTCCTTGTTGGGTTCGACACTCTTACTTATCGAAAATACTGTGATACACCCCCTATACTTGTGGGTCAACAGTCGCTGCCACCATGCTGGCAGACTAAACAAGACCCGCTGCATCGAATGGTCTGCTTAGATTGAAGGGCACGTCCTTCCTCGACCACGAGGAACCCTATCTAGTGCCTAGCATTTTTGTACCTACCACCTTGTTGTGCTTCCATGGTGATGTGGTGGTGCTCCGATGTTGATCTGTTGCCACCCTGATGCTTCGTCGATGGACGGCTGCTCGAGCGGCTCGGCGGGTTAAGTGCCTCGGTGATCCTCGTGCCGCCGCTCACTATGGCCTCCGCCCCGGTCTACTTCCTCTTATCGAGCTTAAGCGAGGACCACGAGTACATCTCTCCTCTCACTCTTTCTCTCTCTCTCTCTGTATGAACCCTAATTAGGGTTCCACTTATTTCTTTTCTGATATGCATCTGAATCAGAACTTATTTAATGTTTTAGACCTGTTTAGGTTTACAGGAACACGCTCGTATGATTACTAATCCTACCAGGATTTACTGCGTTGAATGTTATATGTCCCCTATTACTTGCATTGCTAGCACTTGATACAAATGCAAGTGTAACCTGCTGTCCTTGAGTTAGTGGTTCTACTGTTAGTGTAAACCCTTCAGTAATTTGCACCATGATGTGTAGGTATACAACATCACCTACATTCATGAATCCTTGATTCATTGTTGTGCTTGAGTGAATTTAGAGTTCAGTGATAACTCTGAAGTTACAATCAAAGTGGGATCATTAAACTTGAATGATTCTTAGGTAATGGACTAGGAAAATGATTTGACACTTCTTTTGATTGCTTGCAAATGATATAGCAGTGTCTTGGTTGGGTTGCTATTTTTGCTAAAGAAGAACGATAGCTTCTATGGTGGTGTCTTGCTACTGTAGTATTCCCTAGGAGTGTGCCCAGTATCAAGATCATAGCCATATGACCTGCTGATTAAATTTTTAGTGCTAGATAAGAACATATTTAGCAATATGCCATGTTTCTATTGGACATATTCTGCTAAGATAAGATATTCTACTTGCTTATTAGCTCTATTAATGATGTAGCAGATTGAGGTATTAAACCTTGATCAAAATAATGGTTACTAGTGTAATCTTTAATGGCTTCTACTAAAGTGGATCTACTATTATGGTGCCTCACTAGAGTGTGCACGGTAGTATACTCCATGGTGGTATGATCTGTTGTTAAATATGCTAGTTGAATAATCATAGATTATTATTTACTTGATATGTATTGATGCACACCGTCATGATTCCTTACTAGGAAATATTCTTCCTGTGTAGATAACTGCTGCAAGTAAAGTTTGTTGTTGCTTGTCCTTACTGTTACTACGATAATAACTTATATTAAGATGATCCCTAGACTTCTAATAGGAAAATGATAAGGATATTCTTGCTTCTGTTTAGCACATGATCTTAAGTGGCTTCTGTAGGTGGTCTGGCTGCTGTGGTACCTCCTTGGAGGATGCACAGTAGCATGGATCATTTACATGATCAGTTACTCAGTTTGGTTGGCTAGAACTATTGGGTTTGACACTGTGGTGCCTCCCCTAGGAGTGTGCACAGTGGTAAACATCTCAAATGTTAGCTGCTGGATTTTTTGGCTTGGCCTATGATGCAAAGGCGGAGGCCCTGATGATTTTGTTGCTAAAATTAGTTACTGCTTCTCTTAAAAATATCCTGCGAGTACAGATATGAGGTTATGTCTATTGTACACAAAATCATGCATGGAAGATGATATGAACTGGTACTATGCATGACTGGTGATGTAACAACCTTTGGTGGTTAGTGGAATTTGGCTGTGACTTGTGGTTCCTTGCGGATCTTGTTCCTAGATGCTACTCGATCTACTCCTCCTTGCGGCCCACTTGTCCTACTCATCTTGGTGCTTCTTGAGCTTGCTCAGGTCACCATGTTGAGATGTTGGCTGATTTGATTTAGGGTGGTGTGGTGGATTTGTGATGAAAACTAGTGGTGTTCTTGAGATAGATAGATACGGCTGTTAGAACTGATGAGATTGTAGAGTGAAACTGTGTAGTGGAGTGTGTGTTTTGCCCAGTAGCTTAGCTTCTACGACAACACTCCCTCTTATTCTGCTCTGGTGATTTGTTCCCGTGTTGACATCACAATATGTGCATGTTTGTGTATGCTACTTGCAAGTGAGACCCTTCCCTTGTGGATCAGTTCAAGTAAAACAGAATCTTTTCGCTGGGTATTACTGTTTTACTTTTTACCTTTTACTAAATTGGTAAAATTTGCCCCTCTTCCTGTGAGGTTATACCGAGGCACAATCTACTGATAAGAACATATACTCTTTTGGTGAAACTTGCCCCTATCTTTATATGCTCAATGTCGTACCAGGACAATGCAATACACTGTTGCTACTGAGAGCACTAATACTAACCAATAATCCCTTTCTTCTATCTTTGTTTGCAGGTATCAAAGGATATACAAGGCTAGACATAGGAATTTAGTTTAGGTATTTGTTTCTGTAACCTTTTTATTCTTTTGTAATTCACTTTATTCATTTACTTATTTGTAAAGACAATGTAATTGGATTTTCTTGTAATAAAGAATTCATTTATTTATTTCATTATTGTAATTCCTTTTCCATTTTCCTTTTCTATCTATTTGTTTCATTTCTTAATTGTAATTTACTTTTATTATTTTATTGAAATAGAACAATGTAATACTACATGTATATATATTAATAAATAATTCTTTTGTATCATTATTGTAATCATCTCTTTTTATCTTGTTAATCCAATTTACTTGTTTTCTAATATTAAATTATGAAATATCATTCCACTTTCTCTATTATTGCTTATTTGTTATGATATCATATAATATTATTCAATAATCAAATTCATTCCTAATTCTACTATTATATTATTATTGAATTCTTCTAAATTCAATTTGGAAATTCAAAAGCAATTTCAAATGCTACCTTTCCAAAAACACAAATAATACTTAAAGGTCATGTCAAAATCCATCGCACTCGCTGAGATGACTAATTTCTAATCCATCGAAGTAAGAGAGATTCTGGTCACTCTAGGATTTCAGTTTGTGAAAAATGTATCCTAAATTTCAGAATCATGTATGTAGATGCACAAAATTCTAAATCTACCCTTCGTTTAGTCCTAAATGCAAAGAGCACCAAATATCCGATGCCTGGTAGCGCAAAACGTCGCGCTGCGCTAAATTTTCTACAGCGTCTGCTCGAGGGCCGCGTGCAGGCTCCCGCGCGATTATCCTGGCGGTTTATTTAGGGCAGTGCCAGTTTAGAGCGAGCGCGAGATGCTCTTTATTAGTTCGTAGAAAATTTGAAAACACTGCTGGCTTCCGATCCTTCACTGTCTGTCCGTCTCCATCCCGGCCGTCCATTTCAAACGCGAGGTGCGCCGACGGAGGCTCGGAGGTAAGTGCTGCTCACGCGTCGCGCACCAGAAAATGGTCCCACTTCCCAGCCATGGGACAGAAGAGCTGGAAGCGATACAAAGCTGATGAGATCCAACGGCTCCGGTTCTCGTAGTCCCGGTCCACCCAATGTGAATCCACGGCGCGTTCAAGTCAAGTGTCACATACACTCTGGCCCCACCGCCGGCGCTGCAACTCCCGGTTCACCCAAGCTCGCGCTCCCCACCACCTCCTCCCAAAACTACACATATAACCTTCGCTTTTAAAATCCTGAAGCTGCCATTTTCTCGATTTCTCTTTTCTCGCTCCGGTAGATCCCAACCTCCACCGCCACCGCCACCGCCACCGCGTCCTCCTCCTACTCCAGCTCGCCGCCGGCGACCGCGGAGACCTTACACGGACCCTCGGGCGCGCGGGCAAGCGCGGGCTCGCCCGAGATGGCGACCATGGGGAGCCTGATCGGGCTGGTGAACCGGATCCAGCAGGCGTGCACCGTCCTCGGCGACTACGGGGGCGGCGGCGGGGGCTCCCTCTGGGACTCGCTTCCCTCCGTCGCCGTCGTCGGAGGCCAGGTACGCACCGCCACTTGCCTACACCGCCTCCCAGATCCGCGCGCCCCGCTCCCAGATCTGGCCGCCCAACCGCTCGCCCGCTGATTGCGTTTTCTGATGCCTCCAGAGTTCCGGGAAGTCGTCGGTGCTCGAGAGCATTGTCGGGAGGGACTTCCTGCCCCGTGGATCTGGTAATCCCGTCGATAGATCGCCTACTTTTCAAATATTCGGATCGACTTTCGGTCGTCAGTAACTAATATCACGTCCTCGTGGGTCTGATTAGGGATTGTGACGAGGATGCCTCTGGTGTTGCAGCTCCACAAGACGGAGGGCGGGACGGAGTACGCCGAGTTCCTCCACCTCCCGCGGAAGCGCTTCACTGACTTTGGTAATGGACCTATGCTCCTTTTGTTCTTGCAGCACATCAGCTTGCTTGGTTCCTTCAGTCCCAATTATTAGAGTTAACTGACCCAAGGGAGCCTGCATCCCCTAATTATATTCGGTGCACCGAAGTACTTCCACTACGTGATCTTTCAATCTATAAAGAAGTACTGTACAATTAGCATAAACACTGCCCTACTGTCAAATATATGTTGACACATATTACATCAAGATATCCAACTTTTGTAGCTGTAGACGGGCAACATTTCATAGAGACTCCCTTCTATTGCCTTCTCGTTCACTTCCCCGTTCAATTGAAACAAGCTTTCAATTAATTTTCCACATTATTAAATATCTTCATACAGTGTGAACTAAAGAATGGATGGCATTGGGGACTACAACTCAGAAGTAACATTTGCTGTTAGCGCCACATGTTCTCGCTAGTGTAATATTTGCGAATTAGCAATCATGTGTTTGTTAAGCGTTACATTTTGAAGCTGTATTAGACTAGAGTATTCAACAAACAAAGAAGAGTATATAGTACTATAAATCATATGTAAGAATTATGCACAACTTATAAATATTTTGAAGGTCCATGCAATATTGCACCATGTACCCCCCCCCCCCCCCCCAGTAGTAGCGTGTTGTCTTTTTTAGTTTTCCTCATGCAGAAAACTTAGTTATCTGTGGCGCACAACTGAATGAGTTCATCTCTTCTTTAGAACCATGAACTTCTATCTGGATTATGCCAAATTGTGTATACCATATAAGGCTGGGGAATTTCATTTGAAGAAAAATTAGCTGTATTAGCTCGTAAAAGTCTGTGAGCCAATTCATGGTTCCTGTCAGTTTGTACTTGTTAATTTCTGGACCATTCACTATCAATTAGCATGATAATCTCGATGTTTTTTGTTTATTTATATATTTATTGTTAATGAGTGTTAAGACATCAAAGGAGATATGATTACCGATCTGCTCTTTTGTTCGTTTGTATTGTGGTGATGTTAAGCTAAACTTTTGTTAAAACCTTTAATGCAGCTGCTGTGAGGCAAGAGATTTCCGATCACACTGATCGCATAACTGGAAAATCGAAAGCAATATCAAATAAGCCTATCCAGTTGAGTATATATTCTCCACATGGTAAGTCCTGGTATTTGTTTAGATTTGCTGAGGTGTATCCTAGTGTTCACTTTTCAAATTTATAACTGAAGCTTTTTTGGCTATATGTGTTGATGCAGCACTATATTGCGCATACTCCACTACTCTTACTGATTTCTAATGCTGACTAGATATATATGGTCCTTATAATACTTTATATTTTGAACTAGTTTAATTTTGCGACCTTCTACGTGCAGTTGTTAACTTGACACTTATTGATCTTCCTGGACTGACAAAGGTTGCTGTAGGTAATGTTTCTATTGACTTAGCTTTTCTGCTTTGGTTAGCATACTCTTCTTTATTATATTATTACTTAACTATCGTAACTGCAACTACAGAGGGGCAGCCAGAGTCTATTGTCCAAGATATTGAAAACATGGTCCGGTCTTATGTTGATAAGGTAAAAGAATCACCACTGTTGTTTGATATAATTCACCATAATGCCATGTTTAATTGAGCTAGATTTACCCTGTTGATGTTGTTGTATGCTATGCCAGTTCGCAGCATTACTCCATTTTAGCATAATTGTGTTCCCTTCTGGGGTTGGTACAATAGATTTAGAATCATTCGTAATTTTGTTCACCATTCTTGTTTTCTTGCTGCATACTATTTATATTTTTAGTTCTGTTTTATTTATATGTGCGGAGATTATTTACTTTTCATTGTCTGGGAACTTCAGCCAAACTCTATTATATTGGCCATTTCTCCAGCAAACCAAGATATAGCAACATCAGATGCTATCAAGCTTGCTAAGGAAGTTGACCCTACAGGTGCAGTTTGATATTTATTCACTGCAGCATGTCACATTAGTCTGTCAAGTTTCTATTCTTTCTTTTGACATTCTTTTTCATTTGTAAGGTGATAGGACCTTTGGAGTCGTGACAAAACTTGATTTGATGGACAAGGGTACCAACGCTGTTGATGTATGTGATTTTGCAATTGTTATGAACTCACCCTCTGTGGGCACAGCACTTAAAACTTCCTATCTTTATGGATCTAGGTACTTGAAGGGAGGTCGTATCGCCTGCAGCACCCCTGGGTGGGCGTTGTCAACCGTTCACAGGCTGATATCAACAAAAGTGTTGACATGCTCGCAGCACGTCGCAAAGAACAAGAGTACTTTCAAAGTAGTCCTGATTATGGTCACCTGGCACATAAAATGGGTGCTGAGTATCTCGCTAAGCTTCTGTCAGAGGTTAGGGCATTCTGCTCTTGTAGTTTACTTTGCCTAAATTTTTCATAAACTGTATGCCAATTTGCTTCCATTTATTTATCCAGCATTTAGAGGCTGTGATCAAAGCAAAAATTCCAAGTATTATAGCAATGATTAACAAGACCGTCGATGAAATTGAAGCCGAATTGGATCGACTTGGTAGGCCAATTGGAGGTGACGCTGGGGTAAGTAATACATACTCCCATAACAAATTAAAAATGTATATTTTGTACCATAGTTTGGAATGTTCATTTGCAGTATTGTTAATGACACCATAACTTATTCTATATTACCAAACAACTTCTATATAACATTTTCTCGTATATTTAACATAATCTACAGGCACAACTGTATACGATATTGGACATGTGTCGTGCATTTGACCGTGTTTTCAAAGAGCACTTAGATGGCGGGTAAGATGTTCAACTGGCCCTTTTATTGATGTGATTTTTCCTTCAATATTTATGCCATATATGTTGTTAAAGGGGCATACCTACAGATGAGGTGTAGATAATGCAAGCATGCTTTTCATTTCATTTGGAATAATACTTTTGATAATTTACCTTTCATTATTCACTGTTACCAGTCGACCAGGTGGAGATCGCATTTATGGTGTCTTTGACCATCAGTTACCTGCAGCACTGAAAAAGCTTCCATTCGATAAACATCTGTCTTTGCAAAATGTTCGAAAAGTCATTTCTGAAGCTGATGGTTACCAGCCCCATTTGATTGCCCCTGAGCAAGGTTACAGAAGACTTATCGATAGTTCACTCAGCTACTTTAGGGGTCCAGCTGAAGCTTCAGTTGATGCGGTATAACTATTCATCCATGGCTCCTCTTAAGGCTCGTTTACCTTATGTTTAAGCAACTGGCTCATGTTTCAGTAACTGATATATAAACATATGAAATTAACTACCATCTCATATCCAATCTAGATTTTAGCTTATGTTATTTATTCACTATTAATTAGGGATATTGCTGGACTACGAGAAACTTCTGACGTAGTAGGGACATCTGAAGTACACACGTTTCACGCGTGATGCCGTGATGTCATTCCATGCGGTTATCTTGGTTAAATTAAAAACTGTCATGTACGGATGTGGTATGTGAAGATACATAGCAGGAGACCATTATATTCTGAACATAGGAATGCTCTAGTAAGTGAATGGAGCTCATATTTAACAAAGATATCTGATAGTAATGCTTTTCTGAGAGCATTTTTCATACCGTACAGATGTGCCTTTGTTCGCCACCTGCAATTTCTCATGATCATGCAATTTACAGGTCCATTTGGTATTGAAGGAGCTAGTCCGGAGATCGATTGCAGCAACAGAGGTGAGTGTTACTTTTCGATTTTTGTAAAGTTGCGGATTACTGATCACCAGACATCACTCCTGTTCACTGTTTCTTGTTTCTTATGTCATGGCTACCTTGATTTGTGCCAGGAATTGAAGCGTTTCCCAACACTTCAATCAGATATAGCTGCTGCAGCCAATGAAAGCCTGGAAAGATTCCGCGAGGATGGACGAAAGACGGTTATTCGTCTAGTAGACATGGAGGCTAGTTACCTAACAGTTGAATTCTTCCGGAAACTTCCCACTGAGCCAGATAAAGGGGCTAACAATAACACTCCAGCCAACGACAGATACCAGGACAACCATCTCAGAAGAATCGGTAAGTTAACCACTAGTTCCTTTTAACAGACTATTGATTAGGCAACAATTTTAGGACCTATCGACAGGGCAATAAAGTCCTTGAATAATAGACCAAACAATTTTGTTTAAACCAATTTGTAACCATTAGCAAGGCAAGCAGTTACCGGTAGCTGGTGGTACATCCTCCTTTATGCCCTGTTTGCATTATTTTAATTTCCCCTGCTTCCTGTTTCGTTTGAAGTTTCTGCCTTCCAAACTGTGCTTTATACCAATGAGTTCGGTAAGCTCCATCTATGTTTCACTATATCTATCCTCAGCCTGCCATACATACAGACCGCACATAGTCCTAAAGGTCATGCTGCAGCCACATATACTTCTCTTGGTTCTAAAACATTGTAGGAATTGAGTGTAGAAAATATTATACATTATTTACTCTTGGGTTCTCTCAGTAGACATGTTTTGAAACGTAATAATGAAACAGGAAAAATAGACAAATGTCCTGTAAATGTTCATGAAACCACCCATGTTAATAGAGTTGATAACAATTTACAATATCAACACTGATGATGCCATCACACTCTCTCTTTGTTTTCAGGGTCAAATGTATCATCTTACATTAACATGGTTTGCGATACGTTGAGGAACACGATTCCGAAAGCCGTTGTACATTGTCAAGTGAAGGAGGCAAAAAGAAACTTGCTGAACCGTTTCTATGCTCATGTGGGAAGCAAAGAGGTATGTTTGTGAATTCCTATCGAATTTACTATCTAGCACAAAAGCGTATCGATCTTTACTGTGCACGACATCAGTCATCATTTGCACTTGACCTTGCACTTTAATTTACATGTGCACTAAATCAGTGACTAGATTGAAATTTCCATCCATCTTTATTTTGTTTATTTTAACCATGTGTTGCTTTGCACAAGTACAAGCAACCTGGATAGCTTACTAAAGCGTCTCTCATTTTTCTCCATTTGCTTCCATAACACAGAAGAAACAGCTGAGTGCGATGTTGGATGAGGACCCTGGTTTGATGGAGAAGAGGGATTCTCTCGTGAAGAAGCTTGAGCTGTACAAGTCTGCGAGGAACGAGATCGACTCGGTTGCATGGAAATGATGGGCTAGAAAATCGAGGCGGGAAACATGTTTTGAACGTTTGTAGTAGAAATGCTCCATCCGTTTTTGCATTCATGCCTACATTGGATGCTTTGTACACGAGCTTTTCTTGCTGAGTGTTTTTCTACCGTTGGATACGCACATTGCTTCTTCGGCCACCCTTTGGCCGCCGCCCTTATGTATGATTCGTATATCTATATTAATACAGATGTATTCTTTGTTCAGTCGTGTGTTTCCGTCGTGATCCAATGTGATGTGCCTCTTGATCATCTGAGAGTTCGTACATGTTTTTTCCGGCTCTTTTAAGTCTTCCCATGGCAAACCCCTTCTCTAGGCACTCGATGTTGCTGCCTTGCTGGGGTCATTTGAGAGTGTACATTGGCCGTTTCATGCCTTTATATCCCAAAAAAACAACGAAGACAGACAGCTCTACAATTCTCCATGTACTACTGTATTTCTTTTGCTATTGAAGGCGGCTCTTGAAGTCTCCCCAGGATACATCTTTCTCCAGGTACTCGATGTTGTTGGGGTCAAATGGCCCCTCCACCACATCGACGGACTGTATTACCGCCCTCTCCGGCAGCACGCTCATGGCTGGATCCGGCGCCGTCCTCCCGCTCAGGCTCGACGAGAAGCCCTGTGACACAGAAACGAGGCGTCATCCGTAAGCAATGGACCCCGAGGAGGAGGAGAAGCACGGCCGGCGTTGGCGACCTTGGAAGTTGGAAGTGTATGTATATCGCTGCGCGCGTGTATCCAGTGCTGGGCGGTGATACCTTGAAGACGAGCACGACCTCCGTCTCGCCGTCGACGGTGGCCTTCACCAGGAGGGCCTGGCCGCGCGCCCCCTCGCTGTACGCCTCCAGCCGCGCCATCTCCTCGTTGTGCCCGTACTCCTCCTCCTCCTCGTCTTCGTCCTCCTCCTCGTACCGCACCCGCCTCCTGGCGCCGCACGTCCACCGGCCACCGGCCCTCTGCCGGAAAGGGAAGCGCGGGAGCGCGCGATCGAGGCGCTGCTGGCGAAGCAGGAGGCACGGACGGGGAAGCAGCGGGATGGTGGTGGCGCAGTGAGACGCCATGCTCATGCTGCTGGGTGCGGCTCGATGAGTGTCAGTTGGAGGATAAGGCGCGGCGCGAGCGTTGGGTCGTGTAGCCGTGCGCGCTGCTACTCTGACTGTCAGACACGCTGTCTGTGTGGACTCTCGATTCGATTTCCAGGGATAGTAGTACATTCATGCAGCGAAGGGTTTTCCATCAAGTTCTGCGCACTACAGACAGTTGAAGTAGCGGCAGGTGGTGAAGAAATTACGGCATTGTCCATTGCACTTTGCACACTTTACGTGAGAGTTTTATCGTCATCTCCAGGTGCCCAAAGTGTTGCTCTCTCGTCTCTGTGTGTACGGCGCGTATACGATCTTTTGAGATCCAATCTTACCCATTAATTTTGACCAGTAAAATGTGCTGAGTTGTTGCTAAAAAAGTAGGAGTTGAATTTGTATTTTGAAATAAGCTTCAGAAGTTAAAATTTAAACAACACATCTCCCATGAATTGCTAGTCAAATTAGATGATAACATGTTTATCAAACACGTCGAATTATGAAAACCAATAAAACCCAACATACAGCATGACAGAACATCCAAACTTATCCACAGAAGAAAACATGACAGGTTCGCAACTATGTGGCATTCAACAAATGATGAAATGAAACCAACTATACCTTAATCTGCACGTACACCTTAATTGCCTGCTCCCAGGAAAGGGAGAAACGAGCAGTGAGAAACAGGAAGAAATACAACAAAAATTATTTGCTTGTGGCTGCTGTATATGATCCAAGAAGACAACAAGCTTATTAAGTATGCTCTGCTTCTCACAACACATTACAGAAATGCACTGCTTTAGGTTTTGCTGCTCTTCGGATCTAGAGGCAGTCCAAATTATACTCCAACCAAGAAAGCAACAACCGGGCAGAGTTCGGAGCAAAACAGAAAAATCAACTACAATCTCGTCTGCCGATGATTTAGACGTAGAGTAGACCTCAGTTCTTCAACAAGGCTGCGCTGCACTGAGCCATGATCTTTGAGGCTCGTGTGATCGAGTCAGTCATGTAGAAGTTCTCCACAACAGTTTTAAATGGAGCCGAGCTCACTTGTTGCTTCACCGGAGGCTTCACTTCGGCAGAGATGGTGGATGGCTCTCTCTCGTCTACACGCACAAGGTTTGGAGCCACCATGCTAATGCGGTTCCTCACACCTGCGACGCTGTCGTAAGGTAGTGGAGCCCCGGCAACCTCGGAAAGAGCACGGATGATCTTCCAGTCATCCCTGGCATCGCCAACTGTAGGAACAGCCGGGATGGTCCACTGGGTGCACCCCTCGGTGTTCTCGTAGGTGCCTTCTTTCTCGCTAAATGCTGAAGACGGCAGAATGACATTGGCCCTGTAGACAGCCTTATCACCATGGTGCCCCTGGTAGACAACAAAGGCATCCTCTGGAAGGTTGTCCAAGTTTATATCATCAGCTCCCATCAGGTAAAGAAACTTTGCAGACTTGACGCTCTCGGTAGGACTAGCAACGAGGCCCAGATCAAGAGCTGCTGCCTGTGCAGCGTGGAGCAATAGGACATTAAGACCATTCCAGTCTGGTCTCGTCACGTTGAACTTCTTCGCTACAGTCTCAATTGTTGAGAACACAGCACCTTGGTCTTCCCGTTCAAATAACCCAGCTCCAGCGATGATGACTGGATTCTTTGCAGACTTCAGTACTGAACAGAAAGGATGCCTGCCCTCAGCAATCTCAACAAGGGTCTCGGGCCCAGTGCCAAGATGCTGATGGTCATAGTTGAAGTCTGCTGGAGCACCAATGTAGCCCACCTTTGCTTGTGTTGCTCTAACCGTCTTCTGAATCCTTGCATTGACCATAGCAGCTTCAACTCTAGGCTGTTTTATGGCATACATAAAAGATGTTACTGTTATTCACAATGAAAACAATATCCACAGAATATGACTGAAAAGAAGGGGGCTAACAAAATGAATATGGAGCTGGCTGACAAATATATTAGGATATTTATTGGTGATTCACTATTTCAATACACTTGAAGTCAACAGAAGAAACTGGGTTCTCTAGAAGCATCAGTTGCATTATTAAAATTGATACTATATACTGTAGTATACATAGTCCCTCCCTTCCAAAACATGTAAGGGATATTATGTTTCGTTAAGACGACGATTTGGCCAAGAATTACTCAGCTAATGTGTGGTCTATGTGATACAAAATCACATTCATCAGTAAATACTTTTGAACATAAATCAAGTGACAAACAATTTCATGTCACATAAACCAAATATTAACAAGGCAACTCTTGGTCAAAGACTTATTTTAATAAAAGAAACTATGACTTATCTTTTGAAATGGGGGAGTACTACATGCAAAAGAAATAAAATGCCAGCAGCAAGAACATATAATTGAAGACCACTTTGTGCGTCATGTGTTCTGTT
Organism: Avena eriantha; assembly: GCA_910589775.1. NCBI lineage: Eukaryota > Viridiplantae > Streptophyta > Magnoliopsida > Poales > Poaceae > Avena > Avena eriantha. The sequence goes on along the minus strand of OU342743.1, from coordinate 167,449,175 downwards.
ATTCCGTGGGCGTGGAATATTTCTATTATGGGGTCATTTATAAATTCTAGCAAGAGTTTTATGCTAAGGCTCTAGAAAAGATGCTTGCAAGCAGTTCGCATATCCATGAGCAATAAATAAAACTGCAGTCATACACCACCAGAATGTGAAACTAAGGTTAAGTGATTACAGAGCAGAGCATATTGTTAGACACGGTTAACGGTAAAAAAGGGCATTACATAATAGATACGAGCAAGAAAAAAAAATCTACCTGTGTACCAACCAAAAGGAAGACATCGGCTTTCTCAAGCGCAGCAATGCTAGTATTCATAAGGTAGTTTGATCGAAGATCTGCTGGTGGATTTGGACCATTTCCCTCACAGAGCACCTTGTCTGAACCCATTTTGTTGACAAAATCTTTCAATGCCATCATGGATTCTGCATCGGAAAGTTTGCCAGCGACTCCAGTAATTTCTTCTGGTTTAACTTGGTTCAAAACCTCAGCAACAACCGCAATAGCATCACGCCATGTCACTGCCTTAAATCTGCCATCAGAACCACGAATCATAGGATCATTTAGTCTTTGCCTCTTCAGACCATCATAACAAAACCGCGTTTTGTCAGATATCCACTCCTCATTGATATCCTGCAAGGATTCGAAAAACGAGGATCCTAAATCAAGTATTCATTTTCACGAAATATACAATAGCAGGTTATGTCACGAAGGTTTAACCAACAAGCTGCTGGATATAACATGTTATGTACCGAAGGTTCATGCGACCACTATAACGTTCTCGAAAGAACAGGCACTAGAAGAGCGGTACAATAGCACCTAGCACCTAGTTGCCGACTACTAGGGTTAGCCAAGAGCAGGGTGGTGCTCAGTGCCTACATGCAGTCTACACGGGCTAGGCGACCTTTTACAACAGGCTTGACGGATATTAGGGGGATCATAACACAGTTAAGATATCATGGTTCGTGAAGTATCAGGCAGCATGATGATGTCACTATTACCAACAAAAAATACACATATAACTAAGTAAAAGTTGCAACAGGATCGGCAAGCAAACCTCATTGATGCGTGGAACAATGCGCATAACTTCAGGACCTCTGCTGTCAACTCTAATGTTTGAACCTACTGCATCGGTGACATCAATAGTCTCAGTGCCCTTCAGCTCCCAGTTCCTAGCTTTAAATGCAAATGGCTTGGACGTAAGAGCTCCAACAGGGCAGATATCAATAACATTTCCAGACAGTTCACTTGTCATAAGCTTCTCCACATATGTTCCAATTTCTTCACCACTGCCACGACCTAACATACCCAGGTCTTGAACACCAGCAACCTCAGATGCAAACCTGACGCACCTGTAAGGTCGGAGAAATTCGAAAATTACATACCCAGCAGAGGTAAAAAAACTCGAACATGCAAAAGTAGGTAAAACATTTTTTTAAGGATGCATTACTGTAATAAGGAAAAATACATGGAAAACCACGTGACTGCATAAAGACAGCACAAACTAAGAACCAGTAAAATGCTCATATTGATGCACATGAATGAGTTAGTTGGAATGTTCAGTTCCAACAGTTTTTAACTTAGTAACTTCTAACAATATGCTCTTAATAATCCTATAATGCTAAAAAAAAATGAAGCACCTGCAGTAGTGAAAATATTGATAAAGAAGATAGCGATGAAATTATTTGAAGTGGATACTCGTACAAATCTACCAAGAAGCACCAAAAACATCACCTTGTACACTGGATGCAACGGGTCATCACAGTCTTCACCAAGGGGCCCAGATTCTTATCCACAACTGACCGCTTCATATCGGTGAAACGACCGCGGTCAGACCCAAAGGCCATAGACTGATCCTGCAGGTCGCACTCCCCACCCTGGTCGCATATGGGGCAGTCTAGCGGGTGGTTCATCAACAAGAACTCCATGACACCCTCCCTTGCCTTCTTTGCGATTGGTGTGGTGGTCTTAATCTTCATCCCTAATCGAACAAGACGATCCAAGGTTAGGAACAGCAGCAAATTCTTACTAGAAATCGCACACACTGGACCGATAATTCAGTACCTCAACAATCACTGGCTAGGTTGATGTTTCTAGTTTCTACAATCAGAATACTGATTAAACGCAAATCTACGCAAGAATAGTAAAATGCTGATTGCGGAGACGGCTAGGAGCTGAATGGATCTGAGAGACTGATGCATACAGCACCGGCGGGGCAGACCACGACATGGGACATTTGAGAGCTGAAACAACGCACAAAGAAACACCTGAGGCGAAGCGAAATGGGGTATAACAGCAGAGTGTGACCTGGGAGCGCGGGCATGGCGCAGGAGGCGACGGGCTTGGGCGACTTCTCGACCTCGACGAGGCACATGCGGCAGTTCCCGGCGATGGAGAGGCGGCTGTGGTAGCAGAATCGCGGGATGTCGACGCCGGCGACCTCGCAGGCCTGGAGCACCGAGAAGCCCTTGGGGATCCGCACGGCGTGGCCGTCGACGAAGACCTCGAGGACGTCCTCCGGGTTGCCGGGCAGCTCCACGCGCGCCCCGCCGACGGGCTCCCGCGGCGGCGGCAGCTCCGGGTCCGCGGGCGCCACGGCCGCGCCGGCCTCCGGCGACCCCGCGGAGGGGGTCTGGGAGATCCGGCGGCAGGAGGCGGCGACCGCGGGGTTGCGGGATGAGAGGTAGGGCTTGGAGTGGCGGAGCGCCCGCGCGAGGAAGGCCATGGTGGCGGCGGGGGCGGCGAGGCGATTTGGATCGCGCGGAGGGGGGAGACCTCGTGCCCTTGGCTGGCTCGGCTGGTGTGGGTGGAGATGGGGACGAGGCCGTGTCTCGAGAGAGTGGAGGCCGGTGCTACGTGCACCGGAGGCTCGGTGACAGGTAGGGTCGAAGAGCACCGGGACCTGAGTGCAGTGAGAGGAAGGATCTGTGGGGTTGGGATGGCCGCGTGGGCGTTACAGGTTGTGCAGTGTGGAGCGCAGAGGCCTGGATGGACGTGGTGCATACACGAGGACGGTGAATGGCTGGGTGCGGGTACCGTTTGTGTGTACTCGTGTGTAACTGTGTATGGTCTAAGATGTAAAAAAAGTGTGTATGGTCTACTACCCCAGTTCAAAGAAAGTCGTATAAAATTTTCATCAACAGCAGTATAAAAAAGACAAAAGTAATACAAATTACAAATATGTCTCCACGATAAGGTAGGCTACACTAGCGCAAATTATAATTTCTACCATAAATCACGAACGGATCACGGGATTATTACTAGACGCGAACCTATGAAGCATGTCACGGCAGTGCAGACAAACCACGTCCTTGTCACATGAACATCTTCTATTGTGTGGTTCGTCCAAGTGCTATAGATGCAGCACCTCCTAAGGTATCCACACATGTGGGGAGGAAGATGTCACATGCAGACACGCTAGACTGCTAGGTCCGCGTGTGTAACTGAGGCAAGAGTGGTGTGACGGCTGAGTGGAGTGATCAACCCTAATCAAGTCGTCTCACCCACTCTTATATAGACGTTTGTGATAGGCTTCTACATTAGAGATCCACGAGTACTCCTAAGGTTGGTCTAATTCAGATACGATCCGAATTAGGCCAACATCTTAAGTGTGTGATCCTAGGGGCGGAGCTGCGGCCGGTGCTACCGGGGCTGTAGCACCGGTCCAGCAAAGTTACGCAAGGGATTAGCATAAGTAGTTCAGGCCATGAGCACCACTAAGCTCACCCTGCATGCATGCATGCTGTGTCGCAGAGTCAAGAGAAAGTACGGCCGCCCTGTGCTCCGCTTCTGATTTCGGCGCTTCTCTCGCTCTCCTCCAAAACGTCTAAAAAATAAATTTCAAATAACCATATTTGCCAGTAAGGTGGTGTCTCATCTAAACAATTCCCACATAGCGCACAGGTCCATGACTCCATGGTTCAATTTTCCTCCCCTCTCCGCTACTCAGCTCGCTACTACTACTCTTTTCCTGGTTGTCCATGTGTGATTTTTTTTATCTATTTTCGATCTCCTCTGACCAGTGAGTAATTTATCTATTTCCATATTATAGATTATTTATGTTAGTTGTGGCAATGTACTCCCTCCGATTCAAATTAGTTGACTTGGTTTTGTCTAGATTCGGATGTATCTAACAAATAAGTATAGATGCATTTGAATTTAGACAATCTGAGTCAACTAATTTGGATCGAGAGAGAGTATTTTTTAATGTGGTTTATTTTAATTGCAATCTATGATTTTCACACGCAAGAAAGTAGCACCTGTCGTGCTCCGTTTCTAGCTCCGCCCACTGTGTGATCCTATATGTTCACGCATGGATAGACATGACACGAGTACCGTAGCGAACCTAGGACAAAAGCCAAGGGTGGGCTCAAACCTTAAAGCACTAAGCTAAACAAAAAAGATAAGGAATATAGGGTTGCTAAACATTACAATAATATAATTTAAAACAAATGATATATATGTACCGGTGAGGTGGAGGCACTACAACTCTACTATGTTTAGGAAAATGTTTATTGCATTGTTTCATAGCATGACCGTTTTTTATGATTATTTTCCATCAATAATACTTTTCACTTCTGAATCTATGAACAAATAGAATATTATGTCGATAGAGCTCAAGCCAATCCATAGGACAAGAAGGGTAGTTTCATTATAGCGAGCCTCGCAGTGCCGGTCTCAAGGTAGTAAAGGCGCCCATTAGAAGCGAGATTCGATACAAAGACAAAGTAGGTGCTACCGTTGTCCTCATTGGTCCTCCCGCTTTATTGATTGAGAAAGGTTGGCAGTCAAGACCATCTACTATGCTATTTCTCCTGCTGGATTTGAACCTTCTCGGTTTCTTTCGTTAGTTTCTTCTACCTCGCTCGATGAGCTTTCAAATAAGATGGTTGCGACTCGTCAGATTCGAACTGACTTAGGGTGGACCCTAAAATCTCCATCAAGAAGGAATCGCTTTGTTATCGCAGTTCAGTTGGCCTTCCTAATCTGCGAGTAAGGGGCAACCTTTTTGATTAATTCAAAGGTAAGGCAAAGCGCTTTCTTTTAAAGAAGCATCAGTTATAACTTCTAAGTGATAAGTTATTTTCTCCATAACCATCGTAGAATGGGCAATCCATATACAAGCATGAAAGAAATCATTGATTACAGAAAAAGTACCTTTGGTTATCGTAGCCTTTGATTTTTGGGATTTCTATTTTTATGCCCCTCGTTTGTTAGTTGTACTTAGTTTTTTCCAGCCGCTTAACTTTTACTCACTTTTGTCCATCTTCTTCTACGAAACTCATCAAAGAACTTGAACGGCAACTGCCGTCTGGTTAGCCGTTGGCTGAAGCGTGGGGCCACGCGGTGTGGGACCACGTGGGGCCAGTTGGTCAGGAACGCATTATGCTGACGTGTTGGGCCGCGCCATGTGGGACTCCGTGGGGTCGGTTTGTTGGGAACATGTTATGGAGGACGTGGTGTGGGGCCATGTGGGACGCGTTTGGTGGTTACGTGTGCTCTATCACCTAAATTAGAAGTTTTATTTTTCGTTATTTTTATGATTGGCTTTTTTAAGAGCGTATTTTCCCTCTCTCACTAACAATTGTGTTTTTTTTCCAAAAAGGTAGCGAATCTAGAGCAGCTTCTCTCTTCTTTTATTATTCGTTTTGGCCCTCATTTTTCTCAATCTGGTAGCAAATTTACAGCAACAAATCTAACAAGCAACATAAATACATTCAGTAAACATAGCAGATGTAGATAAAACAACTAATATAGGATATATAGCAGATGTAGATCAAGCAACTAATATAGGATATATAGTACGGTACTTAATGAGGTTCGACAATTAGCCTGCTCAGCAACAGCAGCGGACAAGTTTAACATAGACAATACAAAAGAAGCTGCTTTACAGCAGCAGCAACACAAGATCAGTGGCCCCTCATGGCCTCCGCCTCCTCCCTCTAGCGCCTCCTCCACTTCTTGCTTCTTAGTCCCTTGACCTTGGACATCTTCGGCTTGATTGGGGGCATGTGACCCTCCTCGATGGCCACCTTCTGGAGGTTGCGGAGGTGAAGACCGAGCGCCTGGTGCTTGGCTCTGAAGCCGTGGATGTTCATGGACTTGCCGCAGGTCCTCACATCCTCGGCATGCTTCATATGGGAGTTGAAGTCGGTGGCATGGAGCCTCCTGGTGGTGCAGAAGGGGCACATGTAGATGTCACCAGCGAAGAAGTTGTCGTACTGGCCAAACCTCAGCCTCCTCAGCACATGATGAGTCTTGGTGTCCTTGGACTCATCGTCGCTACAGACGTCGCTGCTATCCTCCTGTTGGAAAAAAAGTAGAGTGCAATAAGGACATAATTGAGATACCTTAATTATCGAGATTGATTATTTGCATAAATTAACCCATTGAGATCCCTTGATTATTCCCAATCCCCAAATCTCAAACCAAATCGAATACTGATCCCAACTACAGATCGACGCTAGTACTAACTAGGGAATCCCTTAACTACAACTCGGAGGAAAAATAAAATAGGATTGAAATACGAACAGAGGGATTCATCAAAATACAAGATCTAACACAAGAGGATTAGCTACTATAAAAATACCTAGCATCTAACGATTGAAAATATGAACAACCAAACCCTAATAACATACAATCTAGCATCCAATGATGGGAATGGGGGAAGAACAAGGGAAAGGGGAAAAACCCTAGTTACCTCCGACCATGGGTCGGCGATGCTGGTGTCGTAGGGTTTCTTCGGCCTGATGTAATCATCCTCCTCGTAGGGGTCCCAGTCGAACAGGATCTTCCTGAGACCGGCGGGGGCCTCCTCGCTGGTGGCTACGATGGAAGTGGGGACCGGGGTCTGGATGGGGACGACGGCTCCCTTCGATGCCTCGACGGGGGCCTATACGGGGATGGGGGCCTCCTCGCAGGCGGCCTTGGAGGCGACGATGGCTACTGCGTCGTTCTTCTCCATCGTCGGCATGGTTGGGGTTTTCTTAGGGTTTTGAAGAAGGTGATGAGACAGTGAGTGATGTCTGAGAGCGAGGAGGCATCTATAAGAGGAGAAGGGAAGGGACGTTTCATTGCATCACCGTGCATCGCGTAACCGCTTATGCTACTGCACCGTGCACGGTCACACGTGTCCGCTACCGCCCCGTGCACCACGACATGCATACCGCGAGCCACGTTTTTCCCTCGTGTCTAACCTTGGTGACTTAGTTGTGCTCAGTTATACCCTCGGGTGTAACACTGGCAGTTTGGTTGTACTTAGTTTTGCCCTCCAGTACTAACACTGTCGTGTGCAATATACTCAGCTTTACCCTCTAGTGGCTGGTCAACAGAGAGTAACGAATGAGTTTTAGCTAGCTAATTGAGTCATTTTATGCACAACAAATTCAGAAAGATCAAAACATAGTGACATCTACCTAGGGAGTCTTATTATGTGACCTACCACCATAAGAAATGTATAGAAATCAAGTTTTAACATAAATCACCACTTCTCAAATCACCTCCTATCTATAAAGGTTCATGGCTTTCTACTCAAGCCTCTTCCCAAAACATCCCTCCCCAAAATATAGTTAGTCTGAATGAGGCAATAATTGCCAAACTGGTGTATATTTGAATTGCAAATAATTTGATGTATTCCAAGATATATTTTATTGTATAAAAGATGCATTTTCCATTTTTTTAAATCTCTTTCTATTTGAATCCCTTTGTCAGTTTGCCCTTGGTTTTTAAGTTCTGCTCAGTTTTTCCCTTGGTTTTTAAGTTCTACTTAGTTCCCCTCACTCTTAGTCACAAACTCTCACACCTATGCTCACCTTGGCTGCTACGCTCTAATTGGTCAAGACAGTTGTCACGCGGATCGTGCCCATCAACTGTTGATCCTCTGTGATCTAGCGGATAGGATAACCCCTATATCTGTCCGGGGTACCCCTCTATCCATACAAAATAACGAGTTTTCCACCGGTAATTTAACTCCATAAACAAATGATTTTGAATATAATTTGAAGGGAAAGTGTTTACAGGTGTATAATTTTCATATATGCAAGTTTGTGCATTACATTCCACTCTATGAAAATGGTAATCTCTCAAGATTTTCTTAGCACAACATTATCACGTATTTAGTGTGATTTCAAAGAGTTTAAATGTGTATATTTTTTATATATGCAAGTTTATACATTACATTCCACTCTATGAAAATGGGGGAGAAAATGACAATCTCTCAAAATTTTGTTAGCACATCATTATCACGTATTAAGTGTGATTTCACAGTGTTCAAAGGTTTATAATTTTCGTATACGCAAGTTTATGCATTATATTTCACTCCATGGAAATGATAAATGATTAGGATTTTATTAGCACATCACGTATTAAGTGTGATTTCACAGTGTTCAAAGGTTTATAATTTTCATATATGCAAGTTTATGCATTACATTTCACTCTATGAAAATGATAATCTCTCAAGATTTTCTTAGCACAACATTATCACATATTAAGTGCGATTTTAAAGAGTTCAAATATGTATAATTTTCGTATATGCAAGTTTATACATTATATTCCACTCTATGAAAATGGGGGAGAAAATGATAATCTCTCAAAATTTTGTTAGCACATCATTATCACGTATTAAGTGCGATTTCACAGTGTTCAAAGGTTTTATAATTTTCGTATATGTAAGTTTGTGCATTACATTCCACTCTATGAAAATGATAATCTCTCAAGATTTTCTTAGCACAATATTATCACGTATTAAGTGCGATTTCAAAGAGTTCAAATGTGTATAATTTTCGTATATGCAAGTTTATGCATTACATTCCACTCTATCAAAATGGGGGAGAAACTGATAATCTCTCAAAATTTTATTAGCACATCATTATCACGTATTAAGTGCGATTTCACAGTGTTCAAAGGTTTATAATTTTCGTATCTGCAAGTTTATGCATTATATTTCACTCCATGGAAATGATAAATGATCAGGATTTTATTACCATAATATTATCATGTCCTAAGTGCGATTTCAAAGAGTTTAAAGGTGTATAATTTTCGTATATGCAAGTTTATGCATTACATTTTACTATATGAAAATGAAGCTAGACAAAGGACCGCCATCACCGGAGAAGAAGAAAGGGGAGGCAATGACGCGGGCGCGAGGTTGGCTCGTGGTCCCATCTTGCAACACGAACCTGGGTAAGTTGTGGGTCCGGCACTCACGTGGATAAGCTATGGGTCCCATGCTAATGACTAAGCGCGGCCCCACTTGTCAGCATATAATGGCAAGGGTCCACTACGGGACCCGATAGAATGTGGGCCCACTTGTCAACACGTAACGGCGAGGGTCCACTACGGGACCCGACTGAACGCGGTCCCACTTGTCAGCACGTAACGCAAGACTAACAGACAACGAGTTTTCAGACCATGTGAGAGTTTTGTAGAAGGAGATGGGCAAAAGTGAGGAAAAGTTAAGCGGCTAGGGAAACTGAGTACAACTAACGAACCGAGGGCACACAAATAGAAATCCCTTGATTTTTTGTGTGTGCTCTCCTCGGTTACTTGGGATGCCTATGGGCTGCAACATGTGTCCCCGGCTGGATGAGTCGCTTCCCGCCTGCAACTCCCGCTCATGTCTCTTCTCGCGATCTGGTCGACCGACATCAACCACGAATCCACGGTACCAACGCTAGGGCTACACTAGGTGGTCCAAACTAAACGGTGAGAAACCTAGTTGATCAATGGTCGGTGTTTGTTATCCAAATTCTCTCCACACAAGACAACTGGCTAGAAGCCGGGCTAAGGCCCAAATTGCTTCTTTCTTACACATGTGCCGCAATATAGTACTGATTAACACTCGAACGGCCACCTTCTTCTTCTTTCTCGATCAGCCATGAACCAAAGCCTATATACTCACAAAGATTTTGTAAAATTGGAGGTTAGGCTTTAGCCTATCAAAGCCTGCCTGATAGATTCGCCCCTAGGGAGTAATCCTACTTGGACAATAATTAGTAGTGGTCTCTAGCAAGACATGTCAACTCCTAAACACGCACAAATATTATATTAGGACGAACCATCACAATATTATGTACATGTTATTCTCTTTGCCTCATGGTATTTGGTCCACTCTTTCTTGATATGTGATTCAAAATCATGGCCACGCATTTTTAGATCCGATCACTCGAGGGGCCGAGTGATATCTCTCTCTAGTAGAGAGGGGAAATCCCATCTTGACCGACCATGCCTCACAACATGCTTCTGGAGAAACAAGAAAGCTACTTTTATAAATACAATGTTTCGGTGTAGCATTTTATAGCTCCTAAGTAGGTCGATTCACATCTCGAGTACATGTCTCGGGTCTAAGGACAAATTGTACACATCGTGTAGAGAGAACTATGTGCATACTTGTTAAGCCTCATGTTGGGTCAGTCCAACCCCATGTTCATAACACGTGTCCACATTATTAGTTCTACATCTCCATGTCTATGACTTGCGAAACATAGTCTTCAACCAATTGGACTAGTCGAATTCATGTGTGTCTTCACATGAACTCTGACTAGAGACAACTATAGAATATCATACAAGTAAAGAGTCTCACAAACAAATCACATATTTTCTAATCAATACATATTGCCTGTTATGGATATTCAAGGAACATTTATAATTCATCATGGATATGAGGAAATATAATCATTTCTATGATTGCCTGTAGGGCATATTTCCAACAGTCTCCCACCTGCACTAGAGTCGATCTAGAATGTATCTAATACTCATTGCTCTTGTGTGTGCTTTGTGCTTGTGCTGCCGGAGAGGCTTTGTCAAAGGATCTAAAATGTTCAAATTTGGATGTATTTTGCATAACTTTATTTCCCCTTCATTGATTAACTCTAGAATAAGGTGAAAATGCCGCATGATGTATTTGTTCCTATGGTGATTCCTTGGATCCTTAGCTTGTGCAATGACCCCACTATTGTCATAGCAGGGATCCAATGGGCTGGATGCACTAGTGATAACACCAATATTAATCTTGAACTTTCTTATCCAAACACCTCCCTTCGTAGCTTCAAAATCTGCAATGTGCTCGGCCTCCATTATAGAATCAACCACTGTTTCTTGGTTGCAACTCTTCCAACTTATTGCACCACCATTCAAGGTGAACACAAAACCTGATTTGTAACTTGTAACCATCCTTGTTGGTTATGAAGCTAGCATAGGTGTAACCATTTACAACGAGCTCTTCATCACATCCATAAAATATGAACAAATTACGTATCATCGATTAACAATTTTATGTTCCACTATTGAGCTAAATGTACCTTCTAGCCCCGTGTGTTGGACTGTCCTGTTTAACTTCTGACGTGTTCTTTCGGTGTTGTTTCTATTGAGTTGGGTGTACCTCTTATTCTCATCTGTTAGGCTATCCTCTTTAACTTTGAGTGTGCAGTGTATATTTTCTTTTGGTTTTGCGTTTCTTTCGGTTGTACATTACAATGGCCAGTATGTGCATCATGTGTGCGGTGCTAGCAGCCTTATTGCAGCTCACTCAAAATAGATACTCGCATGCATGCCAATATGCACTTATTGCATTCATGTACTACCATCTCATGCTTTTGCTTCATAGCTGATCTTCACATACTATCACCTCGTGCTATGCTTCATAGCCGTGCCCTGATACGTCCAAAACATATCTACTTTCCCGAACACTTTTGCTATTGTTTCTCCTCTAAACTTGTGTGATTTGGATGCAACTAATACGGACTGACGCTGTTTTTAGCAGAATTACCTTGGTGTCTACTTTTTGTGCAGAAAATCAACTATCAGGAAAAATCCCGGAAAATATGCCAAAAATCCTATTTCACCAGAAGATTCACGGAGCCAGAAGACGAGACGGAGGAGGGCCACGAGGGGCCCACACCATCTGGCCGCACGGGCCAGGCCAGGCCACACCTGGGGGGGTGTGGCCGCCTCGGTCACCCCCTCGGCTTCCATCTTCGCCTATAAGTTGCCTCTTGACCTAAAAACAAAGGGGGTTTCAACGTTTTTCCAGAAAGAGTTCCGCTACGCCGCCACCACCAGATTCCGTGATTCGGAACTAGAAACTCCGTTCTGGCACTCTCCCGGGACGGGGAATTGGAGGAGATCATCTCCATCATCATCAGCATCGCTTCTCTATCGACCATCCATGTTTCACCCATCTATGAGTGAGTAATTCCCCGTTGTAGGCTATGGGAATGGTAGGGATTGGATGAGATCGTTCATGTAATGGCATCAGATTGTTACGGCATGGTGCCTAGTATCTATTATTAGTGCTTTTTGACTTTGTTGCAACTTGTTATGCTTAATGCTTGTCACTAGGGCTCGAGTGCCATGATTGCAGATCTGAACATGTTATTGATTCATGATGATAGTATTATTTATGGTCTTACCTGCAAGTTGTATAAACACGTTGTTGTCCGGAACCAAAGGCCCCGAAGTGACACCAATCGGGATAACCGGAGGGAATGGCTTTGATGTGAGGATCACATGTGTTCACAGAGTATTAACGCTTTGCTCCGGTGCTCTATTAAAAGGAGTACCTTAATTGCCAGTAGTTCCCTTGAGGCCCCACTGCAAATGGGCTGGCAGGACAAAAGATTTTGTGCAAGTTCTCATTGCGAGCACATATGACTATATATGGAACACATGCCTATGATTATCTAGTACTTGGATGCTTTATCTTATTTATCTGCAAATGCCCTATGTTTTGATTGCCATATGAATTTTCTTGTCCATGCAACGCCCATCCATCCATCCCTATGCCTACCGCGCTTTAATCCTACCGTTTACTACAATTGTTACTACTGTCTTTACTTTTACTACTGCTATTACTTTACTATCGCTACTACAAACTGTTGCTACTGATAAACTACTGTAAGCAAGTGATACGTCCATTTTGCATCACTATTCTATATCATAATCACTGTTATTCATTGATATATTTCATATTAAGAGATGATACTTATGTAATTTCATCTGTTTTTGCATGACTTTTGGAGCATGGACCGCTGCAGTCAGGATTCTGATGGAAAAGGTGTTGTTTGGAGGCAAAATTCGTGAAGATCAGAAAATCCAGAATATTATACGGAAATTCCTATTTTTCCAGGAGACGAAGGAAGCCAAAAGGAGGAGTGGAGATGGGCCACAGGGGGCCCACACCACCCCTTGGCGCGGGCCAGCCTAGGCCGTGCCACCAGGTGGTGTGGCCGCCCTAGTCCACCCCTGGCTCTCCCCTCTGGCGTATATAATCTTCCCGAAATCCTAATACTCAGGGAGCGACCACAGAAAGATTTCGCTACCTCTGCGGGGTGGAAAACACCGAGAGAGAAAGATCTCTCCGGCAGACAGATTTCTGCTGGGGGAATTCCTTCTCGGAGAGAGGAGATCGTCGCCATCAACACCACCATCAAGCTGGACTTCATCGAGATCATCATCAACATCATCACGATCAGCACCATCACCACTACCATCATCTCGTTGTAACAATTGGGTTGAATCTTGCATAGTTCTTAGGGGAAACTTTCTCGGTGTTGATTACTCTTTGTAGTTGATGCTATTGAGTGGAACCATTGAATTACTGTTTATGCTCAGGTTGTTATACATCATTATTCCATCTCTGATCATGATCCATATGATGTCTTGTGAGTAGTTCGTTTTGTTCTTGAGGACATGGGAGAAGTCATGTTGTTAGTAGTGGAATTGTGTTGAGAAGGATTCAATAGTTTGTTAATTAAGTTGTGGTGTACTCCTTCTAGTGGTGTCATGTGAACGTCGACTACATGACACTTCACCTATATGGGCCTAGGGGAATGCATTGTGTATTTGGCTACTAATCGTAGGGGTTGCCAGAGTGACAGAAACCTGAACCCCCATTAGGAAACCATTGCACAAGGGACGTAAGGGTCTTAGAGTTTAAAGCTGTGGTTAACTTTCTACCTTAATTACTTTCTTGTACTTATGGATGTTTGCAAGGGGTATAATCACAAGTATGTATTAGTCCTAGGAAGGTCGGTACATTAGCACAGGTTCACCCACACAACACTTAGCAAGCTAAAGAAGATTAATCCACTATATGAAGCGAAAGCACTTGACAGAATTCTCGCGTGTCCTCGAGAACGTTTGGTCATCTTAAGTAATACAACCGACTTGTCCTTTGCTGAATAAAGGATTGGGCCACTTGCTGCATTTATTCCTATTATCTTTTATTCACTCGTACTTTATTTACTTGCATTATCAAAAAACCCTAAAAATCTGTTTGCTAAGTATTTGCAGAGAATTCCTGATCCATACCACTAGCCAGCACCTTCTGCTCCTCGTTGGGTTCGATACTCTTACTTATCGAAAATACTGCGATACACCCCCTATACTTGTGGGTCATCAAGACTATTTTCTGGCGCCGATGCCAAGGAGTGAAGCGCTATTGGAGAGTGGAACTGGTAAAGGAAACTTCTACTATGAGTATTGTTTACTTCTGTTGGTTACTTTATTTTAAATATGGATAATTCACTGAGTTTCTTATTTCGTAATGCTACTACCACTGCTAGGGTAGTAGATGAACCACCACCTGTTGAGAATGATGCTTTTAAAATACCTACAAGAATTATTGATCATGTTATGGATAACTATTATGTCGGAGATGGAACTGTCCATCCCGGTGATCATTTACTCTTTATACACGAATTATGCGGGTTGTTCAAGTGTGGAGGTATTACTACAGATCAAGTTAAGAAGAAGTTATTCTCATTATCACTAAAAGGAAGAGCTGAGGACTGGTATAAGTTGCTGAAGAATGGTCAAGCTCTTGAATGGGAGGAAATAGTACCTCTCTTTTATTCAAAGTTTTATCCTCCTAGTGAGATTCATAAAGATCGGAATCAAATATACAACTTTTGGCCTCTTGATGGAGAGAGTACAGCTCAAACTTGGGGGGGGGGGTGAAGTTACTTATGCTCAAATGTCCCATTCATGAGCTCCCCAACAATATTATTATCAATAACTTTTATGCAAGGCTTTCTCTTCATGATAAGGATTTATTGGATGCTTCTTGTGCTGGAGCATTCACTCGCATGGAAGAAGAAGCTAAATGGGATCTTCTGGACCGTATTCAAGACAATGCTGAAGCTTGGGAGAATGGAAAAGGTAGAAAGTCAGGTATAATTTATGATTATGAATGCATTGAATCTTTTATGGGAACTGATGACTTTCAAAATATTAAAAATGCTTATAGTCTAGACTCTCAAGCTATTGCAACTTATTTTAAGGCTTTTGCTTCCTACATTGAAGTGCCTAAAAAGAAGTGGAATAAGTATCATGAACCTTGTAAAGATGTTGCTAAGAGTGTTCCTGCAAGAAATACTGAAGTTTATACTGCCAATCATGTTTTATCTGAACCTTACATTGAGAAAATGCCTTTCCTAGTTAAGATAAAGGAACATTCTATGATAGCTAGTATTGTTAGTGAAAGTACAAATAAAGCTGTTGAACCTGATAAAAAAATGGATGATGAACCTATAATAGCAAATGTGAAAGACTTTGTCACTAAATATGTAGAAGATGGACACACTATCCTTTGTAAGGATACCTCTAATATTGTTTCATGAAAAAGTGTTATGAGAGCTAGTATTCCTGTGTTTTCTGTTAGAATAAGTGATCATTGCTACGATGGTCCTTGTGATAGTTATATTCTTAAGTATATGCATGATACTGGAAGTTACTATGAGAGAGGGAAAAGTGTTCTTATGTATCTCAATAATATCAAGTTTCCTCGTTTTATGCTGAAAGTTTTTATGTTGCACTTCTTTTGCCTTCCTATGCTAGTAGCCTCTGGTTTTAACAACTTGTTTGTTTACAAAATTCTCTTGCATAGGAAGTGGGTTAGACTTAAACGTGTGTATTTTTGCTTCTTAATGCTCTCTTTCATTTCAATTCATATTCCTAAGTGAGCATCATCAAAATTATCATGCCCATCTTAATGGCTATAAAGAAAGAGCTTTTTAGGAGACAACCCAATTTATTTGTGTTTTCAGTTTATTTTTCTTTTTCTTTGGGTCTTGGAATTTATTACTTCGGTAATAACCTCTCTTTATCCTTTTTGTTTGGTTTTTGTGTCAAGATCAACCTCTAACGAGAGAGAAGTAATATTTGGGGAGTTGTTGTCCCGAAACAGATTTTTGAGCTTCACCGTAAAAAATCGTGAGAGATCTCTGTATGTCGGTTTGAGCTGTAATTTTTTGTGCTTATGCCCCAGGTTGTTATTTAACTTTCTCTAGTTTTGCACTTTTTGATATGAGCAACAGAAGATTTTCGAAAAAATGATATTTACCTGCTGGCCTGTTTTGACAGATTTTACCGCTCTTGCATTTGCTTCTCTATTCGATTTCCTTTTTGGATTCTTTTTGGGTTTTCGGAAGGAGTTGCTAAAGTAGCTTATGTTTTGATGGGTTTTAGTTGAAATTGGACTTAAGAGGTTTTATCACTTCACTTATACTAATGTTGCTAATGAGAACTGTGTGAAGTTTTGTGTGAAAGAAATTTCCAGGTTAGTGGAGATAATGGTGTCATAAGGAAGTGAAAGGTTTCATGACTCAAGTAATATGTGTATGAAGATGAAGATATTGATGATATTCAAGTGGTAACTCCGGAACAATCTACTAAATGCCAAACTCAGAGACCCGTAGAGTCCGTTTTCGAATAGGTAACAATTCTGGTAAGAAAAGTTCCGTGAAAGATCTGTCTAGTTATATTTTTGCAGTTTTTATCCAACAAGAAAAGCTACAAAGTGAAAGAGGGACGGAAACGGAGCCAGGGTGTCTCACACCACCCTGTGGCGCGGGCCTTCCCCTAGCCGCACCACCAGGTGGTGAGGCCACCTTGGACTCTGTCTCCGACCTGTTTTCTCCCAGTACCTTACTTTTGTTATGAAACTTCGTAATATATAATCCCCGGATCCCCCGAGGTTCGTATATCGTGTTCTCGTCGTGTTTTCGTTTCGATCTGTTTCTGCCAGGAACTATCCTTGAACGCTTAGAAGTACAATGGTGTCCGCCAAGGATAAGGGAAATGAGCCTATGGAGGAAGATCTCCAAGACCCCGGGCAGGAGAAGGAGATCAAGAGTGAAGATGAAGAGGAGGCAAAGCACATCGGCACTACCATTGCAAGCATTGGAGTGGTGGCAAACCCTGCCAGGATCATGTCAATTAGAGGGAAGCCTCCTCATCACTGTTCAGATCCATGGTCACTTCCTCCGCGCACCAAGAATCCTTTCCATACCCTTATCCATGAGCATCAATACCAGAATATGCCCAAGGAGAAATTACCCTCCAATTGGGATTTGCCTCGTTCTAGCCATGCAGGAAAAGAAGACTTCAAGGAGGTAGAGTGGGGAAAGAATCGCAAGAGCTGGGATTCTCAACCCGACATGACCATGAGCCGCATTGAGCAAAACTCACAGCTTATTCGTAATCTCACCTTCGAGATTGAGGACTTGGGGAAACTGATCAAAGAGCTCATCAGGAGGATACCACCACCACCAAAGGAGTAATTCGTCATCAGGTTTTGGCATCCCCTTGGCTTGTTCCAAGCTTGGGGGAGTGCCGCGGTATCACATCACTATCTTCTATCTTTTTACCTTTTTAGTAGAGTTATATCATGAATAGAGAAGTTATCATGTAGGATGGTTTGCATTATGGAAGTGTCCCCTCTCTCGTTAGATATGTATCCCTTGGTGTGAGTTGCCGTTATGGAATATTAATGAGAAGTTCTATCCTTTACTCTTTTTGCATATCTTATATTTGTTGTCAATTCGTGGTTATATGATTGATCTTGTTGTTAGTATTGGTATCACTTTGGGATCATTGAGTTAATTTAGTTGGTTTTGGCAAACCTGGCTTGGTCAGTAGCAACACTATTTTTGAGAATTGAATGAAAAAGATAAAAGTACTCTAAAGAAATATAATTTCATCATCTTTCTTTCTTGATTAGCTCATAAGTCTAGTATTCTCTGGTTAAGATCTTTTGTTCTTCCAAGGATGATTGCATGTTTATTTTTATCACTTGTATGTTTGTTTGTCTCCTTCAACTCTTATACTTGCTACCTAGCCTTGCTAGCCAAAAACCTGTACTGAGAGGGCATTCTTCTCGTGCATCCAATCCTTAAACCAAAACCTATGCCATTTGTGTCCACCATACCTACCTATTAGCATTTTTGCTATTTTAAGTAAATTCATGTTTTTATCAACCTTCCAAATTAAACTTGTCATGTGAAAATTAGTGATTAAAGCTCCCACGAACTTGATGGCACACTTTACTTTCTTTCATTTAATAAACTTGAACCATTGGGTCCTTCTTTGTTGCGTATATGCTTGCGATTTATGAGTTGGAGTTAGCAGAACCATGTATCATGGGGAACGCTTTCAACACTGCATTGGTACTTTGTACCTAGTTGATATCATGTTCTTTTACTTATGGATCTCGGCGGTGTGAAATAAAATTGGAACTTGTAAGATCATGGAGTTCGTATATGTGTTAGAGAAACGTCTAGGCCGCTAGCCTAAGCCATGCATAATCATGGTGGAAACTTGCAGCATAACTATAATGAGCATTCTATGAAGTATCCTCAATAAAAACCTATGCAAATAGCAAATAAAAAGATCGCTGAGATGCTCATTGTCTACTTGCCTTGTCATTTTGATTATGGGATAGCTCTTGTGTCATGTGAAAAGGGTACCCCGTTGGCGGTTCTCTATGATACATATGTACTTACAATGACAAGAGCTTGCTCGTGACTGAAGTTGAGTAGCATGAGGTTCGTTCTTCGTAAGTAAGGGGCATGAGATTTCAACTTATAACTTGTCAAGCATATCCTCTTAGTTGTGTCACTTTAACCTTAATCACCTAAAGATGCTTAAGATAGGGATAATGAGAGCTGAAAGCTAATAAGTACCATAATTTTTGGGAGCTCTTTATGAAACTTGACATCCATGCTTCCCTCTGCGAAGGGCCTTTCTTTTACTTTTTAGTTGAGTCAGTAAACCTATTCCCTTCTATCTCAACAAGTATTTTGTGTTGTTGTGTTTCATTCATTCATACGGTGATTTATTCAATCATGTTTCTTATGTTCCTTGTTTTGCACATTGCTCTCATCTTGGTGATTACTACTTTGAAAGCTATCATTGAAAATCAGTTATTTGTGAAATCCAGCAAATTGTCAACTATTCTGCAACCAAGAGCTAAGTTTGCCATTACCAGTTATGATTTACTTTATGTATCTCTATTGTGTTTCCTTTACTTATTGCAAGTTAAGTTATATAATAGTGAGTTGTCTTCTATTATGATCTATGTATTGATTAATGTGATGCTTCTTGTTCGTATTCTTTTATCGACTCTTCGCTCCATAAACCTGAGGCCATGTTTATTGAGCTCGGTTTCGCTTAGGGACAAGCGAAGTCTAAGCTTGGGGGGAGTTGATACGTCCATTTTGCATCACTATTCTATATCATAATTCACTATTATTCATTGATATATTTCATATTAAGAGATGATACTTATGTAATTTCATCTGTTTTTGCATGGTTGATGACTTTTGGAGCATGGACCGCTGCAGTCAAGATTCTGATCGAAAAGGTGCTGTTTGGAGGAAATATTCGCGAAGATCAGAAAATCCGGGAAAATATATGGAAAATCCTACTTTTTAAGAAGACGAAGGAAGCCAAAAGGAGGAGTGGAGATGGGCCATAGGGGGCCCACACCACCCCCTGGCGCAGGCCAGCCTAGGCCGCGGCACTAGGTGGTGTGGCCGCCCTGGTCCACCCCTGGATCTCCCCTCTGGCGTATATAATCGTCCCGAAACCCTAATACTCGGGGAGAGACCACGGAAAGATTCCGCCGCCTCTACGGGGATGAAAACACCGAGAGAGAAAGATCTCTCCGGCAGACAGATTTCTGCCAAGGGAATTCCTTCCCGGAGAGGGGAGATCGTCGCCATCAATACCACCATCAAGCTGGACTTCATCGGGATCATCATCATCATCATCACCATCACCACCACCATCATCTCGCTGTAACAATTGGGTTGAATCTTGCATAGTTCTTAGGGGAAACTTTCCCGATGTTGATTACTCTTTGTAGTTGATGCTATTGAGTGATTACTGTTTATGCTCAAATTGTTATACAACATTATTCCATCTCTGATCATGATCCGTATGATGTCTTGTGAGTAGTTCGTTTTGTTCTTGAGGACATGGGAGAAGTCATGTTTTTAGTAGTGGAATTGTGTTGAGAAAGATTCAATAGTTTGTTAATTAAGTTGTGGTGTACTTCTTCTAGTGGTGTCATGTGAATGTCGACTACATGACACTTCACCTATATGGGCCTAGGGGAATGCATTGTGTATTTGGCTACTAATCGTAGGGGTTGCCGAAGTGACAGAAACCTGAACCCCCGTTAGGAAACCATTGCACAAGGGACGTAAGGGTCTTAGAGTTTAAAGCTGTGGTTAACTTTGTACCTTAATTACTTTCTTGTACTTATGGATGTTTGCAAGGGGTATAATCACAAGTATGTATTAGTCCTAGGAAGGTCGGTACATTAGCACAGGTTCACCTAGCACTTAGCAAGCTAAAGAAGATTAATCAACTATATAAAGCGAAAGCACTTGATAGAATTCCTGTGTGTCCTCGAGAACGTTTGGTCATCTTAAGTAATACAACCAGCTTGTCCTTTGCTGAATAAAGGATTGGGCCACTTGCTGAATTTATTCATATTGTATTTTATTCACTCATACTTTATTTACTTGCATTATCAAAAAACCCTAAAAACCCGTTTGCTAAGTATTTGCAGAGAATTCCTGATCCATACCACTAGCCAACACGTTCTGCTCCTCATTGGGTTCGACACTCTTACTTATCGAAAATATTGCGATACACCCCCTATACTTGTGGGTAATCAGCAAGATTGTTTCTAGGTGTAGCTGAATTTACAACTCAGTTGTTAAGGCTTATAAATATTCTTTGGCTCCCCTTATGTCGAATCAATAAATTGGGTTTCACTTCTCTCGAATATACTACGATATACCCCCTATACTTGTGGGTCATCAAGACTATTTTCCGGTGCCGTTGCTGGGGAGCATAACTCTGTTTATCAAGTTCACATGGAATTACTATTGTTCGCTGCCATCCATTCATCATGGGTAAGTCTCATGATGGAAAAGTTCCTGTATTACCATGCACTACAAGAAGAGGTACGGTTCTAAACACATTTGTTGCTCTTAATTCACCGTCTGTTATGAGTAAGTTCGTTACACCACCACACACACATGCTACACATACTGCTACTACTGCTGAATCTGAAACTTCTGATACTTATGATGCTGCTTCTACTGTGCTTGATAAGAGTGGTTCATTAGGTCCTTTCCTAGATGCTACGATTGCTAGAACTATAGCTGGAAATACTGAAACTCCTAATGAAGACACTACTACACCTGTCAGTTCACCTGAGTCTACAGAGAGCTATGATATTGAAGACAGTTATATAGAGATGACCGATGAATTTATTAAATAATGTCAAAACACCCATGATAGGAGTGCTATTAAGAGTTTTCTTGAGAGGCATACTATAAAACCCAAATTGTCTCCTAATGCTAAGTTTGATGCATCCCCCATAAACATTAAAGATAAGGATTATGATTTCTCTCTTGATCTATCTTACATTACTATTGTTGACCTTTTTGTGGGACTAAGAATGAAAGTGATGTAACACATATGACTGAGATTTCTACCATGAGTGGCCTGTTTTCTGATGATATTAAGATGCGCACCTACTTTGTTGCTAAAATTTTCCCTTTTTCGCTAATAGGAGAAGCTAAAACTTGGTTTAATAATTTACCTCCTGGATCTATTGATAACCCTAATTGCTTGATTAGTACTTTCCTGCAGAAATATTTTCCTCCTAGTGCTAGACATGCTATTTTGCAGGAACTTTTTGATTTTAAACAGGGAGAAAAAGAGATATTGCCTGAATCATGGGCAAGGTTTTGTGCCTTAATTCATGCACAGGCTGGATGTCCATTACCTAAGAATGAGCTTCTTGATATATTTTATAATGGACTAATTGAAGAATCTAGGACATACCTGGATAGTTGTGCTGATTGTGTTTTCAGGAATAGGACTCTCAAGGAAGATGAGGAATTAATGGTTAAAATAAGCAAGAATTATGAAGATTGGACTCCTCTTGAACCAGCTATACCTGAGACAACTATACCCGAACCAACTATTCCTGCGTCTATACCAACATCAAAGAAGAGGGGAGTTATTGAACTAAATGATGAAGTGATGAAGGGAGCTAAGAAATGTCTTAAGGAGAAGGGAATTAAAGCTGCAGAGGTCAAGAATTTACCTCCTATAGAAGAATTATGTAAGCCAATATCCCACTCATCCACTATTGAGGTACACTCTCTCCAACATTTTGATGAAGGTGATATCCCTTACTCTAAACCTCCTGATCAATGCTTAGAAGAATTTGATATTTTTATTGTTAAGCAAGATAATTTTAATAAAAGGGTGCAAAATCATCTAATGGAAAACTCTAGAGCTATTGTTGAGTTAAAGGATATTGTGGAAAGAACCTCTAATGATGTTAAAATGCTTGTTAAACATTTTCAAATGGTTCAAACTCAAATTGATCAGCTTATTAAAGTACAAAAAGACTTGCTAGTTAATGCTACTAAAGAAAAACATGCTTATGAAATTAGAACTAGGAGTGGTGCTGCTACCCAGGATCCTCTATATCCTGAGGGGCATCCTAAAAGAATTGAGCAGGATTCTCAACAAACTGAAAATAGTGGTACTTCTCCTAAGAAAAGGAAAAAGAAATATAAAACTATTGTAGAACCTTCTAAACCTGCTAAAGATCCTAATAGTATATCTGTCTCTGAGGTTGAAACTGAAAGTGGTAATGAAGAAAATGATGCCCTTGATAAACAAAAAGTTGAAGAAGAACCTGAAAGGCACACTAAGAATACTAAATACACTAAAGAAGATTTTGTTGCTAAGAAACATGGTAGTGAAAGAGAGCCTTGGGTCCAAAAATCTATGCCTTTCCCTGATAAGAAACACAAGTCAAAGGAAGATGAACACTATAACAAGTTTTGTGAGTGGATGAAACCTTTATTCTTGCAAATTCCTTTGACTGATGCTATTAAATTTCCTCCTTATTCAAAGTATATGAAGGATATTGTTTCTAAAAAAAGGAAGATCCCTAATGAAGAGATTTCTACTTTGCTTGCGAATTATTCCTTTAATGGTAAGATTCCAAAGAAACTTGGAGACCTAGGGATTCCAACTATTCCTTGCTCTATTAAAATAGTTATGTTAGAACTGCTTTGTGTGATTTGGGAGCAGGAGTTAGTGTTATGCCTTTTTTCTCTCTATAAAAGACTTCAACTAGAAAAACTAATACCAACTGATATATCTTTGCAAATGGCTGATAAATCTACTACCTGTTGGTATATGTGAGGATGTACCTGTTCAAGTGGCTCATAATTTCTTGATATTAACTGATTTTGTTGTGCTTGAAATGCCTGAAGATGACAAATGTCTATTATTCTTGGGAGACCTTTTCTTAATACTACATGAGCTATTATTAATTGTAATCAAGGAAAGGTGACTTTTAATGTTAATGACAAGGAGCATACTGTCTATTTCCCCAAGAAGATTTATAGGACTTATGGTTTAAATTCAATTGAACATGTTGAGGGCATCCATGTTGGAGAAATATATTGTCCCATACCACGAGAAAAATATGAAACTATTATGATTGGGACCATTGCTATCAAGGTAGAGGTAACATAATCATTAGTGGAATACAAAGTTTTGTTTCATATAAAATTGCTTTGGTAACAAGACCTGATCAACCTTGTTAACAAAGGGATTTTAATGAACAAAACAATGTTTTCACCATGATTATCTCCGCTTACTTTTATTTTATCCATTTTAGTTTTTGTTTTCGTTTAGTTTACTTTTCTTTCGCTAGTTGCTTGCATATTAGAGTGTATTAGAACTTCTGAAGTTTTAGTTTTGTTTAGCTTTTGCATCTTTCCAAAAAAATCTTTCTGTCAGAAAATCATTCATCTATACCTGAAAATTGCTAAAAAATAAAGTGTCTCGAAAAACTCCAGAAAATTCATATTAAATTTTTATGTGAAAAAGGGGCAGAGAAGTGCCTGGAGAGTACCAGGGGGTCCACCAGGCAGGCACACAACCTGGTGGTGCCACCAGCCCAAGGGCGCGCCTGGCCATGGTGTGGGCCACCCCTGGCCCTCCATTCACTCTCTCACTTCCCACTGCTGATGACCCACAAGTATAGGGGGTGTATGGCAGTACTTTCAATAAGTAAGAGTGTCGAACCCAACGAGGAGCAGAAGGTGTTGTCTAGTGGTATGGATCAGGAATTCTCTGCAAATACTTAGCGAACGAATTTTTAGGGTTTTTTGATAAAGCAAGTAAACAAAGTACGAGTAAACAAAAGACAGTAGAAATAAATGCAGCAAGTGGCCCAATCCTTTATGCAGCAAAGGACAAGCCGGTTGTATTACTTAAGATGACCAAACGTTCTCCAGGACACATGGGAAGACTGTCAAGTGCTTTCGCTTCATATAGTTGATTAATCTTCTTTAGCTTGCTAAGTGTTGTGTGGGTGAACCTGTGCTAATGTACCAACCTTCCTAGGACTAATACATACTTGTGATTATACCCCTTGAAAACATCCGTAAGCACAAGAAAGTAATTAAGGTAGAAACCTAACCACAACTTTAAACTCTAAGACCCTGACGTCCCTTGTGTAATGGTTTCCTAACGGGGGTTCAGGTTTCTGTCACTCTGGCAACCCCTACGATTAGTAGCCAAATACACAATGCATTCCCCTAGGCCCATATAGGTGAAGTTTCATGTAGTCGATGTTTACATGACACCACTAGAAGAAGTACACCACAACTTAAATATCAAACTATTGAATCTTTCTCAACACAACTCCACTACAAACAACATGACTTCTCCCATGTCCTCAAGAACAAAACGAACTACTCACAAGACATCATATGGATCATGATTAGAGATGGAATAATGATGTATAACAATCTGAACATAAACAATAATTCAATGGTTCACTCAATAGCATCAACTACGAAGAGTAATCAACACCAGGAAAGTTTCCCCTATGAACTATGCAAGATTGAACCCAATTTTTACAGCAATATGGAGATGGTGACGAGGGTGCTGATGGTGCTGATGGTGATGATGATGATCCCGATGAAGTCCAGCTTGATGGTGGTCTTGATGGCGAGGTTCTCCCCTCTCCGGGAAGGAATTCCCCCGGCAGAAATCTGTCTGCCGGAGAGATCTTTCTCTCTCGGTGTTTTCCGCCCCGCAGAGGCGACGGAATCTTTCTGTGGTCGCTCCCTGAGTCTTAGGGTTTCGGGAGGGTAATATACGCTAGAGGGGAGAGCCAGAGGTGGGCCAGGGCGGCCACACCACCTGGTGGCGCGGCCTAGGGTGGCCCGCGCCAGGGGGTGGTGTGCCCCCCCTGTGGCCCATCTCCACTCCCTCTTCTGGCAGCCTTCGTCTTCTGGAAAAATAGGATTTTCCATATATTTTCCCGGATTTTCTGATCTTCACGAATTTTTCCTCCAAACAACTACTTTTCCATCAGAATCCTGACTACAGCGGTCCATGCTCCAAAAGTCATCAACCATGCAAAAACAGATGAAATAACATAAGTCTCACCTCTTAATATGAAATATATCAATGAATAACAGTGAATTATGACATAGAATAGTGATGTAAAATGGACGTATCAACTCCCCCCAAGCTTAGACTTCGCTTGTCCCCAAGCAAAACTAAGATCAATTAACATGGCCTCGGGTTTATGGAGTGAAGAGTCGATAAAAAAATACGGACAAGAAGCATCACATTTATCAATACATAGATCATAATAGAAGACAACTCACTATTATATAACTTAACTTGCAATAAGTAAAGGAAACACAATAAAAATACATAAAGTGAATTATAATTGGTAATGGCAAACTTAGCTCTTTGTCGAAGAATAGTTGATACTTTGTTGGAGTTCACAAATAACTGATTTTCAATGATAGCTTTCAAAGTAGTAAACACCAAGATAAGAGTAATGTGCAAAACAAGGAACATAAGAAACATGATTGAATAAACCATCATATGCATGAATGAAACACAACAACTCAAAATACTTGCTGAGATAGAAGGGAGTAGGTTTACTAACTCAACTAAAAAGTAAAAGAAGGGCCCTTCGCAGAGGGAAGCAGGGATTGCAAGTCGCATAAAGAGCTCCCAAAAATTATGGTACTTATTAGCTTTCAGCTCTCATTGCCCTATAATAGGCATCTTTAGGTGATTAAGGTTAAAGTGATCAAATATGAGGATATGCTTGACAAGTTGTAAATTGAGAATCTCATGTCCCTTGAATACGAGGGCCACTCCTCATGCTACTCAACTTTAGTCTTCGGTAAGTTCTTGTCATCGTAAGCATATGTGTATCATAGAGAACCGCCAACGGGGTACCCCTTGCCCGATGATACGGAAGAATCCCCGTATCAAAATGACAAGGCAAGCAGACAACAAGCATCTCAGCAATATTCTTATTTACCATGGGAATATGGTGCTTTTTTCTCTCTTTCCTCTTTTCATCATCTTTTTTTTTCTTTTTCTATTTTTTCTCAATATCAGACTCTTTTTTTATAAGAAGAATGCTTCATAGATGCTCGTTATGGTTACGCTTTAGGTTTCCACCATGTCAGCATGGATTAGACCAGTGGCCCAGGCGTTTCTCTAATACACATGCATAACTCCATGGTCTTACAAGCTCCCCTTTCATTTCACACCGATGACATCCATAGACAAAAGAACATGATATCAACTAGGTACTAAGTACCAGTGCAATGTTGAAAGCGTTCCCCATGACAGCATGGTTCTGCTAATTCTCAACTCACAAAGTGCAAGCATATACGCAACATAGGTGAGCACAATGGTTCAAGTTTATTAAATGCAAGAAAGTAAAATGTGCCATCAAGTTCATGAGAGCTTTAATCACTACTTTTCACATAACAAGTTTAATTTGGGAGGTATATAAAACAAGAATTTAGTTGGAATAGCAATAATGCTAATAGGTAGGTATGGTGGACACAAATGGCATAGGTTTTGGTTTAAAGGATATGGATGCACGATAAGAATTCCCTCTCTATATAGGTTTTTGGCTAGCAAGGTTGGGTAGCAAGTATAAGAGTTTAAGGAAACAAACAAACATACAAGTGATAAAAACAAACATGCAATCTTCCTTGGAAGCACAAAAGATCTTAACCAGAGAATACTAAACTTATGAGCAAGTCAAGAAAGAAAGATGATGAAATTATTTTTCTTTAGAGGTACTCTTATCTTTTCATTCAACTCTGAAAAATAGTGTTGCTACTGACCGAGCCAGGTTTGCCAAAACCAACTAAATTAACTCAATGATCCAAAAGTGATATCGATACTAACAACAAGATCAATCATATAACCACGAATTGAAAACTAATATAAGCTATGCAAAAGAGTGAATGATAGAACTTCTCATTAATATTCCATAACGACAACTCACACCAAGGGATACATATCTAACGAGAGAGGGGACACTTCCATAATGCAAACCATCCTACATAATAAATTCTCTATTCATGATATGACTCTACTAAAAAGGTAAAAAGATAGAAGATAGTGATATGATACCGCGGCACTCCCCCAAGCTTGGAACAAACCAAGGGGATGCCAAACCCGATGACAAATTACTCCTTTGGTGGTGGTGGTATCCTCTCATCATCATCCGACTTCCAGGGTAAGGACTTCCCATCAACAAAGGACATCGTGGTCTCCAACATCCTGAAACTTGCAGCAACACTTACGTGTTTAAACCTAACCTCATACTCACAATTTTGATTTTGAACATCGTAGAGCTGTGCTTGCAGTTCGTTGGTTGTTTGGCGGAGTGAGAGGACTCCATCCTTGAGCTCAGCAGTCTCCTCTTGGTGCTAGGCGATGAGTTCGGAACAAATCTTATGGATGATATCCACTTCGTGTTCCGCCATCTTCTTGTACCTAAAGACTTCTTGCTCCAGTGCTTCCATCCTGTCCTCCAGACTTCCTTCACCTTTAGGGCCTTGAACCTCTTTTATCCGTACCTCCCCATCTTCAAGCAACAACTCCTTAGGATGAATCTTCAACTCTCTCTCATGTATGGGTTGATGATATCTTCTAAGGAATCTCCCTTAGGTGATCCACAGGAAGACATTGTGACTCCAAATCTAGGACTCTACCTGGCAGAAACAAATCGAAACAAAAACACGATATACAAACCTCGGGAGATCCGGGGGATTATATATTACAAAGTTTCACAACAAAAGGAAGGTACTGGAAGAAAACGAGTCAGAGACGGAGGCTGAGGTGGCCACACCACCTGGTGGCGCGGCCAGGGTGGGCCCGCGCCACAGGGTGGTGTGAGCCACCCTGGCTTCGTTTCCGTCTCTCTTTCGCTTCGTAGCTTACCTTATTGTCTAAAAACTGCAAAAATATAGTTGGATAGTATTTTCGCCGAACTTTTCTTACCAGAACTGTTACCTATTTGAAAATGGACTCTGCAGGTCTTTGAATTTGGTCCTTGATAAATTTTTCTGGAGTTATAACTTGAAAGGCATCAACATCTTCATTGTAAGAATCTCTAGCAATATAGTGCTTGAGTCGCTGCCCATTCACTACTTTTGTAGTATTATCTTTTAAAGAAGAAATTTTTATTGCTCCCGAACGGTACACTTCTTCAATAATGAAGGGTCTTTCCCATTTTGATTGTAGCTTTCCTGCAAAAAATCTGAGACGAGACCTATTCAATAGAACTTTCTCACCAACATGAAATTCTCTCTTAAGTATTCGCTTGTCATGCCATCTTTTAACTTTTTCTTTAAAGAGTCTAGCATTTTCATAGGCTTCACTCCTCCATTCATCTAAGGAACTTAAATCAAATAATCTTTTCTCACATGCGAGCTTACAATCTCTATTGAGTTCTTTAACTGCCCAATAAGCGTTGTGTTCTAATTCTAAAGGTAGGTGACAAGCTTTCCCATAAACCAATTTATAAGGAGACATCCCCATAGGGTTTTTGTAGGCAGTTCTATAAGCCCATAAAGCACCATTCAACTTTTTAGCCCAGTTTTTCCTAGATCTATTAACAATCTTTTGCAAGATGGATTTAATTTCTCTATTTGATAACTCTACTTGCCCACTAGTTTGGGGGTGATAAGCTGAAGCAATTCTATGATTAACATCATATTTAGCAAGGGTCTTTCTAAAACCACCATGAATGAAATGAGAAACCCCATCAGCCATGAGATACCTAGGCACTCCAAACCTAGGAAAGATAACATCCTTAAGCATTTTTAGAGAAGTCTCCCCGTCAGCACTCTTCGTAGGAATGGCTTCTACCCACTTAGTAACATAATCAATGGCAACAAGAATATGAGTATAACCTTTCAAAGGAGGAAAAGGACCCATAAAGTCAAATCCCTAGCAATCAAAGGGTTCAATAACTAGAGAGTAGTTCATAGGCATTTCATTGCGTCTAGAAATATTACCAACACGCTGACATTCATCATAAGATAAAACAAATTTTCTTGCATCTTTAAAAAGGGTAGGCTAGTAGAAACCTGATTGTAGCACCTTTTGCGCAGTTCTATCTCCTGCATGATGTCCTCCATAAGCGATACCATGACATTTACGCAATATCTCTTTTTGTTCATATTCTGGAACACATATTCGCATAATACCATCCAATCCTTCTTTATATAAGTGTGGGTCATCCCAAAAATAATGCCTCAAATCATAAAAGAACTTCCTTCTTTGCTGAGCTGTAAAAGTTGGAGGCAAATACTTGGAGACAATAAAATTAGCATAATCAGCGTACCAAGGGCTCCTTCGCGAGCTTACCCCTACCACGGCCAACTGTTCATTTGGAAAACGATCATTAACAGGCATAGGGTCAAAAGAGATGTATTCCAATCGAGATAAATTATCAGCCATAGGGTTTTCAACACCTTTCCTATCTACTATATGTAGATCAAACTCTTGTAAAAGCAGCACCCATCTAATAAGCCTAGGCTTAGCGTCCTTCTTCGTCATAAGGTACTTAATAGCAACATGATCAGTATGAATGGTGACTTTTGAGTCTACAATATAGGGTCTAAACTTATCACAAGCAAAGACAACAACTAGAAATTCTTTTTCAGTAGTAGCATAATTCCTTTGAGCAGCATCTAGAGTCTTACTAGCAAAATGAATAACGTTTAGCTTTTTATCAATTCGTTGCCCAAGGACAACACCTACATCAAAGTCACTAGCATCACACATTATTTCAAAGGGTAAACTCCAATCAGGTGGTTGAACGATAGGAGCTGTAATTAAAGCCTTCTTAAGAGTTTCAAAAGCTTCCTTACAATCATCATCAAAAACAAAGGGTACATCTTTTTGAAAAAGATTAGTGAGGGGTTTTGATATCCGAGAAAAATCTTTAATAAACCTTCTATAGAAACCAGCATGACCAAGGATACTACGAATACCTTTGATGTCTCTTAGACATGGCATTTTCTCAATTGCCTCAACCTTAGCTCTATCAACTTCTATGCCTCTTTCAGAAACCTTATGCCTAAGGACAATCCCTTCATTAACCATGAAGTGGCATTTCTCCCAATTAAGAACAAGATTAGTTTCTTCACACCTCTACAAAACTTTATCAAGGTTGTGCAGACAATTATCAAAAGAAGTTCCATAAATAGAAAAGTCATCCATGAACACTTTCACAATTTCCTCACAAAAACCATGAAAGATAGCAGACATGCATCTTTGAAAATTAGCAGGAGCATTACATAAACATAAGTTCCGTAAGGTCAAGTAAACGTAGTTTTTTCTTGATCTTGTTGTTTAACAGGAATTTTAGAGAAACCAGAATAACCATCAAGAAAAAAAAATGGGTCTCTTTAGACAACCTTTCCAACATTTGATCAATAAAAGGAAGCAGGTAGTGATCTTTCTTAGTAACTTTGTTGACTTTCCTAAAATCAATGCACATCCTATAGCCTACTACTATTCTTTGGGGAATAAGCTCATCATTATCATTAGGAACAACGGTAATTCCTCCTTTTTTAGGAACACAATGAACAAGACTAACCCATTCACTATCAGCAATAGGGTAAATAATACCAACATCAAGGAGTTTCAATACCTCATTTCTTACCACTTCCTTCATCTTAGGATTTAAACGTCATTGGTGCTCTACTACTGGCTTTGCATCTGGTTCTATATTGATAGAATGCTGACATATAGTAGGTGAAATCCCTTTTAAATCGTCTAGAGTATAACCCATAGCTCATCGGTGTTTCTTCAAAACCTCCAATAACCTTTCCTCTTCCTTCCCTGAAAGTTTAGATCTAATAATAACATGATACATCTTTTTTATCATCTATATAAGCATATTTAAGATCATCAGGGAGAGGTTTTAGATCGAAGATCGGATCCTTTTTAGGTGGCAACGTGGTACCCAAGTCTTCTACATGCAAGTTATGCTTAAGCATCTTGGGTTGACGACGGAGAATCTCGTCAATCTCATTCCTTTCTTCCATGAAGATCTCACTTTCGTGATCTCCCATAAATTGCTGCAAAGCATTGTTAGGAGAAAGAGACATAGAAGCAAGTTGTTGATACATTGCAAATGTATCTATAATTTTTGTTGGTATATGCTTGATTTTATCTATTTTCTTATGTTTTTTCCACACATTGGAGTACTTTTCATATGATTTCTTGGACAAACCTATTAACAAGAGCCACAGTGCCAACTGCCTATTTTCTGCTGTTTTTGGTTCCAGGAAAGTCAGAAAATTAATATTCTTGGAATTGGACCAGACAAAAGCCAAAGTCGATATTTTACCGGAAGACTCACGGAGCCAGAAGATGAGACGGAGAGGGGCCAGGGGTTGGCCACACCACCCCTGGCCGCCCACCGACCTTGCCCTCTGGCCTATAAGAAGCCTCCCGAGGCATAAACCCTAGAGAATCAAGCCTCCAGCCACAAAAAGTTCTGCAGCGCCGCCGCCACCGAAGGGGAGATTCGGGGGACAGAAAGTCTCTGTTCCGGCACCCTTCTAGGACGGGGAAGTGCCCCTAGAGCCATCTCCATCGATCTCCACCACCATCTCCATCACCATTGCTGATTCCCATGATGAGGAGGGAGTAGTTCTCTCTCGAGGCTAAGGGTTCTACCGATAGCTATGTGTTCATCTCTCTCTATGCATGATCGTATTGTGATCATGAGCTTGTAACCTATAGATCTACCTTGCTACTCAAGTGCTTTAATGCATCTCTGCTCTCCCCATGTGTGTGAAAGTGACAGCGTGCTCACCATGGTGGCACTTAGGCTAGAGATTACTAATACTTGTTATGAGTTATATTCGGAGTTGGATGTCTTTATGAAATTGTGGTGTTTGTTGGACTCATCTAGTACTCAAGGTGACAGTGTGGGGTTTTCTAGATGGGAAAGGCTTACTTTGAGGTGTGCTGTTATAGCCCTACCATCGATTAGAGTGTTCAACCGGAGAGTAGTTAAGAGTAGTATCATGAAGATAATATATTTATGAGAGAGTGTTCACTAGTGAAAGTATAATCCCTAGGCCTTGTTTCTAAGCATTGAAACACCGTTTGCAATTAGATCTATTACATGTTTGCTTGCTTCATCTTTATTTCAGTTTGCCTTTAGTCTCTTTCACGCCATCAAGTTATTTTTTAGCACCGATATCTTATATCCATACCACTTGCATTTCACTATCTCTTCGCCGAACTAGTGCACCTACACACCTGACAAGTGTATTAGGTGTGTTGGGGACACAAGAGACTTCTTGTATCTTGATTGCAGGGTTGCTTGAGAGGGAATACCTTTGACCACTTCCTCACCGAGTTCGATAAACCTTGGGTGATCCACTTAAGGGAAAACTTGCTGCTGTTCTACAAACCTCTGCACTTGGAGGCCCAACAATTGTCTACAAGAATAGAAGTGCATAGACATCAAGCTATTTTCTAGCGCCGTTGCCGGGGAGGTAAGGTAAAAGGTACTCACATACTCCGGTGTGAGTGCTCGAAGTTATTTCCTTTAGATTCTGCAATTTTGTCTTTTGTTTTCACTAGTTAGGTTTAATGGAAAACAACAAAAAAGTTATTTATCTTGAGTTAGGACATGAAGTGTTTGAAGAGAAAATTAAAAAACCTATGGAACTTTATTTGCATGTTAATAGCAATGTTGTTAGTATGAATTCTCTCGACACCATTATTGCTAATGCTATGGAAAAGTCTAAGCTTGGGGAAGTTAGTTTTTATAAAAATGGTCTTTTTAGTTCCCCAGTTTTAAAGAAGAAAATTTGCTCTGATGATACTTTATCTCCCATATGTGGTAATTCTAATGATACTTGTGATATTTTAAATCCACATACTGAAAGCATCCCTTTTAAAATACCAATAAAAATTGTTGAACGTGTTATGAACAACTCTTATTTTGGAGATGGAACTATCCATCCTGGTGATCATTTACTCTTTATACATGAATTATGCGGGTTGTTCAAGTGTGCATGTATTTCAATGAACCAAGTTAAGAGGAAGCTATTTTATTTATCACTTAAGGGCAAAGCAAGGGAGTGGTATGAGCTACTAGATGATCCTCATCATTTAGAGTGGAAGGAACTTGAATCTCTCTTTTACTCTAAATTTTATCCTCCTCATGAAATTCATAAAGATAGGAATTATATTTATAATTTTCATCCTCATGATGGAGAAAGTATTGCCCAAGCATGGGGGAGATTGAAGTCACTAATGCTCAAATGTCCCATTCATGAGCTCCCCAGGAATATTGTTATTAATAATTTCTATGCAAGGCTTTCAGGACATTACAAGGACTATCTAGATACTTGTTTAGAGGGATCCTTCATGAGTAAGGAGGTCAAAGCTAAGTGGGATCTTCTTGAAACAATTCAAAGCAATACCGAAGATTGGGATAACAACAAAGGTAAAGAATCAGGTATAAACTATGAGTATGATTTCATTAAGTCTTTCGCTAAAACTGCTGATTTTGAAGAGCTTAGTGCTAAATATGGTCTTGATCCTCAAATTCTTATTGATTGTTTTAAAACCTTTTCTTCTCATATTAATGCTCCTAAAGAAAAGTGGGACATGTATCATGAGCCCTTTAAAGACACTTGAATGGAAAATGAAATTGTTGATAGCAATAAACATTCTCAAACCTCTGAAAGTACTATTTCTTATAAGTATGTTAATTTTTGTGGAATACATAGACCTTGTGAAAATAATCAAATTGAAGAAGAATATTGTATCACCCATAGGAATGAAAAAACTAGAATGTGGTATAGGGCTTTAAATGATCTTGGTAAAAAAGTGTGTGCCCTTTATCCTTTTATTTGTGAACTTTGCTTTGAAGTGGGTCATTTCAATTTTCAATGCTCAGGCCATAATAATAGCCCTTCTAATCCAATTAGTACTACAAGTTTATATTGTGATGACATGATCACTACTAATCAGCATGATGAACTTACATTATTTTTGGGGTGTGAAGAGTTATCAAGAAAAACCTCTTTGGTAGATATGGGTGCTTTTGATATGAATAGTGTCATGCATGGTTGTCATCTTTATTGTGTTGATAATTGCCACACAAATACTTACATACAAAATATTATAAAAGATGAGATCTTACCAAAATATGACATGACTAATATGTGTTTTGGTCTTATTAATGAAAAGGAGGAATCCTCCAAAGTTTGTTCTATTGTCTCTAATAATAAACCAGGGTATATGGAGAAGCTTCCTTTCAAGCCTCTCCCTCCTAAAGAGAAGAAGATAAAGAAGAAAAGGAGGAGTAAAAGGAGGGAGGAAACGATATTTTCCCCTAAGCATGTAGCTCCTATTATAGTTTTTGATGAGTCTGAACTCGATGATGTTCCTATGCCTGTTACCTATAGTAGTGATCATGATTGGGAAAAGCACACTTCTTTTGATATTGAAAATCTCTTTGGTACCAATTCTGAAAATGATGATATTAATAATTGCTGTAGTATTAGTGTTATCCATGATCCTTGCAATGATGATATGTTTACAAATGAACACACTTTGGAAGATAATTATTCTATTGCTTATGATGATACTACACCTCCAATATATGATGATTGCAATGATGAATATGATATTTTCAGTTCACCTACTATTGAGGAGGAAATTAATTATGATTACAATATGCCTCCTATATTTGATGATTATGGTGATGAAAATAATAATGATAGCTATTTTGTTGAATTTACTCCCACTACAATTAATAAAAATGACTATGTTTATGTGGGGAGTATTAATTCTTTTATGCATGTGGCTCATGATAAGAATGTTTTATGTGATAGTTATATTGTTAATTTTATTCATGTTTCTACTGAAAGTTATTATGAGAGAGGGAAACATGGTTCTATGCATCTCAATAATATTAAGTTTCCCCTCTTTATGTTGAAAATTTTGAAGTTGCACTTGTTTTGCTTTCCTATGCTTGTTGCTTTGTGCTTTCATGACTTATTTCTTTACAAGATTCCTATGCATAGAAAGTGGGTTAGACTTAAATGTGTCTTGAATTTTCTTCTTGATGCTCTCTTTTACTTTAATTCATATTTCTTATGTGAGCATCTTCTCAAACTATCAAGCCTAACCTAAAGGCATTAAAGAAAAGTACCTATTGGGAGATAACCCAAAAGTTTTAGATGAGTCTTGGAAGTTATTAATTCAGTAATAATCGCTCCTTATCCTTTTTATTTGCTTTTTGTGCCAAGAGTAACCTCTAATGAGAGAGAAGTAATGCTTGGGAAAGTTGCTGTCCTGAAACAGATTTTTGTGCTTCACCGTAAAAATTCGTGTAAACTCTCTGTACGTCGGTTTGAGACATGAATTTTTGTGCTTCTGCCCCAGGTTGTTATCTAACTTTCGTTAGTTCAACACTTTTTTATTTGAGCAACAAAAGGTCTTCGAAAAAAATTCGTCTTTACCTGCTGGTCCGTTTTGACAGATTTCTGCCATTATTTGCATTTGCTTCTTGTTGGTTCCTTTTTGAGTTATTTTGGAGAATTGAGCTTTGTGAGGGAAGTGCTACAGTAGCTTGTATTTTAATGGAAGTTTTATTGGTGTTGGAACTGAACCTAAAGACTTATTATCTTGAGTGCACTAATGTTGCTAATAAAGATTGTGTGAAGTTGTGTATGAAGGAAAATTTGAGGTGTATGGAAGGAATGAGTAATGAGATGAAGGATGGACTAAAGCTCAAGCTTGGGGATGCCACGCGTGTCACCCCAAGAAATATCCAAGAAGTACAAGCATCAAAGTTTGGGGATGCCCAAGGCATCCCCCTCTTCATCAATAAAAATCACAGGTTTCTTCCAAACACTTCATTTTTATTGTTTTATGACAGTTGCATTATTCTTGGAGCGTCTTCTTTTTCATTTTTGTTTTGGTTTTCGTTTGCTTGGTTTTCTTAGTTTGCTGAATAAATTGGTTGTACCCCCTCTTTCATACATTGGTTTTCAAATAGTTTGGTTTGGATTGGAAAAGACTAGGAAAGTTCATACTTAAGTTGTAAAGAGAGCTTGTTTTTGACTGTGGCCTATGCTTTGTCGTGCCATGCTTGATATTGTTTTGGATTTATGCTTAGTGATCTTTGTTGTAGCATGACATGTTATAAACAATTGAGATTTCTTAATGTGCCTTGGATGAATCATGCGTTGTTTTAGCATATTAAAGCATAATATTGTGGTATTCTCCATTGATGCTTTATTTGGGTTGACTTGGCGCATGCTCACACCATGTTATGACTATCCAAAGTCACCATAGCCTTTATGATCCTATAGTTTTCAACTTGTAGTATCACTTTATGCTTTGACCAATGATGTTTTGTCGCTCTGCATGATTATGGCCATTACTGCTCTCTTAGTTTGTCGCTCCCAGTCTTTTGCTAGCCTCCACAACCAAGTATGAGTTCAATTAATGCATCCAACTCCCTAAACCAAGTTATTCCAAAGAGTCCACCATACCTACCTACTATCTTATGCTATTCCAAGTATATTCATGCTTTTGTTTACCTTCCAAATTAAACTGGTTATGAGAAAACTAGTGATTAAAGCTCTCACGAACTTGATGGCACACTTTACTTTTATTTCCCTTAATAAACTTGAACCATTGTGTCGTCTATGTTGTATATGCTTGCACTTATTTGTTGGGAATTAGCAGAACCATGCTTTCATGGGGAACGCTTTCAACATTGCACTTGGTACTTGTACCTAGTTGATATCATGCTCTTTTGTATATGGATGTTGTCGGTGTGAAATGAAAGGGGAGCTTGTAAGTCCATGGAGTTATGTATATGTGTTAGAGAAACGCCTGGGCCGCTGGTCTAATCCATGTTGACATGGTGGAAACCTACATCGTAACCATAATGAGCTATCTATGAAGCATTCTTCTTATAAAAAAAGGGTCCTATATTGTGAAAAAGAGAAAAAGAGAAAAAAAGGGATTATGAAAAGAGGAAAGAGAGAAAAATCACCATATTCCCATGGTAAATAAGAAGATTGCTGAGATGCTCGTTGTCTGCTTGCCTTGTCATTTTGATATGGGGATTCTTTCGTATCATTGGGCAAGGGGTACCCCATTGGCAGTTCTCTATTATACACATGTACTTACGATGATAAGAACTTACCGGTGACTAAACTTGAGTAGCATGAGGAGCGACCCTCGTATTCAAGGGACATGAGATTTCTAACTTATACTTCGTCAAGCATATACACCATAGTTTGTTCACTTTAACCTTAATCACTTCAAGATGCTTATGATAGGGGGAATGAGAGCTGAAAGCTATAAGTACCATAATTTTTGGAAGCTCTTTATGAGACTTGAATCCCTACTTCCTTCTATGAAGGCCTTTCTTCCATCATTATATTGAGTCTCCACCTTCTACCTTTATGCACCTACTTTGAGAGCATAGTGGCCATTCTTAGTTCTATGTGCATTGTCCCAAGACTAGTTGATTGATGCATAACTTGATATTGCTTGTTTTAAACTATTTGTATCTAGTCACTCTTATGA
Organism: Avena eriantha; assembly: GCA_910589775.1. Taxonomy (NCBI): domain Eukaryota; kingdom Viridiplantae; phylum Streptophyta; class Magnoliopsida; order Poales; family Poaceae; genus Avena; species Avena eriantha. Next base: position 167,410,909 of record OU342743.1, on the reverse strand, counting down.
ACTTTGAAGGTGTCCTATGCATTTATATTTGCTACTCTATGAGGGACAAGCTGAATGCTATTATGCTATGTTTTCTTTATGTGAAACAAACAAATGACTTGCAAAGCATTGTTATTCATGAATCTTTTATTTGTGCCTTTTCATGTTGCATCATAGTTTGTTTGTATTATTGCTAGAACTTTGTCTTTCATGTTATGATTGAAGTACTATGATCCTAGCTATCAATGTTTTACAAATACTTTGATCAAGTTTATGATGGTGCATGTCACCTCAAAAATTATTCTTTCTTTTTATCACTTACCTACTCGAGGATGAGCAGGAGTTAAGCTTGGGGATGTTGATACATTGCAACTGTATCTATAATTTTTGATGTTCCATGTTTGGTTTTATCTACTTTCTTATGTTTTGTTCCAACTTTGGAGTACTTTTCATACACTTTTTGGACTAACCTATTAACAAAGGGCCACAGTGCCAGTTGCCTGTTTTCTGCTGTTTTTGGTTCCAAAAAGTCAGAAAATGAATATTCTCGGAATTGTACGGGACAAAAGCCAAAGTTGATATTTTACCAGAAGACTCACAGAGCCAGAATACGAGACGGAGAGGGGCCACAGGGTGGCCACACCACCCCATGGCGTGGGTCCCCCGGGCCGCGCCAGGGCATGGTGTGGCCCCCCTGGCCGCCCACCGACCTTGCCCTCTCGCCTATAAGAGCCTCCCGATGCATAAACCCTAAATAGTCAAGCCTCCAGCCACGAAAAGTTCTGCAGCACCGCCGCCACCGAAGGGGAGATTCTGGGGACAGAAAGTCTCTGTTCTGGCACTCTACCGGGACGAGGAAGTGCCCCCGGATCCAGCTCCATCGATCTCCACCGCCATCTCCATCACCATTGTTGATTCCCATGATGAGGAGGGAGTAGTTCTTCCTCGAGGCTAAGGGTTCTACCAGTAGCTATGTGTTCATCTCTCTATCTATGCATGATCTTGTTGTGGTCATGAGCTTGTAATCTATAGATCTACCTTGCTACTCAAGTGCTTTATTGAATCTCTTCTCTCCCCATGTGTGTGAAAGTGATAGCGTGCTCACCATGGTGGCACTTAGGCTAGAGATTACAAATACTTGTTATGAGTTATATTTGGAGTTGGATGTATTTATGAAATTGTGGTGTTTGTTGGACCTATCTAGTACTCAAGGTGACAGTGTGGGGTTTTCTAGATGGGAAAGACTTACTTTGAGGTGTGCTGTTATAGCCCTACCATCGATTAGAGTGTCCAACCGGAGAGTAGTTTAGCGTAGTATCATAAAGAAGAAGATATTTATATGAGAGTGTTCACTAGCGAAAGTATGGTACCTAGGCCTTGTTTCGAAGCATTGATACACCGTTTGCAATTAGATCTGTTACATGTTTGCTTGCTTCCATCTTTATTTTAGTTTGCCTTTAGTCTTTTCCACGCCATCAAGTTATTTTCTAGCACCGTTACCACTTATAATTATCCATACCACTTGTATTTCACTATCTCTTCGCCGAACTAGTGCACCTATACACCTGAAAAGTGTATTGGGTGTGTTGGGGACACAAGAGACTTCTTGTATCTTGATTGCAGAGTTGCTTGAGAGGGGATACCTTTGACCACTTCCTCCCTGAGTTTGATAAACCTTGGTTGATCCACTTAAGGGAAAACTTGCTGCTGTTCTACAAACCTCTGCACTTGGAGGCCCAACAATTGTCTACAAGAATAGAAGTGCGTAGACATCAGTTGTTCAACTCTAAAATCCTCATTATGGGTTTCCTCTTCACAAGGTTCTTTAGTAAATTTCAAAAAATTAAATTCATAAGATTCCCCATCAAACTTAGTCAATATTTTCTCCCTCTTGCAATCTATTATAGCTCCACAAGTACTCAAGAAAGGTCTACCAAAAATGATAGGATAAGTTTTACTAGCAGCTGAACCAAGTACTAGAAAATCAGTAGGATACTTAATCTTACCACAAAGAACTTCCACATCTCGTAGAATACCAATTGCATAGATGGTCTCTCTATTAGCAAGGTGAATAACTACATCAATCTCTTCCAACTCGCAAGGCCTTATTTCATGCATAATTTCTTTATAAAGCTCATAAGGAATAACACTTGAACTAGCACCAATATCACACAAACCACAATAGCAATGATCACCAATTCGAACAGAGAGCACAGGGACACTAGCCTTTTTAGTTCTATTGGGATGTGAGACAATATTAGAAGCGTCCTCACAAAAGACTATGTGCCCATCTTCTACACTTTTAGTGACAAGATCTTTAACAATTGCTACAACAGGTTCAATGTTTATTTGTTCATCATGTTTTACTGTTCTCTTTTCACTTTTAGTGATTACACTAGTTATCATAGGATGATCCTTTACCTTATCTGGGAAGGGGATCTTCTCGAAATAAGGTTCAGGTAAGATGTGATCAATAGTGCAATACTCAGCACTCCCAACAGGAACACAGTCAACAATATCTTTATAAGGTGCATGGTACTTGTTCCATCCCTTTTTTGGAATTTCAATATAGGAAGCAAAAGCCTTAAAGCAATTTGTAATAACTTGTAAATCAAGACCATAAGCATTACTAATATTTTGAAAGCCATCAGTTCTCATAAAAGATTCAATGCATTCATAATCATAATTTATACATGACTTTCTACCTTTGTCATTCTCCCAAGCTTGAGCATTATCTTGAATACAGTCTAGAAGATCCCATTTAGCTTCTTATTCCATGCGCATGGATGATCCGTCACAAGAAGCATCCAATAAATCCTTATCATGTAGAGGGAGCCTTGCATAAAAGTTATTGATAATAATATTATTGGGGGAGCTCATGAATGGGACATTTGAGCATTAGTAACTTCAGTCTCCTCCAAGCTTGAGCTGTACTCTCTCCATCAAGATGCCGAAAGTTATATATTTGATTCCGATCTTTTTGAATCTCACTAGGAGGATAAAACTTTGAATAAAAGAGAGGCACTATTTCCTCCCATTCCAGAGCTTGACCATTCTTCAGCATCTTATACCATTCCTCGGCTCTTCCTTTCAGTGATAATGAGAATAACTTCTTCTTAACTTGATCTGTAGTAATACCTGCACACTTGAACAACCCGCATAATTCGTGTATAAAGAGTAAATGATCATCGGGATGGAAAGTTCCATCCCCAACATAGTAGTTATCCATAACACGATCAATCATTCTTGTAGGTATTTTAAAAGCATCATTCTCAGCAGGTGGTGGTTCATCTACTACCTTAGCAGTGGTAGTAGCATTACCAAATAAGAAACTCAGCGAATTATCCATAACGAAAATAAAGCAACTAACATAAGTAAACAATACTCATAGTAGAAGTTTCCTTTACTAGTTCCACTCTCCAATAGCGCTTCACTCCCCGGCAACGACGCCAGAAAATAGTCTTGATGACCCACAAGTATAGGGGGTGTATCGCAGTACTTTCGATAAGTAAGAGTGTCGAACCCAACGAGGAGCAGAAGGTGCTGGCTAGTGGTATGGATCAGGAATTCTCTACAAATACTTAGCAAACGGATTTTTAGATTTTTTTGATAAAGCAAGTAAAAACAAAGTACGAGTAAACAAAAGACAGTAGAAATAAATGCAGCAAGTGGCCCAACCCTTTATGCAGCAAAGGAGAAGCCGGCTGTATTACTTAAGATGACCAAACGTTCTCGAGGACACATGGGAAGACTGTCAAATGCTTTCGCTTCATATAGTTGATTAATCTTCTTTAGCTTGCTAAGTGTTGTGTGGGTGAACCTGTGCTAATGTACCGACCTTCCTAGGACTAATACATACTTGTGATTATACCCCTTGCAAACATCTGTAAGTACAAGAAAGTAATTAAGGTAGAAACCTAATCACAACTTTAAACTCTAAGACCCTGACGTCCCTTGTGCAATGGTTTCCTAACGGGGGTTCAGGTTTCTGTCACTCCGGCAACCCCTACGATTAGTATCCAAATACACAATGCATTCCCCTAGGCCCATATAGGTGAAGTGTCATGTAGTCGACGTTCACATGACACCACTAGAAGAAGTACACAACAACTTAAATATCAAACTATTGAATCTTTCTCAACACAACTCCACTACTAATAACATGACTTCTCCCATGTCCTCAAGAACAAAACGAACTACTCACAAGACATCATATGGATCATGATCGGAGATGGAATAATGATGTATAACAATCTGAACATAAACAATAATTCAATGGTTCACTCAATAGCATCAACTACGAAGAGTAATCAACACCAGGAAAGTTTCCCCTATGAACTATGCAAGATTCAACCCAATTGTTACAACAATATGGAGATGGTGATGAGGGTGATGATGGTGATGATGGTGATCCCGATGAAGTCCAGCTTGATGGTGGTGTTGATGGCGACGTTCTCCCCTCTTCAGGAAGGAATTCCCCCGGCTGAAATCTGTCTGCCGGAGAGATCTTTCTCTCTCGGTGTTTTCCGCCCCGCAGAGGCGACATAATCTTTCTGTGGTCGCTCCCCGAGTCTTAGGATTTCGGGAGGATGAGGGGAGAGCCAGAGGTGGGCCAGGGCGGCCACACCACCTGGTGGCGCGACCTAGGGTGGCCCATGCCATGGGGTGGTGTGGGCCCCTTGTGGCCCATCTCCACTTCGTCTTCTGGCAGCCTTCGTCTTCTGGAAAAATAGGATTTTCCGTATATTTTCCCGGATTTTCTGATCTTCGTGAATTTTGCCTCCAAATAGCACCTTTTCCATCATAATCGTGACTGCAGCGATCCATGCTCCAAAAGTCATCAACCATGCAAAAATAGATGAAATAACATAAGTATCACCTCTTAATATGAAATATATCAATGAATAACAGTGAATTATGACATAGAATAGTGATGCAAAATGGATGTATCAAGTGCCTTATCTCTCCCGAGAAAACACCGACTCATTGCTCGAAATCGCGTTCTTCCTGTTCTTGTCCACGATTTTTCGATCTCCTTGCTTAACCCATCTTTGCTGCTGAAATTTGGAGCATTTGTTCTCTGGTATGTGACTCCTCCGCTTGTCCAAGTAGATTTGTGTTTACTGGTTTATATCTTGAGTATTTTGCTGCTGTAGGTGATAGGTTATGAGAGCTTGTAAGCTTGTTCAATGCTTAGAGATATTGTTTTGATGCATGTTTAGGCCTCTTACAAGTCCCTATGAGTTGTTCCCTTCATTATGTAATCACTTTGTAATCACTTGTATGATGGTTGTCATAAATTTTAGAAAAGAAGATGAATGAATACCAACTCAACCAACATGAACTAAGGGTGCCTAGGGTTATGAAGGTTCATCGAGAGGAGGAAGTTTTTCCTTCCATCTATCCATGCCCTGACTCGTGTATTAACAAGCTCGTTGGGGAACCCCAATAGGAAGGTATGATGAGCACAACAGTAAGTTTTCCCTCAGTTATGAAACCAAGGTTATCAATCCAGTAGGAGCAAGGAAACACCCCAAAGGTGTAGCTAGCTGAACTTTGGCAGGGCGCACTATCGGTGCCAACAGCAACGTGGAGACCTACACAACACAACCACAGAACTCTGTCCCCAACTTGCGATGAGGTTGTCAATCTCAACGGTTTTGCTAAAAACAAAGGATTAAACGTATCGAGTGGAAGAAAGTAATAGTTTGTAGAAAGTAAACACAGAGCAGTAAACAGTTGATTGTAGATTGAAAGTAAAATAAAGGACCAGGGTCCATAGTTCACTAGAGGTGGCTCTCCTTAAGATAGATAACATGTTGGGTGAACCTATTACAGCGGGGCAATTGACAAACATCAAGAAAGCATACAAGCATATACTACTCATCTTGACTCCTTTGAGATTCGATTGGGCATTACAACATTATACATAGACCGCCATAATAATCCACCTTCAGGTTATCATCCAAACCCCCTCTAGTATTAAGTTGCAAGAAACGGATAATTGCATTACGAATTGCGTGTAAAGTAAACAATACGATTGTTCTATGAACAAAGTATTGTTGTTTTCTCCCTAGTAGCAACAACACATCTAGTACCTTAGAGATTTATGTCACTTCCCTAGATTACTAGAGGCATGAACCCACTATCGAGCATAAATACTAACTCTTGGAGTTGCTAGCATCTACTTGGCCAAGATAGCTACTAACAACGGAAAGCATGCAAGATCACAAATAACAAAGACATGATAGAATCAATAATCAATCTGAAATAACATCTCAATATCCATCGAATCCCCGCAAACACAACATGCAGAATTACAAATAGATGATCTTGATCATGAACGAAGCTCACAAGACCTAAACATGATAGCACAAAGGAGGAGAACCAGCCATCTAGCTACTACATGAACCCGTAGTCCAGAGATGAACTACTCACGCATCACACCGAAGGCTTGCATGGTGATGAAGAAGGCCTCCAGGGTGAATTCCCCTCTCCGACAGGGTGCCGGGAAGAGCTTCAGATCCCTCTCGATCTAGGGATGGAGATGATAGAGGCTACAGACTCTTTCGTGGAATTTTGATCGGGTACTTAGGGTTTCCATATCAGAGGCAATATATAGGCGGATGGAGAGGCTGAGGGGGTGCCTGGGGCGGCCAGACCGCCCCTGGCGCGGGCCAGGCCTAGCCGCGCGGCCAGGTGGTGTGGCCGGGCCCCAGCCCCTCTCCGTCTCGTATTCTGGCTCTAGGTGTCCCTCGGTGAAAAACTGACTTTGGCTTATGTCCCGTCCAATTCCGAGAATATTCATTTTTTGACTTTCCTGGAACCAAAAATAGCAAAAAACAAGTAGCTGGCACTATGGCTCTTGTTAATAGGTTAGTCCAAGAAATCATATGAAAAGTACTCCAAAGTGTGGACAAAACACAAGAAAGTAGATAAAACCAAGCATGTAACATCAAAAATTATGGATACGTTTGCAATGTATCAACATCCCCAAGCTTAACTCCTGCTCGTCCTCGAGTAGGTAAGTGATAAAAAGAAAGAATAATTTTTGAGGTGACATGCACCATCATAAACTTGATCAAAGTATTTGTAAAACATTCAAAGCTGGGATCATAGTACTTTAATCATAACATGAAAGACAAACTTCTAGCAATAAGACAAAGAAACTATGTTGCAACATGAAAAGGCACAAATAAAAGATTCATGAATAACAATGCTTTGCAAGACGTTTGTTTGTTGCACATAAAGAAAACATAGCATAGTGGCATTCAGCTTGTCCCTCATAGAGTAGCAAACATAAATGCATAGGACACCTTCAAAGTTTATAAGAGTGACTAGATACAAATAGTTTAAACAAGCAATATCAAAGTTATGCATCAATCAACAAGTCTTCGGACAACGCACATAGAACTAAGAATAGCCACTATGCTCTCAAAGTAGGTGCATAAAGGTAGAAGGTGGAGACTCAATATAAAAGTGGAAGAAAGGCCTTCATAGAAGGAAGTAGGGATTCAAGTTTCATAAAGAGCTTCCAAAAATGATGGTACTTAATAGCTTTCAGCTCTCATTTCCCCTATCATAAGCATCTTGAAGTGATTAAGGTTAAAGTGAACAAACTATGGTGTATATGCTTAACGAAGTATAAGTTGGAAATCTCATGTCCCTTGAATACGAGGGCCGCTCCTCATGCTACTCAAGTTTAGTCACCGGTAAGTTCTTGTCATTGTAAGTACATGTGTATCATAGAGAACCGCCAACGGGGTACCCCTTGCCCGATGATACGGAAGAATCCCCATATCAAAATGACAAGGCAAGCAAACAGCGAGCATCTTAGCAATCTTCTTATTTACCATGGGAATATGGTGCTTTTTTTTCTCTTTCCTATTTTCATAATCTTTTTTTTCTTTTTCTCTTTTTTCTCAATATCTAACTCTTTTTTATAAGAAGAATGCTTCATAGACAGCTCATTATGGTTACGCTGCAGGTTTCCACCATGTAAGCATGGATTAGACCAGCGGCCCAGGCGTTTCTCTAACACATATACATAACTCCATGGACTTACAAGCTCCCATTTCGTTTCGCACCGACGACATCCATAGACAAAAGAGAATTATATCAAGTAGGTACAAAGTACAAGTGCAATGTTGAAAGCGTTCCACATGACAGCATGGTTCCGCTAATCCCCAACAAATAAGTGCAAGCATATACAACATAGACGACAAAATGGTTCAAGTTTATTAAGGGCAGGAAAAGTAAAGTGTGCCATCAAGTTCGTGAGATCTTTAATCACTAGTTTTCTCATAACATGTTTAATTCGGAAGGTAGATAAAAATATGAATATACTTGGAATAGCATATGCTAGTAGGTAGGTATAGTGGACTCTTTAGGATAACTTGGTTTTAGGAGTTGGATGCATGAGTAGAACTCATACTTGGTTATGGAGGCTAGCAAAAGACTGGGAGTGACAAACTAAGAGAGCAATAATGGCCATAATCATGGAGAGCGACAAAACATCATTGATTAAAGCATAAAGTGATCCTACAAGTTGAAAACTAAAGGATCATAAAGGCAATGGTGACTTGGGATAGTCATAACATGGTGTGAGCATGCGCCAAGTCAACCCAAATAAAGCATCAAAGGAGAATACCACAATACTATGCTTTAATATGCTAAAACAACGCATGATCCTTCCAAGGAACATTAAGCAATCTCAATTGTTTATAACAAGTCATGCTACAACAAAGAATACTAAGCATAAATCCAAAACAATATCAAGCATGGCATGACAAAGCATAGGCCACAGTCAAAAACAAGCTCTCTTTACCACTTAAGCATGAACTTTCCTACTCTTTTCCAATCCAAACCAAACTATTTGAAAACCAATGTATGAAAGAGGGGGTCCAACCAATTTATTCAGCAAACTAAGCAAACCAATCAAACGAAAAAAGGAAACAAAAACGAAAAAGAAGACGCTCCAAGAACAACACAACTGTGCATGAAACAATAAAAATGAAGCGTTTGGAAGAAACCTGGGATTTTTATTGATGAAGAGGGGGATGCCTTGGGCATCCCCAAGCTTTGGAGCTTGTACTTCTTGGATATTTCTTGGGGTTACACGCGTGGCATCCCCAAGCTTGAGCTTTAGTCCATCCTTCATCTCATTACTCATTCCTTCCATACACCTGAAATTTTTCCTTCATACAAAACTTCACACAATCTTTATTAGCAACATTAGTGCACTCAAGATAATAAGTCTTTAGATTCAGTTCCAATACCAATAAAACTTCCATTAAAACACTAGATACTGTAGCAATCCCCTCAATAAACTCAATTCCCCAAAACAACTCAAAAAGGAACCAACAAGAAGCAAATGCAGAAAATGGCAGAAATCTGTCAAAACAGACCAACAGGTAAACTAGAATTTTTTCGAAGACCTTCTATTGCTCAAATAAAAAAGTGTTTATCTAACGAAAGTTAGACAACAACCTGCGGCAGAAGCACAAAAATTCACGCCTCAAAAGGACGTACAGAGATTTTACACGAATTTTTACGGTGAAGCACAAAAATCTGTTTCAGGACACCAACTTCCCCAATCATTACTTCTCTCTCATTAGAGGTTACTCTTGGCACAAAAAGCAAATAAAAAGTATAAGGAGCGGTTATTATAGAGGTAATAATTTAGAAGACTCATCTAAAACTTTTGGGTTATCTCCCAATAGGTACTTTTTTTAACGCCTTTAAGTTAGGCATAAGAAGCAAGAAAAATGATCAAGTGTTCTCAAATGAAGAAGCATTAAGATTAATACCATAAATATCTCCAACAAGGCAAGGTATCTCATCCAAATAAGTTCTAGAGGATCCTCTCTCAACGCTCTTGGGTTCACTATTTTCATCAAACGGGTTTTCGGGAACAATCCAATCAAGATTCTTTTCTATGGCTTCATGCATTGCTACTAGTTTAAAGGGTATTGGTATGTTAATTTCCTCCCCATTAGGTTCAGCTTTGCTCATCTTTTCTCGTGTACCAACAACATCTACACATGAGCCTAGCATATTGAAATGTTAAAAGACTTTTCTAGCTTCCTTGGCAACATCATAGAATTCCTTAAGCAAAGTTTCTAGAATAAAATCCCTCTTTTCAGGGTCCTCAATTTCTTTAAGTTTAAAAAACATTGCTTGCATTAAAGGGTTAAGGTTAACAAACCTAGCTTCCAACATGTGAACTAAAGAAGCTGCAGCAATTTCATAGTTTGGAGCATGTTCCGCAAGGGATCTATCCTCAATGTCGTCATGCTTACTAACATGATTAAAGAATTCTTCAATATTATCTTTTCCAATTAAAGAACCACTACCTATTAAAAGGTCTTTCAGGGTGAATTTAGGGATCAACATGGTGCTAAGGAAGAGGTAACAACTATAGAAATACTTAATTTTTTTGTGTTTTTAATAAAGAAAGCAAACTTGTAAAACTAATTTTTGTGTGTGTTTTTGATAAAGAAACAAGCAAACAAAACAAAAGTAAACTAAGCAAAACAAAAATAACAAAATAAAGAGATTAGTTATGAGGGACTCTCCTTGTGAAGATGTCCTTGACACCCCGGCAACGGCGCCAGAAAAAGTACTTGCTGACTCGTGTATTAACAAGCTCGTTGGGGAACCCAAGAGGAAGGTATGATGAGCACAACAGTAAGTTTTCCCTCAGTTATGAAAGCAAGGTTATCAATCCAATAGGAGCAAGGAAACACCCCAAAGGTGTAGCTAGCTGAACTTTGGCAGGGCGCACTACCGGTGCCAGAAGCAACATGGAGACCTGCACAACACAACCACATAACTCTGTCCCCAACTTGCGATGAGGTTGTAAATCTCACCGATTTTGCTGAAAACAAAGGATTAAACGTATCGAGTGGAAGAAAGTAATAGTTTACAGAAAGTAAACACAAAGCAGTAAACAATTGATTGTAGATTGAAAGTAAAAGAAAGGACCGGGGCCCATAGTTCACTAGAGGTGGCTCTCCTAAAGATAGATAACATGTTGGGTGAACATATTAGAGCGGGGCAATTGACAAACATCGAGAAAGCATACAAGCATATACTACTTATCTTGACTCCTTTGAGATTCGATTGGGCATTACAACATTATACATAAACCTCCATCCAACTTCATCTATGACTAATAATCCACCTTCAGGTTATCATCCGAACCCCCTCCAGTATTAAGTTGCAAGCAACGGATAATTGCATTACGAATTGCATGTAAAGTAAACAATACGATTATTCTATGAACAAATGATTGTTGTTTTCTCCCTAGTAGCAACATCACATCTAGTACCTTAGAGATTTCTGTCACTTCCCGAGATTACCAGAGGCATGAACCCACTATCGAGCATAAATACTAGCTCTTAGAGTTGCTAGCATCTACTTGGCCAAGATAGCTACTAACAACGAAAAGCATGCAAGATCACAAATAACAAAGACATGATAGAATCAATAATCAATCTAAAATAGCATCTCAATATCCATCGGATCCTCGCAAACACAACATGCAGAATTACAAATAGATGATCTTGATCATGAACGGAGCTCACAAGATCTAAACATGATAGCACAAAGGAGGAGAACCAGCCATCTAGCTACTACATGGACCCGTAGTCCAGAGATGAACTACTCACGCATCACACTGGAGGCTTGCATGGTGATGAAGAAGGCCTCTAGGGTGAATTCCCCTCTCCGGCAGGGTGCTAGGAAGAGCTTCAGATCCCTCCCGATCTAGGGATGGAGATGACGGCGACTACAAACTCTTTCGTGGAATTTTGATCGGGTACTTAGGGTTTCCGTATCAAAGGCAATATATAGGCGGAAGGAGAGGCCGAGGGGGTGCCTGGGGCAGCCAGACCACCCCCTGGAGCGGACCAGGCCTGGCTGCGTGGCCAGGTGGTGTGGCTGGGCCCCAGCCCCTCTCCGTATCGCATTCTGGCTCTAGGTGTCCCTCGGTGAAAAATTGACTTTGGCTTTTGTCCCATCCAATTCTGAGAATATTCATTTCCTGACTTTCCTGGAACCAAAAATAGCAGAAAACAGGCAGCTGGCACTATGGCTCTTGTTAATAGGTTAGTCCAAGAAATCATATGAAAAGTACTCCAAAGTGTGGACAAAACACAAGAAAGTAGATAAAACCAAGCATGGAACATCAAAAATTATGGATACGTTTGCACCATATCACCTAACCCCATGGTTCACTACAAAATCTACAATACAGCTGCCGACCTTCCTCTTGATGACTTTTGTGCAACTATTAAGGTACCTCAGTGGGGATCGTGTGGAAGGATTAAAGAGCAACCTGCACCACTCATGGAATTGTATGCGGAGATTTGCCAAGGGAGCAGCTTCTCAAAGGAGAGTGGGAAAATCCGTAACATTCATCTCCCGTCTATTCGCTAGTTTGCTTACTTTATTGCCAAGTGTGTTCCCACTAGGAAAAACTGCTAATAAGTTATCCTGATATGATCTAGCATTCATCTTAGCTGCTTTAAAACGAGATAGGACTTATAATTTGGCGCCTTGATAGCTTTCCGTCTTGCTGCTAACCGCGAGAAAGGTGGAATTTGTGGAGGCCTCATTGCCTCTAGACCTATAGTTTCCCATAGAGAGGCCTGACCTTAATTCCATGGTACAGCATAAGTTTGTTTCTTCTTGGGCTAATTTGAGTGATTTGTCTTATGGAATAACCTTGCTCAAGGCTGGTTGGAGAAGGAGTAAGTCCGAGCGAGTTGTTCTTTTCCTGCACCTGTTTTGTTTAACCTTGATATCAGGGAAGGATGGTCACTCACCGAGGAAGAACTCGATGCATACTTGGGAGAGCTCTCCCAATAGGAGCAGGATACTGGAAGGGAGGTTAAAGATGATTCAGTCCAGCCCTCGAATGAGGGGGAGTCTTCATATCAGCAGCCTACCTATGATTGGGGAGCTTCTACTTCTTCCCAAGGGCCTAACCACGATCATTCTTACAATGACCTGCCTGCTTGGAACCCCTACCCGTGTTGGGGTTGATACCCACTTAGGCCAAAAGCCTAAGCTTGGGGGGAGGTACACCGACATCACACTCATCTACATATCATGTTTAGTCGGTACTTTGTATATCCATGCTTCGTTCTCTTTTTAGTTTTCGTTCTTTCGTTACTTTTGCTTTCTAAAACACAAAAAGACCAAAAATATTTCCGTTGTTTCTCTTTGTTTGCTTCTTTTTCTTTTTGCCTTGGTTTGCTTCTTCCTTTTTGCTTTGTTTGAACTATTCGAAAAACCCAAAAAGATTTCGCTTTGCTTGTTCTTACTTTTTGGTTCTTGCATTTAAAAATCGAAAACCCAAAAATATTTGTTGTTCTTCTTTGGTTTTGTGAAGTTTGTTGTAGGGTTCAGCAGTCCTCAGTGGAATTTGGTTTTATGTTATCATTCAAGCCACACAAGTGAAGGGCAATAATGAGGATTAATGACAACTTGAGGTGTGGTAATAGGCTGGTAACAAACTCTATTTGTTTTCATTTTTGTACATATACTCATCATTGTGGGCATGCTTAGTCTGTTCATGTAGGGTGTATGTTATTTATGGGTGCTTAGTAGATCTTGCTTTCTTATGATTAGCTCCAGCTTGATAATAGTTTGTAGCATGTCATATGAATGTTTGCTTGCATTGCTCTATTCATAACTTGGTATGACACCGTGGTATCCTCCTCTGAATGTTTCACTTGAATTGACTTGGCACATGCTCATGCATGCATATGACTAAAAAAATAATCAGTTAAGCCTCGATGAATTATTTTGCCTCAGGGGTCTTGAATCACTTTCATGCCATGATTAGTCCTGTTTTGTTGCAAGCATGATTATGACAGTTATTGCTCTCTCGTTTGTCGCTCCTTTACTATTGCTAGCCTTCACTTGCACTGAGTATGAGCTCTACTCGTGTTTCCAATTCCCCAAATCCAATATTGCCAAAAGTGTCCACCATACCTACCCATTAGCATCATTTGCTTTTCCGTGCATATTCAGTATGCCTTGTTTTTTTCCGAATAAAATGTTTGCTTGTTATGAGAAAGTTAGTTAGTAAACCTCTCACGAACTTGATGGCACACTTTATTTCTTGCACTTAATAAACCTGAACCATTGTGATTGTCCATGAAAGTTATATGCTTGCAAATTATAGGCTAGGGATTACTAGAACCGTACTGTCACGGGGAACGCTTTCAACACCTGTAAATATATACCCAGTTGATATCATGCTCTTTTGTTTACGGATGTCGTCGGTGTGAAATAAAAGGGGAGCTTGTAAGTCCATGGAGTTATGTATGTGTGTTAGAAAAATGCCTGGGCCACCGGTCTAATTCATGCCTAATCATGGTGGAAACCTGCAACGTAACCATAATGAGCTGTCTATGAAGCATTCTTCTTATAAAAAAGAGTCAGATATTGAGAAAAAGAGAAAAAGGAAAAAAAGAGATATGAGAAAAGAGGAAAGAGAGAAAAAAACACCATTTTCCCATGGTAAATAAGAAAATTGCTGAGATGCTTGTTGTCTGCTTGCCTTGTCATTTTTATATGGGGATTCTTCCGTATCATCGGGCTAGGGGTACCCCATTGATGGTTCTCTATGATACGCATGTATTTACTATGACAATAATTTATCGGTAACTAAAGTTGAGTAGCATGAGGAGCGGCCCTCGTACTCAAGGGACATGAGATTTCCAGTTTATGGTCTGTCAAGCATATAACTCAGATTGGACCTCACTTTCACCTTAACCATTTAAAGATGCTTATGATAGAGGCCATTAGAGCATTTGTAAGCCTTTCAAACTTTTCAAAACCTTTTCATTTCCTTGTTGAGTCATCACATATTCTTTGAGCACTTTCTTGAGAGCATAGTTGTCATTCTTAGTGTAATATGCTTGTCTCAAAACTTGATTAATTGTGTGAAGGAAATATGCCCTGAGAGGCAATAATAAAGTTGTTATTATGTATTCCTTATATATGATAGATGTTTATTTTGCATGCTACAATTGTATTGATCGGAAACGTCAATTGTAGTATCCCGCTAAAACCACTACTAGAAAATCGCGTGTTTTTTTATTATTATTTTTGTGCATCGTCATGACCGCATGGTCATGTCATCATGCTACATTGCATTTGAGCATCGTTATGTCATCATGCATATTTTTCTTGCATTTTTTCTAAGCGCAAAAGTATTTTTTTATTAAACACCGTATTTTGTTTTTCTAAAATATCCGTACGGTCTAATATATATTAAGCCGTCATCTCTCTTTTTTATTTTAAATTAAAACAATATTTTTCCGGTATGTTATGTGATTATAAAGTTTTTCTTATTTCACTAAAAATAAAATTAAGCAAAAAGTCCGTCTAAAGTTTTATTGCAAAACTAGTCCCATCTAGCTACTTTAGACTATATAAATATCCCAATCCTCTTTCTTCCTCCTCAAACCGTAGCCTCCAAATCTGAAATCTATATCTAAATTCCTCACTTGTTCTTTTTTTTCCACCGCCGGTGATCTCTTTTATTGTGCAGCGTTGCGCCACCGTTTCCTTTTTCTTCCCCATCGACAGCAAAGCTGATAGAGCTCCATGTACCATCGTTTACTTTGTCCTTGGTTCCCGTGCTAGTACAATTGATCCATTGATAAATTCAGTTGATCTTTTGTGTGCACGCATGGGCTTCCTCTTGTTCCTGCCACATGCACCCTGTCTCCTTGCTTGACGTGCAGCACCAGATGCACTCGACATCCCTATCACCGCCGCCAGATCCTATCGCCTACTAGCTGCACATCACCGCATGCCACCACTCCATCTAGGCTCGCACGCCGCACACCCCAAGGCTCCCCTCCTGCGCTCGTGTGCAGGTGCCTGGCCGACAGTCGCTGGGCATGTCCCCCTTGCTCTGGCGTGGGCCTTGCCCCGCCGCCACATGCCACCACCGGGTCAACGCCCAGACACGCCGCTATCGACCAGGCGAATAGGTTCAGGTCGTTAATCTCTGCATCTACAGTGTATCAGGTAGTCACGGTCGTGAGCGAGGCAGTGCCCTGATCCCGTAAATTTTGTGTTTGTCTATAACCTGTTTGACAAAATTCCTGTAGGAAGTATTGACCATGGTTCCTTCTTACCGACGTCCTTTCTTGTTTACACCCACTCCGGGGACATCCATATGGTAAATGCGATTACTTTCGGGCAAACACTACTTCCACCATTCAACCATAATCCGAAGACCCGTTTCTTCTTCATTCCGAACAAAACCGTGAGACCCCGATCCCATTCCTATGCTTTTTATACTTGGTTGCATAAATTGTACATGCTTGTATACATACTTTGTGGATTCAGGTTATATAGTCAATTCATCTAAAATAAATATGAAGTCCATAGGCGGGCTATTCTAGTCTTATATTGGCTCCATTTAAATTGGTGTAGCGAACCGATGCCATGTTTCGCCTTGTTCATTCAACATTTAAATTGCGGGGTTGTTAAATAACTTGAACCGTTTAATTAATTGTCGGGACCCCGGTTCCGCTTAATATGGCCTAATTGCACCGCACATGCATCACATCATAAGCATGCCGGATCTTCTACCGTAGTATTAAATATTGCATCCGGTGTTTCTTCTAGTGTTTGCTTCTTCGCGGATTAGACCAATGAGTTGATGCGAGTATTGACAAGTTCTCCGGATATGAACCTTCGGCAGTGTTTCCCAGGCGAGCATCTCTCCCCCTTCTACCTATTTTGCATTTATAGTCTTTATTTCCTCCTGTTGATCTATTATTATCCGTGTCGCGATGCTTTAGTTTCCGTGCACCAGTTATATCCCGTGCAGCCTCTATATTGCCTTCGACACCTCCTATTACCTGAGTTTGGTAGATAGCTGGCCTTGCGAGTCGTAGTTGCTTGCTTCTGTGTTGCTTCGCGTCGTTGTCGTTTCACCGTTGACGGCAAGTTGGCACATGAGAAATGGTGGAGATGCTTAAGGGTGAAGATGATCATGACTTTAAATACAACTATTAAAAATGCTAGATATAACTAATGCAGAGGCATCGGTGGGCAATAGATATTATTTGGTTCTTCCACGCTCACTTGTGTCCCGTAGGACCCCGAGTACTTGATACCTGTTCCTTGACTATTCGCACTATCCACATCCGGGAGGCCTTATGGACCCCCTGAGCCAGAGCTTGATTCATTTCTATTTCTTGGGGCCATAAAGTAGTTTGGGGCTTTATTACTATCCTGTACTTATGCCATGTTACCGCTTTATTTACGATTGTGCTTGGAGCACCTGTACTGTTTAGGATCGTGACACGTTTTCGCTGTATCGACAAGCCCAGTCACACTTTCGGGTTCCCAGTCGTTTACAGCCGTCCACACAAACCCTGGGTCCGTTCCGGAGCCGGCCAACTTTGTTGCGGGTAGCTTAGTGGGGTGGCCCCCTGAAATATTTCTGAATCCTATGATCGCTTTGTCGTGAATGCCTCATTGGGTTTTGAGTTGGTTTTTCCGAGGTTGATCGAGTGTGTGTTGCTATTTGTGCACCCCTGCAGGGTAAAACTTTCTGAAAGCCGTGTCCGCGGTTATGGACGACTTGGAGCACAGTATCTCGATCATAGACAAGCATAACTAAAGTAGTGCTATAAATTTGACTTAATATGTGACTAGTAATCAGATCCAAATACAACGGAATGTAAATTAAAAATGCCAACGACTGGTGGATCTGTGGTGATCTGTGTCATACTATACCTGCCTAGTAAGTATTGCAAATCCAATGGAATGTGATAAAAGTGCCAACAACTGTTGGGTTTTGGGATTCTTCAGGACAATTATATCTGACTAGTAAATGTTCCAACTACAATGAAATAGTGATTAAAATTGCCCACTACTTATCAGGATGACTCAAGCTATCTATATCTGACTAGTAAGTGCTTCAACTGTAATCGAATGAATAAAACTGCCAACTGTGTGTGTTCCTCGGTTTGCCTTCCTCGTTTGGTCTCGAGGGGGAATACCCGGATGGGTATGTCTGGTGTTACTATCAGGTTGGATCCGGATAGGTCTTTCTTATCCCTCTCTAATAGCCGCCAGTTTTACTGAGTCTCTATAGGTTGTTTAGTGCTGCTGCGCTGCCACTTCAGTCCACCATACCTATGTAGGCGAGAGCCGCCGAATTCTAGCCTCGCCGTGTACTGGCCTCAGTATTGACGCTCCTCTTTTTCCTTTGCCCTTTGTCGGCACCCCTTTTGTTTTAGCAGGTTTTGAGATCGACGTCGTTAGCAGGGTTACCCTTCCGGCTTGGCCTGGGCAGGGTTATGGACGCCATTGGTTATTCTTCAGGGCTCTTAGCCCCATTTGCATCTTGTCCGTACTCAGACGCTGTGTCGTTTTCAAGGTGATTTGGATCTTTGTATTGTATATCTGTATTCTTGACTCGCCGAGTCGCTGATGTATAAATATCTGTTCTGTGGGTCCCATCGAGGACTATTGTGTAATGGTATTACTTCGTTTTTTCCCCTGCACGAAAGTGCCTGGTGGGCGTCCTTGAATCATTTCTATGCATGTTTTGCGGGAAGCGCTAAAACTTGCATAGGGACGATTCAAGGGTGTTACATCAATACATGTGTGTTTAATAAACAAAAAGGGTTCCTAGTTATGCCTCTCTTATAGACTAGCTTGTTGATTAACAAGATGATCAAGGTTTCCTGATCATGGACATTGGATGTTGTTAATAACAAGGTCACAACATTTGTGAAATGATGTGATGAACATTCATCCGAAGTATAGCATTACGATCAAGTCATTGTGTTTATATTTCTATAACATCATACGAAGTAATCTTCATCCTTAGACCATGAGATCATGTTAATTGCTAACACCGGAAGAGTATCTTGATAACATCAAACGTCACACCGTAACAGGATGACTATAAAGATGGGTTCAGTGCTACGAAGGTGTTATGTTGAGGCTCATGGATCAAGAGTGGAATTTGTCAATCATGATGATGAATAGATATACTCTGGGCGCTCTCGGTGATATCACATTAAGATAGCTTGCAAGCAAGTGATGTGATCACTAGAATGTTATATCACAGGAACGAGAAAAGAGTGCATGTCGGTAACAAGATCAAACTAGGTATTTGGATACCGATGATCGAATCTCGGACATGTATTATATCATGAGACAAAGGGATTAAGTTACTAGCGTTAAAGGTTCTCATGATCACAGAAGTCATCGTTGAATGTGCAGGAGTCAGTATGGATCTCTAGGTCCCGCTTCTGATTATTGATCTGAGAGGAGTCTTAATCATGTCTGCATTATTCGCGAACCGTAGGGTGACACACTTAAGGGTTACCGGACACCATTTTGGAGCACATATGTTTTAGACGAAAGGATTGCAAAGCGCAGGAATTGTTTTGATAGAAACCGCAATTGTTTCAGGTGAAATTGCAGAAAGTGGTTTTGCATGTGATATTGAAATGTTGCAAGGGGTTTTATGTGAATGTTTGTTAATTAAAGTAATTAACAAAATTCTGAATAAATTTAATAAAAGAATTTTATTAAATGAGAGAGCATTAAACTTAGAGAATTTTAATGCATTTAAAGTGGAGACTTTAAAAGAGAATGTGAAGGGGCATTTTAATGTGGAGGAGTTACCACCACATGAATGGGGGAGGTGAGGGGTCACCCCCCATGAGGCACCGGTCCTGGGGAGGGGCACCCCCCTCCTCCTATAAAAGGCCCCCTCTTCCTCCTTATTCCTCACACCTTCTCGCGAAGGATCTCTCCCCCCTCTAGAATTATTCCCCCATGGTCTCGGATTAGCGAGATACATGTTCCCGGTGGCCTAGGGTCTGGAAGGAGTTGCTGCTTCCCCTGATTCGCTGGAGCGAGGAGGTGGAGGTTGTCCGGTGGCTTGAACGTGTGTGCGAGGATGGATGCGCTGCTGATTTGTGGCGCTCGGACTTCCACACGATCTTGAGATCGGGAAGTGTACGACTACATCAATCACGAGTTCCTACTCGTTAACAAAACTCGTTGTCTTTGAGGGTAAGTTCTCTATGGATGTATGTCCACCCGTTGCTCTGTATCTAGTAGATAGATCTTGGCGTATAGTTCTCATCGTAGGAATTTTTTGTTTTCTATGCTGCGGACCCAACATTGTGTCATGACTTTGATGCATGTATCTTTGACATCTTTACTTCTAGTCTTCACTTGAACTTTGGAGGTGCCTTGGCATTTGCTCTACAATCAAAGGCAAGCGAGATACCACTCTATCATACCTTTTTATGAGCATTGCAATGTTGCTTATGTTTATGTTTTATGCTACTTACTATTTTTGAGTTGGAATCTCTTCATAGCTTGCAATGACTATTGAGTGACCTTATTTGCATACTCCTTCCTTATTATGAATTTACTAAGTACTTGATCATATGCTGAGAATATATACATCTTATGAAGCAAATGTGGTCGTGAAAGTTTCTTTTATCGCACTCAGTTTTCATCTGAATTGCTTGAGGACAAGCAATAAGCTAAGATTGGGGGGAGTTGATACGTCCAAAACGTATCTACTTTCACGAACACTTTTGCTATTGTTTCTCCACTAAACTTGTGTGATTTGGATGCAACTAACACAGACTCACGCTGTTTTCAGCAGAATTACCTTGGTGTCTAGTTTTTGTGCAGAAAATCAACTATCAGGAAAAAACCTGGAAAATATGCCAAAAATCCTATTTCACCAGAAGATTCACGGAGCGAGAAGACGAGACGGAGGAGGGCCACGAGAGGCCCACACCACCTGGCCGTGCGGGCCAGGCCAGGCCGCGCCTGGGGGTGGTGTGGCCGCCTCGGTCACCCCCTCGGCCTCCCTCTTCGCCTATAAGTTGACCGTTGACCTAAAAACAAAGGGGGTTTTGACGTTTTTCTAGAAAGAGTTCCGCTGCGCCGCCACCACCAGATTCTGCGATTCGGAACAAGAAACTTTGTTTTGACACTCTGCCGGGACGGGGAATTGGAGGAGATCATCGCCATCATCATCACCATCGCTTCTCCATCGACCATCCATATTTCCCCCATCTATGAGTGAGTAATCCCCCATTGTAGGCTATACGGATGGTAGGGATTGGATGAGATCGTTCATGTAATGGCATCAAATTGTTAGGGCATGGTGCCTAGTATCTATTATTAGTGCTTTTTTACTTTGTTGCAACTTGTTATGCTTAATGCTTGTCACTAGGGCTCGAGTGCCATGATTTTAGATCTGAACATGTTATTGATTAATTATGATAGTAATGTTTATGGTCTTACCTGCAAGTTGTATACACACGGTTTTGTCCGGAACCAAAGGCCCCGAAGTGACAGCAATCGGGATAACCGAAGGGAATGGCTTTGATGTGAGGATCACATGTGTTCACGGAGTGTTAATGCTTTGCTCCGGTGCTCTATTAAAAGGAGCACCTTAATTGCCAGTAGTTCCCTTGAGGCCCCACTGCAAACGGGCTGGCAGGACAAAAAATGTTGTGCAAGTTCTCATTGCGAGCACGTATGACTATATATAGAACACATGCCTATGATTATCTAGTACTTGGATGCTTTATCTTATTTATCTGCAAATGCCCTATGTTTTGGTTGCCATATGAATTGTCTTGTCCATGCAACGCCCGTCCATCCATCCATATGCCTACCGCGCTTTAATCCTACTGTTTACTACAATTGTTACTACTGCTATTACTTTACTATCGCTACTACAAAACTGTTGCTACTGATAAAATGCTGTGAGCAAGATTGTTTCCAGGTGCAGCTGAATTGACAACTCAATTGTTAAGGCTTATAAATATTCTTTGGCTCCCCTTGTGTCGAATTAATAAATTGGATTTCACTTCCCTCGAAAATATCGCGATATTCCCCCTATACTTTTGGGTCAACACGCCCTAAGGGCGCAAAGAGAAATCTAGTATATTATGATGTCCATTGGATTGGTTCGGTTATCATACGTCATGAATTATCGTGGTAATGCCTTTTATTGCCCTTGTCAAATGCCAAGTATAGGTAGCTGAGAGGGTGCGATATGCACTTCATATAAAACATTTGTATTAGTGTTGTAGTTGTCTTTTATATAAATGGGTACGATCTATGTAGATGAGGGTGCTACCGACCGATAGAAACGGTACTGCTAAAGTGACAACAACAACCACATTCTTTGTCTAGGGGTAAAAAGAGAGTAAATATGACATGGCCAAGTGACAGAAATGGAACGCTAAGTGACAACAACAACAACAACACATATGGGCACTTTCTTTCCAACTATGTGTTTTAGACACTATAAATATTAGCCATTAAAATATGATAATTGTGTGTACTTTTATCATCCATAACATGATCGCCACTATTGTTGGAGAGATATGATTGAGTGAACCCATGAATTCATGTTCATTCTTCCTATAGAGTAAAACCCTTGTCTTCTGCTCTTGCATTTAGATGATTGGGACATATTTAAATATATTTACTAATTTGTCTTACTTTACTTCCTTGCATCAAATAAACTTCCATTTTTCTTTTACTTTCTGAGTGCATAAACAACTAGGCTTGTGACACTCAGTTGGAGAGAATAAATAGTTTGACCTTCTTGATCCTGTAGTTGGATTTATACAACTATCCCCTGCTCTTGGGGGTAATCACCAGCCAAGCTTCCACATCTGTCTCCTTTCTGACTGCTTCTCACGTGCCATCCATCCGCATAAAGCTCCTATGGCCGGTCGAGAATGCCTATGCCATGCGCCTTTGCCCCCGCCACCAAGAATACCACCGGCACACGGCCATGTCTGGCCTCCTCCTACTCATCCTTGAGCTCGCCCCTCCTACCCAGCCCAAGGTCTCCCGCAGTTCGCAGAGCTTTGTATTTTTTCTACCACAAGCAGGGGACACAAAGCATGAGGAATTGGATGGATCTATCATGGACAAATATGAGTGCGGTGCTGAATTAGGCTTGGCACAGTTTGACTACCTCGCGATGGATTTGGATGGATTTGCACCTTTTGTACATGTATTTGGTTTTGGACAACAATTGGGTAGTTTAATTTTGGACTTGGACATAGAGCTAAAACGCATAATAAAAGCCCAAAATTATTTAGGTAAAATATGTGTGATTTTAGCCAAAACACACTAGCAAAGCCCAAAGTTATTCTCGTAAAATAACGCTTTGACCGTTATTTTAGCCAAAAAAGGCATTTTAGCCAATATCAGTTAGATATAGCTAATTCGTTTTAAATTAGCACTATACACCATCTTCAGCACTCAAGGACATTCTATACATTTCACCCCTAAACCCAACAGCATCAACCAACGAGAACTCTCGCCACACATCAAATCTTTGATTCCACCAGCAGCTTCCTACAACTACTTTCTTACAGCACACCAGCTTTAGCTGATTCTCACCAGCTGCAGCCTAAACAAATAGACCCTAAGAAGCTAATCCCATTATTCAAGATAAATTTCACCTGTAACATTTTCGAAAAATTCATTATTGTATACTATCTAAATTTTAGATCCAGTGAAGTATCACAAATGCACACATTCACCCAAAATCTAGTGCTAAGTTCATTTCTGGTTTTCCTTTCGCAAAAGGAGAAAAAGAATTACATCTTTATTATGCATTAGTAAAATCCAAAACCGGGAATGGACATTCCCTTTCTAAGCTTGAGATAAGGTTTGATTAGTGATTCTCTGTTCCTACAAATCTATTTTTCCATAGAAAAAAGAGTTCTCCAACTTTCACAACCATTTCCTGAGAAAACCCATATTCATCAGGCCCAAGTTAAGCACTAAGCCACCCATGTCTTTAGATCTACACATAACATCCTGATTTACCAAGTGATATTCTTTAGTTCCATAACTTCTTGCAACACTATATTTTTATAAAATAATCAAACATTTTTCCATATCTTTTGGCAGGACGTAAAAGAGCATCATATAAATGGGTTTATGCTCAAGCAAGCATTTAAAAGTATGAATATAGTTACAATTGCCTTGATCCTGTTTTGCCAACAACCTACCTTTTGGTCTATTCTTTTGTCCATTAGTATTGATCTTTATTCCGAATTCTAGTAGAGTCAACATAATGCCTAAATGGACTGGTGGAATTTTGCCAACTTGGCATACAAAAATGTCTTCACAATGTTTTTTTCAACAGCTTGTCCAACAAAACATTACACTGTTGTGAAAGTTTATTTTTAGACTAGAGAGTTGTTCAAACATGCACAATATGAATTTCAGATTTCTTGCATTTTCTTTCCCTTCTTCAAGCAAGACCAAGATGGCAATCTCATATTCATGCAAATACGATGTCATTTCTTTCATTATACTAGCATGGTGTGCTTCATGAATTAAATAGGATAAGGCATCCATAACTATCTAAAACAAAGGTGGTAGCAATGTATCCCTTGTCTCACCAAATAGGTTGTGAAATTGGGGCCTAGTTAATTGTTCAATTTGTCACAAGCCTTACCATCAACCATTATACTCATAACCACGTCAACTACATTATTGAAAAAACCTTTAGCTTTACCGACATTAGGAAGAAAATTTAACTTTATTTTATCGTAGGCTTTCTCAAAGTCCACTTTAAATAAATCTCCTGCTTTTTTATGAATATCACACAAGACTTCATGTGAAATCAGAATCCCTTCCATGACATTTCTGTCTTTCATAAAGGCAATTTAAGTTTGGATAATTATTTCATCACCATAAACCCCCATTTCTTACTAGTGACTTTAGTAAGTAACTTAAAACTACTATTAAAAAGGCATATTGGTCTAAAATGTTAAATTATAACAACGCCAACTTTCTTTAGGATCAAACAAGGCTTTCATAGATTTTTAATTATATCCCAAAAGGTGTTGATAAAATTCAATTGGTAGACCATCATGTCCAGGGGCTTTATTGTCATTGATAGAGAAAATTAGCTTTTTAATATGTTGCATAGTGTATTCACTAGTAAAATGTCGATTAAACTATTATCAGTATTCCAAAAGCAAAAGTTGCAATAGAAGTACCATTGTCCGGTGTAGAAAATATCTAATACTCCATCTTTCAAAGATTTATTTGGCCCTCAATGACATATCTCCATCTTTGAAAGAAATATTATGATTTTGTATCATTCTAGCACTAGCTTTACTCATAAAGTATTTGGGGTTCCAATGAGTAGAACACATGGGCAGGAGTTTTTTTTTCAAGAATCATATTTTTGAGTTTCAAAAATATTTTGAAAAAAAACTCCAGATGTAGTCAACGATGTACCTCACAAACGTGCAAAATATCAATTTCAAATACTTTGTATTATGAGGTACACAAAATGAATAAAAAATGTTGATCCGAGTATGCATAGTTTTAAATCTCCAACTTTATCAGATCTTGTTATTTTTATGTACCTCACAATATAAAAAAAGACCGGGTTAGGATTTTGCATGCTTGTAGGATACACTATTGACTATGTCCAAAACTTATTTTGGATTGTTTTGAAACTTGTAAACATGATTTTTTTGAAAAGAAAAGTGAAGGGAGCACTAGAGGTCGGGAGCCATAGACACTTTCCGGTGTTCTGATCTCTACGTTTTGCACGTGTGTTTAGCTGGTGTTACTGCAAGTCAGTGAAGTAATACCGATCAAACTAGTTCCTTAGTTCGAAGAGAAAAAAAAATCGAAACTTCTTCGCTGAACCTATAATTTTAAGCCGCCTTTTGTCGTCAGCTGACACCTCAGCCACAGCACAAGAGAGCAACAACGGCGTCGGCAGAATTAGGCCTTAATAAAATGATCAGAACGGCGGAGGTGCCGGCCATGGCGTGCTGCGTTCTAAGGAGGGAGACACCTGATGCCAGACGTCGCACATCATATTTTAAGCTAAATAAAAACTGTAATACAGTACTAATGTTCTAAGGAGGGAGTAATCAAAAACATTATTATTTAGTAGACGTATTACACGACTCATACGTATTTGGGACTAATGTTTTCAAGATTTTTGCCCTCTTTTCTTGAGATATTTGGGACTAATGTTTCCAAGATTTTGACTCCCGGCCGGGTGTTGACAATGGACGACTGAGCTCTCATACGTATCGATCCCTTTCGTCCCAATAAACGGGCAGCATGCCAAGGATGCCTGTCTGTTTGCAAGTAGGCGATCCCATTCGACGCCATGTTCTTCCACTTGGTCAGGAATAATGCTTTGTTAATCCCTGACGGCCGCCGAGCAACGTGTTACTATATAGGAGTACTAAGCAATCAGCAGGCGGCGTTATTCTACTATTCCCCTTGAATCCACCTCATACATGGACAAGGCCTACCTGTGACTCTGTGTAAAACTTGGTGTAAATTAATGGATGCTGAAAGCGAAAATAAAACATTTCCTCCATCTCGCAGTCTTTATTTGAGTGTGATTTGGTGAAAGCAACACGGACAGAGATGTACATTTGTGTCAAAACTATACAAGTATAAATGAGGAATCGCTCAGCTGATCCAACCCAAATCAGTTGCTCAGATCACCCAGCTTAACTGCACAGCTGAATTAGATGGCTCTCATAAGGGAGAAGAGACTTCCGCAGCTGCACCTCTCGCTGCCGGTCCCGCCCCGGGCCGCCGGCCAGCGTCCCAACCCAACGTTCACGCCGGCGCCCGCGCCAACGGGGATAAAGGCCTCGACCCCGACGGCGCTGTCCAGCCAGTTCCGCCTCGCCGACTTCGACAAGCTCGCCGTCCTGGGCCGAGGGAACGGGGGCACCGTGTACAAGGTTCGCCACCGGGAGACGTGCGCGCTCTACGCGCTCAAGGTGCAGCACTACGGCAACCCCGCCGCAGCCGCCGAGGCGGACATCCTCAGCCGCACGGCCTCGCCGTTTGTCGTCCGGTGCCACTCTGTCCTCCCGACCGCCGCCTCCGGCGACGTCGCGATGCTCCTCGAGCTGGTGGACGGCGGGTCGCTCGACTCGATCAGGAGCCGCTTGCAGGGCGCGTTCCCGGAGGACGCGCTCGCGGAGGTAGCAGCGCAGGCTCTGTCGGGCCTGGCGTACCTCCACGCCCGCCGCATCGTGCACCTCGACATCAAGCCGGCGAACCTCCTCGCCAGCACGGCGGGGGAGGTCAAGGTCGCCGACTTCGGCATCGCCAAGGTGCTCGCCCATGCCGGCGACCAGTGCACCTCGTACCTGGGCACCACCGCGTACATGAGCCCCGAGCGCTTTGACCCTGAGGCGCACGGCGGGCACTACGACCCGCACGCCGCCGACGTGTGGAGCCTGGGGGTGACAATCCTTGAGCTCCTCATGGGCCGGTACCCGCTCCTCCCTGCCGGACAGAAGCCGAGCTGGGCGGCACTCATGTGCGCCGTCTGCTTCGGTGAGGCGCCCGCGCTGTCCGACGGCCAGGCGTCGCCGGAGCTTCAGGATTTCGTCGCCGCGTGCCTGCACAAAGACTACCGCAAGAGAGCGACCGTGGCGGAGCTGCTTGCTCACCCGTTTGTTGCCCGGAGGGACGTGTCAGTGTCAAAATGCGCGCTCCGGAAGCTGGTCGCTGACGTATCGTCGGAAAGCCGCCGTGCTTGATCCCCACGGCCTACCCAGCCATGCACATACATAGGAACATATAGTTAGCTATACTATTTTGGTAGGGTTAGGTTAGATTAGATCAGTGTATGTCTCTCTGATGTCAATATATACCGACGCCCACGCCTCCGTGCGATTGTGTGCGTTTCAGCAGAAATATCGTGTAGCGCTTGGGGATCCCGTGATTTGATCCCCGGGTCGTCTCGCCCGCCTCGCGCCTGCGCCGCCGCGCGCCCAGCCGCACCTGTGCCGCCGTGTCTCCGCCGCCGCCCAGCCGCACCTTCGCGCCCGCGCCGCCCGCCCAGCCGTGGCCTCCACGTCCGCCTTCTCCGTTGTCGATGTTCCTCTCACCGGAGACGAGGCCAACTCTTTTACCTCCAACGACGCTGCTACCTACGGCCACCGACGCTGCTACCTACCGTCACCTACACTGCTATCTACGGCGTCGAGGTTTGCTACGTGGGTTTCGCGACACTGCTACCTACTACCACCGCCGCTTCTACCTATGACGTCGAGGTTTGCTACACGGGGTTGGCGACGCTGCTACGTGCGACCGGCGGCGGTGCTAGAAGCGTATCGTGGGATTTGCTACAATGTCTCGGGCGAGGTGTCCGGTGAAGTGGGGGTTTGCTACAATATAAGTTTTTTTTGCTACAATAGATCTGCGGTTTTGCTACAATAGCCTAAAGTTTTTGCTGGCGAGGTCTACCGGCGAAAGCGTCCGACGTGTCTCCGACGAGGTCGAATATGCTACATTAGCACAACTTTTTTACTACGCGGTCTCCGGCGAGGTCTCCGGTGAAATCTCCGGCGATGTCCAGTATGTTTTCAATTTTCTGGGTCGAACCGTTTTTTGCTACACGTAGCGGGACAATTTGCAACAAAAACGGGACTTAATGTAGCAAAAGCGGGTGGAGGTGCTGTTTTTGAGGACACCTGTCGCGCTGTCGACCCGGGGATCCGGGGCAACTATCCCCCGGAGGACGCGTAGCACTGCCCTTTACATATTATCAGCCTACTAAGAGCATCTCCAAGCCCCCTAACCCAGCCCCAATTGACTTTTCAGTTTGGGTGGAGGCAAAAATCGGCCTAACCACAACACGCGCCATAGTGGAAAAGCCACACTGGACCCTCTTGCAAGCTACACAAACAACCCGTGGAGGATGGCTTGCCTCCTGGCGACGGGAAACGGCCTCGCCATCACCGTTTCCTGCCGATTCCGCTACCAATTTCCGCCGCGTTTTCTCCTTCCCGTCGGTTCCACCACCGTTTTCTGCCTCGTTTTCTCCTTCCTATCAGTTCGTGCGTGCTCTCCTGCCGGAGCAGCTGTCTTGCTTTAAAAAGGGGGAGCACGTGGAGGAACGGTGCACTAGCAAACCTCAAAACCAACAAGGCCTCGCCGTCTCCCAACCACTTGAGCGTTGCTCTCCGCGGCCTCTCGCGCCCGCTACCCTGCGCCGAAGGAGTTGGAAGACGAGGACGACAGACTCAACTAGCTCGACGAGCCCGTGAATCGGTGGGCTATCCTCGCCGACATCCAGTCTACGCGTACCTTGGAGGCGCATCAGGCTACCACCATGGAAGAGTTCAACTTCAGTGACTACTACGAGCAGGCGGAGGCGCCTGTCGACCACGGAGCACTCGAGGAGTCTATCTAAGAGGCACGCCACGCCGCCGAAGATCTGACGGAGGCGCTCGTCCTC
Organism: Avena eriantha; assembly: GCA_910589775.1. Lineage (NCBI taxonomy): Eukaryota > Viridiplantae > Streptophyta > Magnoliopsida > Poales > Poaceae > Avena > Avena eriantha. Next base: position 167,381,604 of record OU342743.1, on the reverse strand, counting down.
TCTCACAAACAGTGGGTGTGTGAGCGGCTTTGCCCAAGAGCCCTACCACCGATAGACTGAGGTGCTGCTGGAGCTGTGCGCTTATTCTACGAGCGCCATGGACCAGGATGGGTCCTCGTCGATGGCGGAGGGAGCGGCAACGGCGATGGCGGAGAAGACAGAGAGAAACCACCGCAACCAAGGCCACGAAAGGACATGGATCGCTTGTACACGGCGAGACACCAACGACGCCAAGCCGAGGCGGCGAGGAGGCATAGGGAGCTACGACCAAAGGATCAAGACGATTTTGACGTCAGGATATCTATTTACCCCATTTGTATCTTAGTTTAAGGAATTATATATGGGAAAATGTTTTACAAATTGCGAAAAAAATTTGTGGATTGATCGCTGAGGGTCGCTGGTGCGGGGCGGCCACCCCAAACCGCCGACAGCTTGGGGGCACCGGCCCCTAAAGTCACTAGCAGCGCGCTTGTAGGCTAACCTTTGGGGGTGCTAGTGGAGATGCTCTAAGAAACCGATCTAGGGTATGACTTCCGCTGCTATCAACTCGTCTACCTCCTCGATGCTCTCCTTTGCCTCGACTGTCGCCCACTTCGCGTGTCTCCGACCTCCGGTGACCTCGACCACCATGTTTGTCAGTGCGCCTATATCGGGGCCGGTCAATTTTGGCCATCTGATTACCATCAAGCTTGCCACCGAGACCTATCTTCTCTGGCGTGCACATGTTGTCTCTTTGCTGCGGACAAACCTTCTCCACGGGTACGTCGACGTCACCCATTCATGCCCCTCTTTGACCATCTCTGTCACCAAGGAAGGAGGTGTCCCGGCGACTGTCCCCAACGCCACCTTTGCGGCTTGGGTTCAACAGAACCATGCTAAATTATAGGCCTTCCTCTCGTCCTCGACTTCGGCGGTTAGCGCCATGGTCGTGTTCGCCACCATGTCCGCCGAGACTTGGTCCATCACCGAGCACACGTTTGTTGCGCAATCCTCGGCACGCTCTTTGCATCTACATGCCGAACTTGGGAAGGCTAAGAAACTTGACTCACTACAAAAACATTCACCTCGACCCTGACACTTTTTTGGGGTGGCACAACAAAAAGTATCTCGAAAAGTTAGTTAGCTGGCAGATGAGCTATCGCAGCGGCCGAGTATACTCCATGGCACACTCGATACCATCATATATTAGTGCCGTGTTAGATGATCCACAAGCATGGAGGTTTTATATACCGCGCTTCATCGAAGGGGGCATTCCGTATTGCGTCGCATCTCTGTGCTTCTTTAGGCACGTCTCGCTGAGAGGTGTTACCCACTACTAGTGAGATGTTTGGCTGGCCACTATTTATACACCGCCCACAATACGCACTTATACCTATGATCCACCCACCACTCATCCTATCCAACCCACCTCCAATCATATCTCGCTCACTCGCCCGATGATCAAATCTGGTCAGCCGGCGGCAGTGTAGGTGACAACCGTACCAGGATGGTTCAGATTGATAACGAACGCTAGCGCGGCGATGCCATCGTACGTTGTCTTCATCAACGGTTAATTTTATTCTATGTTTTTTCCGAGACGATCTCTCGATCATGTTGGGGTACTTTTTATGGTCTGAGGACGGCAAGGTGGCGAGATGGATCGAGAGCGATAACTAGAACGACATCGATGAGAAGTGGCATCGACATTGAGACTATGACATGTTCCTGCATCGGATAGTAGCATATGAGGGCATAGATACCGGCCGTCTGTTCATGGGATGCCACTACAGATCCCCGAGGTGCACCTTCATGGAATGAGTTGATAAACCGCACATGTTGGGGATATACTTTCCGGATATACCAATGATGACTCACTCACCAGGGTGGCCCACTCCCGGGTTAGAGCTATGCTCCACAGACGGTCCAGTCAGGAAAGAAGATGGAATCCCATCCGGCGTACTTGTATTCAATATGACAACATTTGGCGCCCACCGTGGGGCAAGTGAACCTTCAGATCTGCATTCTGGGCGGAATCTGCGCGCGTGGGAACCGACGAAACAATCGCTGTCGGACACGTCCTCTATGCCGGTGATGTCCCCCGCGTCCTCCTCGACAAGACCTAGATTACAGCTAGGGAGGCCGTGATGAGCTACACCATCATGCAAATCGGCGAGATCGACATCTACCTTGGCTTTGCTGATCCTGCCCAACCCACCCTAGCAGTGATGAAAGAGGCAGATGAAACTTCTGGATCCACTTTGTCCATAGAGGCGCGAGAGTTCCAGATCTCAGAAAATCCTAATCCCACCCAACCTGCCCCTGAGGAGGAGATCGTGGAGAACGAGAGGGTCAAATTTGAAGAAGATCTCCCTATGGAGGTCGAATCTCAGGAGGACCAAAGCCACAATAGCTCCGAATCTAGTTCTACCAATGCTGGAGCAGAAAAATCGCTCCTGAGACACACAATGAGGCAGATGATGTTGTGTCCCAATGTCAATCTAGATACCGGTCCTTGAGACCATCAAAATTTTCGAGGAAGCCAAAGATGAAAGCCTCACCCACCTCAGAGCACATGGATCTCACTTCATCGGCTATGTTAGCTCTACATCTAGTTCTGCTGAATCTAGAGCCGACAACAACTCAGTGTTGGAGCCATCGGAACAAACACCGACACACTGGCTTCCCCAGGGGAATCTATGACATTGGCAGATTTTCGGGCGTACGAAAAAGAATTCGGAGAAGAAATCAACTCCAAAGCTGCACAACAAGGATACGAGTCACATTTGAGTCTTCACAATAGTATGGATGAGGGTTATGATGAAGGACATCCTAACTCGCAAGATGACATGGATCTCACAGAAAATTCCATGGTTCTGGTGTCTGAAAGTACTTATAGGAGTCTCTCCCTAGGAAACGGACCCAAAGCCGTCTTTGGCACTGGTAACCAGAAGGCCAACAAGGCAAGGAAGAAGAAGAAAAACAAGACTCCGAAACAAGACCTTCCAGTGTAAGAAAAATTTGACGAGAGTATCTAGATGGAGGATTCAGATGGCGCTTTGATCCCCCATGAACCGAAAAAATCTTTGGTGTATGGTCACGTGGTTACCCCCAGTGCCCATGAAATATACGGAGAAGCACTAACAACGCTGATCCCAACTGCCTTGGAGCTTACACCGGAGGAATTGGAGGAAAGGGACAAAGCCCTAGAAGCACAACATTTATAAATCCTCGATGAAGAAACTCATCTTGTTGAGGAGAAGTAGCGCCTTAACACAAATGTTGCATATATGGAACGGTTTAACTCCCTGCAGGATCAACCCGGAACGACCCTATGCTAGCCAATAAAAATCTAATGTCCACAAGACCCTCTTCGAAGGAAAGGGAAAAGCAATGCCATCGTCATAGGAAAGCCTCGACTCGACAACAAGGGAAATCGGGTCTATGGTACTCTTGTGGAAAACGCTGCTATGGCTCGAGAGATCCTCGCAAACAACCCAAGCCCAGAACTAGTCTAGCGACGTGTAGCATTGATCAAAAAGGGTTTGGAGCAGTAGAAGGCCTCCACATTCTTCAGTGGCAAACTGGTTTCAAAAATCCGACCAGTGCCACACTGATGTGGAACGACTACATGAATCAAGGCCCCGGTGGGAATTGGATCGGCACCACTGTTCCGACCCTCGGGATGATACTCACTCAAGAACTGGCCCTTCAAGCCAGCAACACAGGACCGCCTGAGATTGAAGCAATGTTGTTCTGGCTGCATCACGAGGCGCTGTAGTAGGATTGGCTCCCCGACACCTACCCTGTCAGCAATCTAACAGCCACAGAGATGAAGAAGCATGGCGCCGGGAACATGACTAACAACCAATGCCACCTCCTAGGCAGACAAACCTCTAGGTTGAACCTCGTCGCAATGACGACAACACTAACAAAGGGACAAGGAAAACTACGCCGACCTAGTTCGGCATGGTGGATGCCATCACGAAGACCCACCTCAGAGCCAACATCATGACGCTCTGGGAGGAGGACAACGTTCAGTCGAAAACAACCCACTAGAACCTTTGTCCCCACCAGGAAGTGACTATAACGGCTCCCATGGGATCTAGGGAGGGCACCGGGGCAGCGGAGGTGGTAGGAGGAGCAGAGATGTGATTCCATAGCCCCGCAGGCATGATGAACATCTGATACGGCGTTCGCTGTCACCAAGCGATGCTAGGAACCGGATTAGCTCAAACATAGAGGCGCGACGCTATGAGTCGAATGACATTTACATGGGCTCGAAGTGCTTTGGGCCACGTATCCACAAGACAAACTTTCTAGAGGGCTTCGCTATTTTGAGGCACATTCAATCCTACGACGGTGTGACTCGGCTAGACACTGGGCTCCAAGATTTTTTTCACGCTTGCTACATCGTCAAAGGAGGAAACAACTTGGTCATAGTCCGGTATCTCCCACTGATGTCGTGGAAGTCGGATCAATCACCCGTGTTTGTCTGGCCAACACAGCTGATTCACCCGTGTTTTAGCTCCATCCGGCGCCCCGCACTCTCCCGGTGCTTTGGATGTGGCCCAATGGCACTGGATGTAAAAATGAGACGCGTTGGTAGAAATTCAGGGCCGGCTGAGTTAGATTTTCACCTCCAGCGGCCGCATAGGGTCTATCTGGGGCTTGGATTAGGGGCTAGAGACGCTGCTGAACTTCCAATTGTAGCCGTGTTTACCCGTCTGCAGAAAGCGGCATAACATACTACTCGCAAAAAAGGAAGAAGAAAGAATTAGGCCTTAACTAATAGAAATGACCAAAACGGCGAAGATCAACGCGTGCCATGCCGTGCTGTACTCTGTGATCCTGTATATTCTATCAAGGGACGCGCCTGACGACACACGTCGTCGCACAATCCTTAACCAAACTTAGTATAATCAATAATGGCAGTCTGTCTGTTACCATTAGAAGTCTTAAGGGAGCTGCTGGCCATTTTTACACGGATAGACTGAGCTTTCCTTCTAATTAATTAACACGTAGCCTGCCAATTAGCCACTACAGGACCTGGTTACGATTGCATTACAGGTAGTTTCCACCCAATTCCAAGGTCATATTCGCTCACGTCGCTAGATTAATTAAACTGTTTATTATTTAGTCCAGGAGCGGTTTAATCTATTCTGTTCTAATAAAAGCATCCCTCCGTTAGAACCTTGTGACCAAACACAGTTTAACAAATCACGTGCTGACTGTTTTGGAATACAATACTGTATCACAATCTAAGTGGGATTTGGTGAAATCAGGACGGAAAGAGATACGGCCGTGAGCAAAGATCCGTGAGTATAAATAAGCTGCTGATCCAAGTATCTAACCAAGTCAGCTAATTCGTAGTTTGCATTCACGTGGCTCATACCATTCAGCTCAAGTGCACATGGCTCTAATAAGGCAGAAGAGACTTCCACAGCTGCACCTCTCGCTGCCCGTCCCGTCCCACCCCGCCGGCCCGCGTCCCAAACCAACTTTCGCATCGGCGCTCGCGCCAACGGCGACAAATGCCTCGACGCCAACGGCGCTGTCCAGCCAGTTCCGCCTCGCCGACTTCGACAAGCTCGCCGTGCTTGGCCGCGGGAACGGCGGAACCGTGTACAAAGTTCGCCACCGGGAGACGTGCACACTCTACGCGCTCAAGGTCCAGCACTACGGAGACCCAGCCGCAGCCACGGAGGCGGAGATCCTCTGCCGCACGGCGTCGCCGTTCATCGTCCGGTGCCACTCCGTCATGCCGGCCGCCGCCTCCGGAGACGTAGCTATGCTCCTCGATATGATGGACGGCGGGTCGCTCGACACGATCACAAGCCGCCACGGTGCGTTCCCGGAGTCGGCGCTCGCGGAGGTCGCGGCGCAAGCGCTGTCAGGTCTTGCGTACCTCCACGCCCGCCGCATCGTGCACCTCGACATCAAGCCGGCGAACCTCCTTGCGAGCACATCCGGGGAGGTCAAGATAGCCGACTTCGGCATCGCCAAGGTGCTCTCACGCGCCGGCGAGCAGTGCACTTCGTACGTCGGCACCACCGCGTACATGAGCCCCGAGCGCTTCGACCCGGAGGCGCACGGCGGGCACTACGACCCGTACGCGGCCGACGTGTGGAGCCTGGGGGTCACAATCCTTGAGCTCCTCATGGGCCGGTACCCGCTCCTCCCCGCCGGGCAGCAGCCGACCTGGGCGTCGCTCATGTGCGCCGTCTGCTTCGGCGAGACACCTGCCGTGACTGACGGCTCCGCATCGCCGGAGCTTCAGGAGTTTGTCGCCGCGTGCCTGCACAAGGACTACCGCAAAAGGGCGTCAGTCGCGGAGCTGCTTGCTCACCCGTTTGTTGCCCGGAGGGACGTCGCAGTGTCCAAATGTGCACTGCGAAAGTTGCTCACCCAGGCTTCGTGTCTGTGATCTGGATGCGCGGCCGAGCCATGCACATGCATGGGGTCAATTTTGTTAGTCATATACACTACCATATAGCATCTTAATAGTATCAGTTAACTTAGGGATTAAGAATGACCCAGAAATGTAATCAGTTCATATATACATTGATGATGTTTTAGCTTTTGACACTTCTTTGATAAAGGGTGCTTTATTACTTGCATCGCGTGATACAATTCCCACGAGATTACACTCAGCCTCTATTTAAAAGTGGAAATGCAAAAATCATATGGAGCTTGTGGAACACCAATATTGGGGCCTAATCCGTGGATCACGCTGCCTTCCACAGTTCCACCGTATCCTCCAACCGTCTAGACAACTTCGGCCGTGATTCTCCATGCATTAGACATGACAATGAACAAACATAAGAGGAAAGTTCTTACCACTAAAACCTCTTTCATTTCTAAATAGCCATAGATAAACAGCAAGTGCTCTCACCTTAATGAGGATTCTGAATTTATGATCTACCATGTAAACAGTTGTCAAAAACATTTGCAACACTACATGCATGGAGGATACAAATTAAAAGTTATCCCTATGACTGACCATATAGAACGAGCAAACTGAAAATGGAAGAATAAGTGCTTAATTATTTCGTCACTATGACAAAATACACACTTTGTACTCACTTACCGGTTGTGTTTTATAAGGTTGTGTCCCCGGTAAGGATTGGCTATTACTGTTCTCATAGATTTCAACAAAATTCATTAGGCTCTTGCGACAGTTATACCACCCAACTTCCCTAAGAAAGCATTTCATGCCGCCAATCTGAGGCCACTAAATCTCGTCTGAACATCATATTTAGTGGAGATGACTCCAAAAATCGTACGAATTGTGTTGCTCTCTTGTGGTAGGCCTAACCACTTACCCTCCCAGAATCTAATTATGAGACATCCTTATAAAAATGATTCAAAGCCGAAGAAAGCTTATTCATCGCCATTACACCATGTGAGTCACCCGGTTTCGGTGAACCAGTGACAAAGCTCTTGGGACGATGTATTTCCTCTTTAGGGAAGTTTGTCAAAACCGTCGGTAAGAAGCTTGAAAATCCATTTTCCAAGAAGGGCATGTTGGAAATATGCCCTAGAAACAAATAATAATATAGATTATTATCATATTTTATGAAGTTTATAATTATGTTTTATATCATGCTATAACTGTATTGAAAGAAAACATCAATACACGTGTGATATGTAAACAACCAGGAGTTCCTATCGAATCTCTAGTGACTGGTTCATTGGTCAACAGATGATCAATGTTTCCTGATCATGTGGCATTCATGCCAGTTGACAATGGAGTCACCTCATTGAAAGAATAAGATGGTGAACATACCCAACCCAAGCATCGTAACACGATCATGTCACAAAGTTCAAGTTGCGATAATTGGAAAACATGGTGACTTGTTCCTCAGACCATGAGACAATATTTAATCACTGTCACCCAAGAGTGCCTTGTTCACATCAAACGTCACTCGGTAAAACGGTGATCATAAAGGTGTGTTCAGAAACATCAAAAGGGCATGTAGAGCCGAGCCGTATGTGTCAAGAGCGGGATTTGTCCATCTGTAGACCCACTCGGAGAAGTTATATCCATAAGCTACGCAGCGTGTGACTAGGTCACGGGGATATCACTTATCAAAACGAGTAAAGTATCAATTGTCAGTAATGAGGTTGAACCCGACATGGTGATGTATTTGATCAAATCTCAAAAAATGCAAGTATCATAGAGATAAAAGGAATAGGAGACAACATTGATGGTTCAACGATAAAGTTTTCATGGAATGCACAGGGGTCATTATGGGCATCGAGGTCCCGCTGATGATTATTGGTTTGAGAGGGGTCTCGACCATGTCTAGAGTGTTCCCGAACCATTGGGTAACAAGTTTAAGGGTTTGACGAAGCTCGGAGATCGTTTTGGTGTCATTTGAATCACCGAAGAAAAGCAAAGGAGAAATCGGAGGGGCCCAGAGAAGGTCCGGAGGATGTCTGGAGTGGAATGGAAGGAGTAGCCACATAAATTAAATAATATGTAAATAGATATTAGATATTGATTTAATTATTTATTTAGATTTATTTAATAAAATAAAAGGAATTAAAATGGTTAAATTCCCTATTGGGCTAATTCCCTAAGGGGAAGGGCCCATGAGGGGAAAAACCAAAACGATGAGAAGGAGGAGGAGGTCGGCTGGGCCCTAGGCCTTGTGTAACGCCCCCGAATCGGGTCTATGCAGATCTCGGCATTTCCCGCCAAAACCCACATAGAAGCGATTCAAAGGCGCCCACCAGACACTTTCGTGTGGGTGGGTTTTTACTACAAGTAGTTACATCACAGTACTTTACAACAGAATCCACAAAGACTAATATATACAACAAAGACTCAACGAGTCAATAATACGAAGGTATAATACAAACATACAACTCATGAAGAAAACCAAATAGTATCCGAGTACAGATAAGAACCAATGGGACTAAGACTCCTGAAGAATAACCAAGCGGTGTGCATAACCCTTCCCAGGCCAAGCCGAAAGGGTAACCTTGCTAACATCGTCATTCACATACCTGTCAAAGCCAAAGGGTGCCGGCAAACGACAAAAGAAAACAGAAAGAGAGCGGTTAGTACTGAGGTCAGTATACGGCGAGTCTAGAATTCAGCGGTCCTCGCCTACATAAGTATGGTGGGCTTAGCGGCAGCAAAGCTTGCAATATCTAACTTATAGAGACATGCTACAACTTCGGCAATTAGAGCGAGAGAAGAGAGCACTATCCGATAACTATATAATAACACCAAGCATAACCCATCCGAAGATTTCCCACTCGAAGACCAATCGAGAGGTCCTCTTGAGGAACACACACGGTGGAAATTTTAGTTAAGCAGGTATTTAGTTGATAAGGCTAATTACTAATCATATTATTAGAGGCAAAACATTACTGGTGTTGTCTATGATCATGACACCATACTCCTGAGGCGTTCATAACCGTGGACACACAACTTATCAAAAAGATTTACCCTGCAGGGGTGCACTACTGTACCCAAACGCATGTTCAACCCTTCAGGCAACATAATACGCGTGCCTTCTGAATCTCACAACAAGAACTGTCCCATAATTACGCACGTATCTAGAGGTATCACCTACTATATCGATCCAACCAGGAGGCACGACGATTCTCAAGGAAGGTACATCGTTTGCGCCTAAGGTCGAAAAGGATCGGAGCTCCACTATGGAAGATGACCTCTCGGCCATACCGCATTTATGTATGCAATGCAACTACTGTCCACCAAATATCAAGTCCGAAGACATATTCAACTCACCCATGTCCGAGGACATATTATGCGTATGCACCAAATGGAAAACCAATTTGTGACCCTCTGGATAAACGAATAGCTCCGGTAGTTGAGGGGGGGGATCCCAGGGGCCCACACGTTTGATTAGCACGATCAACTCAGAACTAGTATCGTAGAACAAATGGATCCTAGGTCGGCTCAAGCAGTTCCCAAAGGTGGTCCCTGTCGGGGCCTTATCATTAGGTGAAACCATAACCATAACCAAAACCACCAATTTAATTATCATGTTATCAACCATCTCTAGATTTCACGGTTCACCTGTATAAGAGCGAAATTAAGCATGCCTACGACTCACAGGGACAAAGCTAGCTAATCAAACAAGGCAGTAGAATAACCAAGGCAATATAGTGGAGCAGGTAAATAAAGGGAACGGTACTAAAGCATCGACAATAAGGATAACAATAGATCAAATGAAGGAAGTAAAGACTATAAATGCAAAATAGATAGAAGGGGAAGAATGCTCGCCTATGAGACAAATACTGTGACCGAAGGTTTGTCGCATCTCGCATCGACTCATCGTCCTATCCGATGAAGAAGCAAATTACTAGAAAGAACAACCGGTGCAATATTTAATGCTACGACAGAAGATCCAGCATGTTTATGATATGATTCATGGCATGACAATATGCAGTCTATCTTAGCAATATTAAGCGAAACCGGAATTCCAATAATTAAATATTATGGTTCAAGTTGTTTTTCTACCCTGCAAATTAAATGTTGGATTAATTAGGCAAAGTATGGCATTGGTTCGCTACACAAATTTAACTGGGCCCAATATAAGACTAGCGTAGCCCGCATATGGTCTCCATAATTAATTATTAGGTGAATCGACACAATACCCCCAAACCATTGAACATGTATGCAAGCATGAATAGCTAATGCAACAAGTATATTTCATTTACAAAATAGGGGCGGGATAGGTGGAGGTCGCACTTCTCGGGTCAAAGATCTTGCGGTTCTGAGGGTTCGACGGGGTTCGGTCTCGGCTTCGGATCGGGGCTTCGGACTCCGGGAAGGATAACTTGTCGTCCCGTGTAGGCAAACTTCCGGTACAGTCTTTGGGTTCGGACTTCAAGGATCGGTGGTAAACTTGTTCGGCATCGGTGGCCTTGTGTGGTTCTTCGAGGTCTCGTCTTGTGTCGGTCTTGGTATCATGAAGGGTCGGAGATCTTATCGAGATAGGTCTTGAACAACAGAGCCAACATCATCACTTCTGCTCACTGCAATAGCATCACCACATCTGAACACCGGAACCACATCACACATACTCCATCATCAATAGTTCACATTAATAGAAAGCACGGTCGATAGGAGGCCATGTCCCGTTCGGACTTTACATCGAACACCTAGCGATCGGGATGCAGCGCTCGGGCGACGAGCTCGGGAAGCAGCAAGACGCGTGGAGCTAGAGGCGCGCGTGCGGCGAGGTCCAGAGCAAGGAGGCACGACACACGCAACACTGGGAGGAGGAGAGGCAGAGGACACCATAGACAGGAGGGGGTCTCGCGTGAGCGAATCTTGCGGGACAGCATGGAGGCACGGGCTTGGGGTCCCAGGCTCCGCCTACGGTTATAGGGCAGGTCGAGGAGAGGTCGAGGGCAATGACGTCGGACAACCAGAAGCGAAGCAGGGCTTATGGGTGACAGAGAGGACACGGGGCGGGCGGCCGGAGTAGAAGGGGCCCGCAGAGGCGGGGCAGCCATGGTGTGGTCAAGCCGAGGTCGGCCAGAGAGGATTCCGAGATTGAGGGGACTGAGAATGGTGAGGATGCGCGGCCAGCAGTGGAGCGGAAGGGTCGTGCGGCGACCGGGTCACGTGCAGGGAGAGGAGCCGCGAAGGGTGGAGGCGCGGGGCGCGCTCGTGCGGAAGGGGCGAGCCTGGGGCGAGGTGGTGATGTGTTGGGCAGGGCGAGGGTGACCGGAGGCGACCTCACTGGCGGCAGCGTGCAAGCTGGAGGGAGGTGCCAGGCACCGCGGCCGGCAGCGGCGCGCCTGAGATGGGGTGAGTCAGGGGTGGTGAGCGAGGAAGGAGAGATGGGGGAAAATCAGGATTGGGGGTTTGCGAACCTAGGGAGAGTGCGAGGTGGGGCTAGGTTGGTGACGTGGTGCGGTGAGTGTGTCGGTCGCGCTCGCGTGCATGCTTTGCGTGTACCGTGCGGCCGGGTGGAGGCGTGTCGGCCATGTTGGGCGGGCTCGCGCGGTGGCTTGCGTGCGTGCTGCGTGTAGTGGGTGGCGGCTAGGGTTAGCTTAGGACTAGGGTGGCCTGGCTAGCTGGGTCTTGGGCCTGGCCAACAAGGTTGCCCCCCTAAAAAACAAATTTTGTTTTATTAATTCCTATTATATTTTATAAGCCTTTTACAAATAGTTTTTAGACAAATGAAAGATCTAGAAAAGACCGAAGTTTTAGTTTGAAATAAGGAAGGGGTGTAACTAGAAAACAAAATAGGCTTTTGGCAAAAATATTTCAGGGAAAAATATGCATGATGTCATGATGATGCGCAAAATAAAAAAATAATAGGAAAATCTAATTGGGGATATTTTCCGAGCATTACAACTCGACACCACTAACAAGGATCGCGTCCCGAGATCCAAGAAAAGACACCGGGGTGAGGGAGGTTTGATGATATGATCTTCTTGCATCGGGTTGATGGTTGCGACACCACTAACAAGAATTCTTGCTCCGTCTTGAAATTGTCGACACCACCAACAAGGATTGCTGCTCACGTTCTTTGAGAGAACACTCCTGAAAGACAAAGGAGGAAGTAAAGGTCTCAAAAGATGAAGCCACCTCTAACTTCCATGGAAAGAGTAAAGTCACACATTCGCCCAGTTCAACCTGCAAAAGTGAATAGAAAGAGTATTCAGATGGGGGCCAATCCATCATGCACCCAAACTATAACTTCGTACATGAACAGGGAAACAGGTAATCGAACTATCATGATTTAGATTGAAGATCATAACAAGCATCATTTAGAAAGCTTCGAAGTAACAATCCGAAGACGAGGAGGTCGTCGTCTTAGAGGTCACAACACCGGGAACATATGAAGAAAGATCAGATAGAATGAAAATCAGATGTAGCGCCATCTTTACAAAAGAAGTAAGCGGAACCCTAAAGGTACGTCGGAAACCCAACCACGAGAATCCTAGACTTGAAGAAGGCAAGGAAGCAGATTTAAAACACGTAGAGATAAGAAGAGAAAGAATAGAGTTAAGGAGTAAAATTCAGAGCTAGTTATGCCTATCCAACGCATTTGTAGTAAAATAGTCTTAACACTCTATATCGTTCGTTGGCTAGGTTAACCTACATGCTGGACCAGTGGGGTATCATAAACCTTTGCTCTGATACCACTTGTGATGCCCCCGATCGGGTCTATGCAGATCTCTGCATTTCCCACCAAAACCCGCGTAGAAGCGATTCAAAGGCGCCCACCAGACACTTTCGTGTTGGTGGGTTTTTACTACAAGTAGTTACATCACAGTAGTTTACAACAGAATCCACAAAGACTAATATATACAACAAAGACTCAACGAGTCAAGAATATGAAGGTATAATACAACGATACAACTCATGAAGAAAACCAAATAGTATCCGAGTATGGATAAGAACCAAATGGGACTAAGAGTCCTGAAGAATAACCAAGCGGTATCCATAACCCTGCCCAGGCCAAGCCAGAAGGGTAACCTTACTAACGTCGTCATTCACATACCTGTCAAAGCCAAAGGGTGCCGGCAAAGGGCAAAAGAAAATATAAAGAGAGCGCTAAGTACCTGAGGCCAGTACATGGTGAGTCTAGAATTTGACGGTCCTTGCCTACATAGGTAAGGTGGGCTCAGCGGCAACAAATCTTGCAATATCTAACTTATAGACACACGCTACAACTTCGGCTATTAGAGCAAGAGAAGAGAGCACTATCCGATAACTATATAATAACACCAAGCATAACCCATCTGAAGATTTCCCCCTCGAAGACCAATCGAGAGGTCCTCTTGCGGAACACACATGGTGGAAATTTTAGTTAAGCAGGTATTTAGTTGATAAGGCTAATTACTAATCATATTATTAGAGGTAAAGCATTAGTGGTGTTGTCTATGATCATGCCACCGTACTCCTGAGGCTTCCATAACCATGGACACACGACTTCTCGAAAAGATTTATGCTGTAGGGGTGCACTAATGTACCCAAACGCATGTTCAACCCTTCTGGCAACATAATACACGTGCCTTATAAATCTCACAACAAGAACTGTCCCATAACTACGCGTGTATCCAGAGGTATCACCTACTGTATTGACCCAACCAGGAGGCATGATGATTCTCAAGGGAGGTACAACGTTTGCGCCTACGGTCGAGAAGGATCAAAGATCCACTATGGAAGATGGCCTCTCGGCCATACCGCGTTTATGTATGCAATGCAGCTGCTGTCCACCAAATATCAAGTCCGAAGACATATTCAACTCACCCATGTCCGAGGACATATTATGCGTATGCACCAAATGGAAAACCAATTTGTGACTCTATGGATAAACGAATAGCTCTGGTAGTTGAGGGGGGATCCCAGGGCCCCCCACGTTTGGTTAGCGCGATCAACTCAGAACTAGTATCATAGAACGAACGGGTCCTAGGTCGGCTCAAGCAGTTCCCAAAGGTGGTCCCTGCCAGGGCCTTATCATTTGGTGAGACCATAACCATAACCAACATCACCAATTTAATTATCATGTTATCAACCGTCTCCAGATTTCACGGTTCACCTGTATGAGAGCGAAATTAAGCATGCCTACGACTCGCAGGGACAAAGCTAGCTAATCAAACAAGGTAGTAGGATAACCAAGGCAATATAGTGGAGCAGGTAAATAAAGGAAACGGTACTAAAGCATCGACAATAAGGATAGAAATAGATCAAAGGAAAGAAGTAAAGACTATAAATACAAAATAGGTAGAAGGGGGAGGATGCTCGCCTATGAGACAAATACTGTGACCGAAGGTTTGTCGCATCTCGCATCGACTCATCGTCCTATCCGGTGAAGAAGCAAATCACTAGAAAGAACAACCGGTGCAATATTTAATGCTACGTTAGAAGATCTGGCATGTTTATGATATGATGCACGACATGAAAATATGCGGTCTATCTTAGCAATATTAAGCGGAATCGAAATCCCAACAATTAAATATTATGGTTCAAGCTGTATATCTACCCCGCAAATTAAATGTTGGATTAACAAGGCAAAGTATGGCATTGGTTCGCTACACAAATTTAAATGGGCCCAATATAAGACTAGAGTAGCCCGCATATGGTCTTCGTAAATAATAATTAGGTGAATCGGCACAATGCCCCCAAACCACCAAACATGTAAGCAAGCATGAATAGCTATATGCAACAAGTATATGTCATTTACAAAAATAGGGCCGGGATAGGTGGAGGTCACACTTCTCGGGTCAAAGATCTTGGGGTTCCGAGGGTTCGACGGGGTTCGGTCTCGGCTTCGGATCGAAGCTTCGGACTTCGGGATGGAGAACTTGTCGTCTCGTGTAAGCAACCTTTGGGTACGGTCTTCAGGTTTGGATTTTAAGGATCGGTGGTAAACTTGTTCGGCGTCGGTGGCCTTGTGTGGTTCTTTGAGGTCTCGTCTTGTGTCAGTCTTGGTATCATGAAGGGTCGGAGATCTTATCGAGATGGGTCTTGAACAACAGAGCCAACATCACCACTTCTGCTCGCAGCAACAACATCACCACATCTGAACACCGAAACCACATCAAACATACTCCATCATAACCATTTCACATTAATAGAAAGCACGGTCGATAGGAGGCCATGTCCCGTTCGGACTTTACCTTGAACACCTATTGATCGGGATGCAGCGCTCAGGCGGCGAGCTCAGGAAGCAGCAAGACACGCGGAGCCAGAGGCTCCCGTGCGGCGAGGTCCAGAGCAAGGAGGCGCGACATAGACATCACTAGGAGTAGGAGAGGCAGAGGATGCCACGGATAAGAGGGGGTCGTGCGCGAGCGGCTCTTGTGTGACAACATGGAGGCGCGGGCTTGAGGTCCCTAGATCCGCCTGCGGTTACAGGGCAGGTTGAGGAGAGGTTGAGGGCGACGACGTCGGGTGACCAGAAGTGAAGCAGGGAAGCGATGGGAGACGGAGAGGATGCATGGCGAGCGGCCGGAGTAGAAGGGGCCTACAGAGGCGGGGCAGCTGTGGTGTGGTCGTGGTCGAGCCGAGGTCGGCCGGAGAGGATGCCGAGCTTGCGGGGACTGAGAACGACGAGGATGCGTGGTCAGCAGTGGAGGGAAAGGCTCGTGCGGTGGCTGGGTCACGCACATGGAGAGGAGCCACGCAGGTTGGAGGCGCGGGGCTCGCTCGTGCGGAAGGGGAGAGCCCAGGGCAAGGTGGTGATGTGTTGGGAAGGGTGAGGGCGACCGGAGGCGACCTTGCTGGAGGCGGCGTGCAAGTCGGAGGGAGGTGCCAGACACCACGACCGCCACCGACGTGCCTGAGATAGGGCGAGGTAGGGGTGGTGAGCGAGGAAGGAGAGAAGGGGGACATCGGAATTGGGGGTTTACGGGCCTAGGGAGCGTGCGAGGGGGGGCCAGGTCGGTGACGTGGTGCGGTGAGCATGTCGGTCGCGCTCGCGTGCGTGCTTTGCGTGTACCGCGCGACCGGGTGGAGACGTGTCGGCCACGTTGGGTGGGCTCACGCACTAGCTTGCGTGCGTGCTGCGTGCAGTAGGTGGCGGCTAGGGTTAGCTTAGGACTGGGGTGGCCTTGCTAGATGGTCCTTGGGCCTGGCCGGCAAGGTTGCCCCCTAAAAAAACAAATTTTGTTTTATTAATTCCTGTTATATTTTAAAAACCTTTTACAAATAGTTTTTAGACAAATGAAAGATCCAAAAAAGATCGAAGTTTTAGTTTGAAATAAGGAAGGGGTGTAACCAGAAAAAAAATAGGCTTTTGGCGAAAATATTTCAGGGAAAAATTGTTGGGGTTCCGCGTATAAAAACAATAAATTTTACTCTATGCCCCTGAACCCCTGAAGCTGCCAGGACCTATCAATTAGTAATATAGTAACAGGAGGGGCTTTTTGCGAACTTACCCTTGAAGACCGAAAAGTGTTGTCAACGCTCAGGAGAGCGTGGTTGATGTAGATGAGCCGAAGACGACCTCAAGGTCGTGATGAAGTCCTCGCGCTCCTTTGGCTCCAACGACTTGAGTGCCTCAAGTGCGACACCTCGCGGGGAGTTACACACGTCTGGTGCCTGACGATGACTCCCGCTTCCCCGATCCAGCAGCAGTTGCGAAGTAGAGCTCCCGGATCCAAATCCCGCAGCACGACGGCGCTCCGCGGTGAAGATGTCTCTCGCTCGCGCAGTCCAAACTTGGGATCATGGTCACGAGAGAGAGAGAGAGGGGGGGAGTGAGAAAATATCAAGTGGATGTCCTCCCAAAAGTGAGAAGACCTTTATTGATTATTCGTGTATTTAATTTGGCCAAATACCCCCGCTATATATAGGGGGAGGGGAGGTACTACCTTCCTCAAAGTCCCGGGGTGGGACTAAAGGAGAGGAGGGGGAGGGAAGGCCGTCGGCCACCTAGTGGGACCCATGCGGGGGGCTAGGCCCAGCCGGCTAGCCCCTTGCCCTTCTCCCTCTCTCCTTTCCCTAATGAGCCCTCTCACTCCGGAAATTGGCCCATTAAGCCTTTGACCATTTAAATTGATTTTCTCTTTATAAAATAATTATGAATAAATGATTAAATCAACATTTAACGTTCATTCACACATTATTCAATCTCCGTGGCTATGGAACACCTTCCACCTCCACTCCGGACAACCTCCGGACTTACCGAAACCCTTCCGGTTTTCTCTCTACTATTCTTCGGCGATTCCACCGATCCTATAAACACTCTCTAAGCATCATCAAGACCTTAAGGGTAATACCCCATGGTTCGGGAACACTCCAGACATGGTCGGGACACTCCCGCACCAATGATCAACAGAGGGACATGGATGTCCATGTGACCCTTGTGCGTTCCACGAAGATCTTTCGTTGTTTGAACCGGGATAGTCGTGTCTTATTCCCTTTGTCACTCGATACTTGCATTGCCCGAGATCTGATCAATGACATCTGCATATCATGTTCAATCTCGTTACCGAACAATGCTACTTGACTCGTTCCGACAAGTGATATCCCCGTGATCAAATCACATGCTGCGCAGCTATTGGATATAACTTCTCCGAGTGGGCCCTTGAGTATATTCCTGTCACATGGATGGACAAATCCCGCTCTTGACATATATTGCCCCTATGGTTTCCTCCGAGTACCTGAACGCACCTTTATAACCACTGTATTACCAAGTGGCGTTTGATGCTATCTAAGCACTCTCAGGAGACAGTGATTGATATAGCCTCACGGTCTAAGGAATAGTCTACAAGGATCCATTTCTAATCATCGTAACTTGAAATTCGTGACATGATCGGGTCACGATGTTTAGGTTGGGTATTGGTTCATCATCTCATTCTCCGAATGAGATGACTCCATTTCCAACTAGCATAAATGCCACATGATCAGGAAACATGATCATCTATTGACCAATGAACCAGTGACTAGAGTTTCACTGGGAACCCCTGGTTGTTTATATATCACACGTGCATTGATGTTTCCTCTCAATATAGTTATAGCATGATATAAAACTTAATCATAAACTACATGAAATATGATAATAGTCCTTAATACTATTTGTCTCTAGGGCATATTTCAAACAGTCTCCCACTTGCACTAGAGTACAAATACACTAGCTGCATTTGTTCTCAATCATTGGCACCATATATCTGGTACCCTGAATATGCTTGCTCATGGGAGAGGTTGAGTCTTGGGTCTGTACTTTACAGTCCCAAATCCTTTGCAACTTACTAATGTCACCTTGATTGACATTAATACTTTATCATCACATGATAGCATATGTGTGTATGCATCGTTGCTATGGCAGTAGAATGAAGCCTAATTCCAGGAGCCTACAGTGACTTTAGATCAACCTCGAGGGATTTCTTATGGGCACTGTGCCCTGGGACACATCATTCTACATTAAAAGCGAACTAGCCCCACCATAACATTATACAACACTTTAGATGGTACCCTTATCTATTATCATAAATGTATTCATCAAAACACTAGTGCACTCTGTGCAACCTTCGATATTTTTGTTCACCTCGCTTCCTACTTGACTTTAATCGGTATCTACAGGAGTTTCCAACATATTCCCTGATAACATAACCCTTTATGTTTTAAGATATGTCACCCTTTATGGATTTGGAAAACATGTCCGCAGTTCTCTATTAGATACTGCGGACAAAATTAGCTCAACGTTTTGTGATTCGAACTTAATACCTTTTAAACATTCCTTATTGGATCACATATTACGCTAAGTTATCATCATGGTTTACTAAGATAGAACCTATGTCTCAACATAGTGGATGATGATCATCCTTTTCTTTCTTTCAACCATTGATGTTCAACTTAATACTATTCCTAATTTGAGTTATTAAGGACCAGTTCCTTAATTAACTTCTATTCTGAAACCCCTTTCAGAATCCCTTAAGGAATACTACATAATATCATAATACACATATTATCAACTTCTGCACCTTATAAATCATTATTAATAAGTATTTGCGCTTTCATTCTTAACATACTTAAGAATTACTCCTATAAGCTCCCACTCAAAAATATGTCAATCACACATTGTTTTAGGAAGGCTTTCATAGCTCCCACTCAATTTCATGCAAATTGCATATCCACTCACTATTTTGAATAACTTCAAAATCCTTTGATCAAATATCAAACTTGGAGATTTACTATGAGATGCTAGTACTATTACTAGTTTTAAATCCTCTAGACATTCAACACACTTGAATCAAATTCATTTGAATTTGTCCAATACTTGACAAATTGTGCTTTTGTCATTCACCCCCTTTTCCACTATGGCTTTGCAGTCATTTGGGAAAATTGAAGCAACTCCTTTTACTTGTGAGATTCAGCAACGAATTGCTTTCTAATCTCAAGTGAATTTTACTTTTAGGATTTCTCATAATTTAGTTCACCATTATTTCCTTAGTAGTTCGTGGGTATGTCATATTTTAATAATCATGACAAATGATTCACAAATGTCTCCATACAAGATATGGATTACATTTTGAATCCTACTTCATGTAGTGAAAACACTAGTGGAGAAAATACAATGATCAATATCATTGATTCTTTCCTTCTGTGAAGAGAATCGTTCAAGAACGTTGTCCGTTGCGCTTCTCAACACTCTGATGCTGGGATATGCATCCTCATCGTGATTTTCACTATCTTCCATTTTCTCCATAATCGAGAAACATCACTAAAAGTGAGCTTCCTCAAGAATGTACCAAAATCCAAGCAATACAAGTTTTGCTTTCCTTTTGGTTTCAGCTATGGATTTCGTATTCAAAGTTTCCAATGAATATTCTACAAGGACTTATTCGCTATTGTTTTGGTTATATCGAATAACCCCAAAACTATCACGAATCAAATGGTTCACTACATTCTAATTGAGTGCTAACTATTTCTAACTAATGGTCTCTACATCTACACTACGACGATTTATTTGGTGCCTTCTATTCACCCCACTTTGATATCTAATATCACATTGTGATGCTTTGCAGTTTGACATTTCAAAACATTTTGCATTTCACAATTTCTTTTATGCCATCCTTATAAAGTTGAATTTCATTACCATTGATCAAATCATAGTAATTAGATTCTCTTTTATCTTTATACCCTTTGTTGATGAAATGCTTTGATCAAATCAAATAGTTTCATATTCATGTTTCCTTTGGTAAACTTATTTACGCTTTTAAACAATCATTTAATGATAATTACCATTTTCGTTAAAACACAATACATCGAATATGTATTTATTTTAACAATTCATTAAACACTTTGTATTCAAGTAATACATGGTGCTCAAGTTATTTTTCCGAACTTAGGCATGATTTATATGTGATAAGAAATCGAATGATTTTCGCATATTATCATATAACTTTGAATTTAAACAATGGTTTTCATTCATTAATGAAATATCATTTAAGTTGGGTATTTTGAAGGCATTTCAATATTTTACAAATGTTCATGCATTATCAATTAGTTTCAAACAACAAGGATAATTCACACATAATCAAACAAGATATGAACACGAATAGAAATCATTCATAAAAGTGGAACAACTGTTTGTTACAAACTCATATGAATAACCGTCTCACAAAGTGTAAGACATAGTAAAGAAGTTCACAATCTCTTGATTACAATAATCATCCTAAAACATAAACTAAGTGATAAATGTCGAGGGAGAGTGTCGTTGGTCATCATCATCATGCTCGCCATCAACACGCAATGTCACCTCCTCTCCAGCAAGCACCTCTCATGCAGAGGGACCTATTTTCAGCAAAACAGAACAAGTATCAGATATACTTAACACTGCAAATGTGTTTGCAAGATTCTAACATTTATAAAACAGTATATCAAATATATACCTTTGTCATTGATGACCTCTAGTGACGTCGGGTTCATCCAGCACATTTCTAAAATGTGATATGAGATCGAGGAAATCCAGTGTTTCCGTGTCGCCTCTCATAATGCAGATCCTGACCTATGCTTGGAAGCTTGGTGGAAGTGACCACAACACAACTCCCATCGCAAAAGAGCTTGAGAACCAGTTGTCCAGGTAATATGCCAGACTCATGTATGCATCGTAGATGCTCAATAAGTGCTCGTCTAGTGAGGAGCCTTCCTCCATCTTTGTGGAGAGGAAGTCCCCCATCAGCTCATACTCCCACATGCGCACTTATTCCACGAAATGCGATCTCAGATGTGCCATGACCACTCGGGGTTTAAGACTTCCCACCATTGGCCACAACCCATCCTCCATTCCGAGGCGCATCATCACTGATATGAACGTGGCCATCACACGCTGATGACAGCGTAGATCCCGCTGCTCCTGGGTCTCATGAGAATAGGGTGGCTCCAAATACATCTCGCAGGTCATATAGTCAGCTACATTGTTCTCACCAAGGAGATCAAACAGGCGCATGACCCATGCAGAAAAGTTGGATCCATCTAACTTGAGCTTTTCTCCTTTTAACCAATCGTCGATAGGGAAGGTAATCACGGGGAGAACCATTTTCTACATTTATAATTACAAAAGGAATTTAGACTAAGTTTTAATTAAATGAGTTAATAATAACTCCACTCAGAAACACCTATCCCCACAAGGGTTCCTAGTGATAACATGACCCCTATCAGCCACATCTCCCCCGATTGAACACGGCCATCGATGTGGGTTCAAAGGTGGGCGCTAAACGTCGGTCACATCATTCATGCAACTCGTGCTTGATCTTTCGAACATCCGTGTTCCGAGGCCACGCTTCTATGGCGTGCTAGGCTCGCCAACTCAACCTTAGTGTAGTCGCTGTGCAACATGGCTTACACCCACTGTATGCGAACATAGATATGTTTGACACCCAGGCCTGTACCCTGGATCGCCTCATACCGAAGAACTTTCTTGGTGGTGCACACTAAGAGGGAACACAATCGTTGGTAATTTTAACAGGGATCATCTTATTAGGCTACCGTCGAGTATCTAATACTAGCACACAATAAGACATACAAACAATAACATTGAATGTAAACGCGATGTGATATGGTCCTTCACGTCGTGATCTCCATCCGTCGTCACCGGATTCTGGCGCCACAGACACCAGGGTACCGGTGTCATTCCGGCGTGGTAGTCCATCACCTTCGTGACTATCTACTACTATGTAACAAAAGGTAATCACTTTACCTTTGCCACAACCATATCACAAAGCAACGCCCCCTGCAAAACAAAGTTAGACGCCTCTACTTTATCTTTGCATGTTTTACGTGGCTGAATGGGATTTTGCACAAGAACCATTCTTACCTACGAAATTTCAGCACAATGCTTATCAAGTAGTTGTCTCTACTACACCCCTTTCGGGGCCCTCCGTTGCAAATGGTATACCTGTAGGGTTCTGTAGCAGAAAACAAAAAATTTCAATCTACTCAAACACTAAAACCAGGATCTATACTATGTAGACATAAGTAACGGAGAAGGAATATAGTATTCATACCTTTGCAGACAGAGGCACGCCTTACGCAGGAAGGCGTATATTGATGAAGATGAGTAGCACCCCAAATGTGGTGCCTCCGAAGTACGTCACACGTCCGGTGTAGGAGTGGAAGAAGTAGATGTCGGATCGCCGATCACATGACGGTAGTGTGAAGGTAGAGAACTCAACTACGAGGTCTGATACATTGCAAATGTATATATAATTTTTGATGTTCCATGCTTGGTTTTATCTGCTTTCTTATGTTTTGTCCACACTTTGGAGTACTTTTCATATGATTTCTTGGACTAGCCTATTAACAAGATGCCACTGTGCCAGTTGCCTATTTTTGGTTCCAGGAAAGTTAGAAAACGAATATTCTCGGAATTGGACGGGACAAAAGCCAAAGTTCCTATTTTCCCGGAAGACTCACGGAGCTAGAAGGAGAGCCGGAGAGGGGCCATAGGGTGGCCACACCACCCCTAGGCGCGGGTCCACCTAGGCCACGCCAGGGCATGGTGTGGGCCCCCTGGCCGCCCACCGACCTTGCCCTCTGGCCTATAATAAGCCTCCCGAAGCCAAAACCCTAAATCGTCACACCTCCACCCACGAATTTGCAGCCACCAAAGCCACGTTTTTGCCTCCCCCATGGATCCCATATCCATGGGGAAGGGCTCCTAAGAAGCCATGAAGGAAGGGTGCTAAGGGGCGGTGCTTCCTTGTGATACCGGCGGCGGGGATCTCCATCGATCTCTACCACCATCTCCATCACCATTACTGATTCCCATGATGAGGAGGGAGTAGATCTCTCTCGAGGCTAAGGGTTCTACCGGTAGCTATGTGTTCATCTCTCTCTATGCATGATCTTATTGAGATCATGAGCTTGTAATCTATAGATCTACCTTGCTACTCAAGTGCTTTAATAGATCTCTGCTCTCCCCTTGTGTGTGAAAGTGACAGCATGCACACCATGGTGGCACTTAGGCTAGAGATTACAAATACTTTTTATGAGTTATATTTGGAGTTGGATGTCTTTATGAAATTATGGTGTTTGTTGGACCTATCTAGTGCTCAAGGTGACAGTGTGGGGTTTTCTAGATGGGAAAGACTTACTTTGAGGTGTGCTGTTATAGCCCTACCATCGATTAGAGTGTCCAACCAGAGAGTAGTTCAGCGTAGTACCATAAAGAATAATATATTTATATGAGAGTGTTCACTAGTGAAAGTATGATCCCTAGGCCTTGTTTCTAAGCATTGAAACACCGTTAGCTACTAGATCTGTTACATGTTTGCTTGTTTCCATCTTTATTTCAGTTTTACTTTAGTCTTTTCCATGCCATCAAGCTATTTTCTATCACTGTTATCTTATATCCATACCACTTGTACTTCACTATCTCTTCGCCGAACTAGTGCACATATACACCTGACAAGTTTATTGGGTGTGTTGGGGACACAAGAGACTTCTTGTATCTTGATTGCAGGGTTGCTTGAGAGGGGATACCTTTGACCACTTCCTCCCTGAGTTCGATAAACCTTGGGTGATCCACTTAAGGGAAAACTTGCTGCTATTCTACAAACCTCTGCACTTGGAGGCCCAATAACTCTCTACAAGAATAGAAGTGCGTAGACATCAAGCTATTTTCTTGGCGCCGTTGCCGGGGAGGTAAGGTAACAGGTATTCACACCGGAGGATTAAAGAAGAAGAACCTCCCACGACAAACGCCTATTTTCTGGTGTGAGTACTCGAAGTTATTTCCTTTAGATTCTGCAATTTTGTCTTTTTGTTTCTTGTTTTCACTAGTTAGGCTTAATGGAAAACAACAACAAAATTAGAGAGCTTTATAGTATTTATCTTAAGTTAGGACATGAAGTGTTTGAAGAGAAAATTAAAAAACATATGGAGCTTTATTTACATGCTAATAGCAATGTTATTAGTATGAATTCTTTGAACACCATTATTTCTAATGCTATGGAAAAGTCTAAGCTTGGGGAAGCTGGTTTTGATGAGCATGATATTTTTAGTTCCCCAGCTTTGGAAGATAGATATTCTATTGCTTATGATGATACAAACCCTCCAATATATGATGATTACAATGATGAATATGATATTTTCAATCCAACTACTATTGAGGAAGAAATTAATTATGATTACAATATGCCTCCTATATTTGATGATTGTGGTGATGAGAATAATAATGATAGCTACTTTGTTGAATTTGCTCCCACTACAATTAATAATAATGACTATGTTTATGTGGGGAGTATTAATTCTTTTATGCATGTGGCTCATGATAAGAATGTTTTATGTGATAGTTATATTGTTAATTTTATTCATGATGCTACTGAAAGTTATTATGAGAGAGGGAAACATGGTTTTATGTGTCTCAACAATATTAAGTTTCCCCTCTTTATGTTGAAAGTCTTGAAGTTGCACTTGTTTGGCTTTCCTATGCTTGTTGCTTTGTTCTTTCATGACTTGTTTCTTTACAAGATTCCTATGCATAGGAAGTGGGTTAGACTTAAATGTGCTTTGAATTGGCTTCTTGATGCTCTCTTTTACTTCAATTCATATTTCTTATGTGAGCATCTTCTCAAACTATCATGCCTAACTTAAAGGCGTTAAAGAAAAGTACTTATTGGAAGATAACCCAAAAGTTTTAGATGAGTCTTGGAAGTTATTACCTCTGTAATAACCGTTCCTTATCCTTTTTATTTGCTTTTTGTGCCAAGAGTAACCTCTAATGAGAGAGAAGTAATGATTGAAAAAGTTGCTGTCCCGAAACAGATTTATGTGCTTCACCGTAAAAAATCGAGTAAAATCTCTGAACGTCTTTTTGAGGCGTGAATTTTTGTGATTCTGCCCCAGGTTGTTATCTAACTTTCGTTAGTTCAACACTTTTTATTTGAGCAACAGAAGGTCTTCGACAAAATTCGTCTTTACCTGCTGGTATGTTTTGACAGATTTCTGCCATTTTCTGCATTTGCTTCTTGTTGGTTCCTTTTTGAGTTCTTTTGGGGAATTGAGCTTTTTGAGGGAAGAGCTACAGTAGCTAGTGTTCTAATGGAAGTTTATTTGGTGTTGGAACTTAACTTTAAGACTTATTTATCTTGAGTGCACTAATGTTGCTAATACAGATTGTGTGAACTTTTGTATGAAGGAAAAATTTCAGGTGTATGGAAGGAATGAGTAATGAGATGAAGGATGGACTAAAGCTCAAGCTTGGGGATGCCACGCGTGTCACCCCAAGAAATATCCAAGAAGTACAAGCTTCAAATCTTGGGGATGCCCAAGGCATCCCCCTCTTCATCAATAAAAATCCCAGGTTTCTTCCAAACGCTTCATTTTTATTGTTTCATGCACAGTTGTGTTGTTCTTGGAGCGTCTTCTTTTTCATTTTCGTTTTGGTTTTTCGTTTGCTTTTGCTTGCTTAGTTTTATGAATAAATTGGTTGGTCCCCCTCTTTCATACATTGGTTTTCAAATGGTTTGGTTTGGGTTGGAAAAGAGTAGGAAAGATCATGCTTATGTGGTAAAAAGAGCTTGTTTTTGACTATGGCCTATGCTTTCTCATGCCATGCTTGATATTGATTTGGCTTTATGCTTAGTATTATTTGCTGTAGCATGACTTGTCATAAACAATTGAGATTGCTTAATGTGCCTTGGATGAATCATGCATTGTTTTAGTATATTAAAGCATAGTATTGTGGTATTCTCCTTTGATGCTTTATTTGGGTTGACTTGGCACATGCTCACACCATGTTAGGACTATCCAAAGTCACCATAGCCTTTATGATCCTTTAGTTTTCAACTTGTAGTATCACTCTATGCTTTGATCAATGATGTTTTGTCGCTCTGCATGATTATGGCCATTATTGCTCTCTTAGTTTGTCGCTCCCAGTCTTTTGCTAGCCTCCACAACCAAGTATGAGTTCCACTCATGCATCCAACTCCCTAAACCAAGTTATTCCAAAGAGTCCACCATACCTACCTACTAGCTTATGCTATTCCAAGTATATTCATGCTTTTTTTACCTTCCAAATTAAACTTGTTATGAGAAAACTAGTGATTAAAGCTCTCACGAACTTGATGACACACTTTACTTTTCTTGCCCTTAATAAACTTGAACCATTGTGTCTTCTGTGTTGTATATGCTTGCATAAATTTGTCGGGAATTAGCAGAACCATGCTTTCATGGGGAACGCTTTCAACATTGCACTTGGTACTTGTACCTAGTTGATATCATGCTCTTTTGTATATGGATGTCGTCGATGTGAAATGAAAGGGGAGTTTGTAAGTCCATGGAGTTATGTATATGTGTTAGAGAAACGCCTAGGCCGCTGGTCTAATCCATGCTGACATGGTGGAAACCTGCAGCGTAACCATAATGAGCTGTCTATGAAGCATTCTTCTTATAAAAAAGATTCCTATATTGAGAAAAAAAGAGAAAATAAAAAAAAAGATACTATGAAAAGAGGAAAGAGAGAAAAAAGCACCATATTCCCATGGTAAATAAGAAGAATGCTGAGATACTCATTGCCTGCTTGCCTTGTCATTTTGATATGGGGATTCTTCCATATCATCGGGCAAGGGGTACCCCGTTGGCGGTTCTCTATGATACACATATACTTACAATGACAAGAACTTACCGGTGACTAAACTTGGTAGCATGAGGAGCGGCCCTCGTATACAAGGGACATGAGATTTCTGACTTATACTTCGTCAAGCATGTACACCATAGTTTGTTCACTTTAACCCTAATCACTTCAAGATGCTTATGATAGGGGCAATGAGAGCTGAAAGCTATAAGTACCATAATTTTTGGAAGCTCTTTACAAGACTTGAATCCCTACTTCCTTCTATGAAGGCCTTTCTTCCACCATTATATTGAGTCTCCACCTTCTATCTTTATGCACCTACTTTGAGAGCATAGTGGCCATTCTTAGTTCTATGTGCATTGCCCCAAGACTAGTTAATTGATGCATAACTTGATATTGCTTGTTTTAAACTATTGTATCTAGTCACTCTTATGAACTTTGAAGGTGTCCTATGCATTTATATTTGCTACTCTATGAGGGATAAGCTGAATACTATTATGCTATGTTTTCTTTATGTGAAACAAACAAACGTCTTGCAAAGCATTGTTATTCATGAATCTTTTGTTTATGCCTTTTCATGTTGCATCATAGTTTCTTTGCCTTATTGTTAGAACTTTGTCTTTCATGTGATGATTGAAGTACTATGATCCCAGCTTTCAATGCTTTACAAATACTTTGATCAAGTTTATGATGGTGCATGTCACCTCAAAAATTATTCTTTCTTTTTATCACTTACCTACTCGAGGATGAGCAGGAGTTAAGCTTGGGGATGTTGATACATTCCAAATGTATCTATAATTTTTGATGTTCCATGTTTGGTTTTATCTGCTTTCTTATGTTTTGTCCACACTTTGGAGTACTTTTCATATGATTTCTTGGACTAACCTATTAACAAGATGCCACTGTGCCAGTTGCCTGTTTTTGGTTCCAGGAAAGTCAGAAAATGAATATTCTTGGAATTGGACGGGACAAAAGCCAAAGTTCCTATTTTCTCGGAAGACTCACGGAGCCAGAAGGAGAGCCGGAGAGGGGGCATAGGGTGGCCACACCACCCCTAGGTGCGGGTCCACCTTGGTCGCGCGAGGGCATAGTGTGGGCCCCCTGGGCACCCACCGACCTTGCCCTCTTGCCTATAAGAAGCCTCCCGAAGCCAAAACCCTAAATCGTCACACCTCCACCCACGAATTTGTAGCCACCAAATCCACGTTTTTGCCTCCCCCATGGATCCCATCTCCATGGGGAAGGGCTCCTAAGAAGCCATGAAGGAAGGGTGCTAAGGGGCGGTGCTTCCCTGTGATACCGGCGGCGGGGAAGGAGTCCTCCGCGTCGCCGTTGCCGCCTCTTCACCATCTTCACCGCCATCTCCATCAATCTCCACCACCATCTCCATCACCATTGCTGATTCCCATGATGAGGAGGGAGTAGATCTCTCTCGAGGCTAAGGGTTCTACCGGTAGCTATGTGTTCATCTCTCTCTACGCATGATCTTATTGAGATCATGAGCTTGTAATCTATAGATCTACCTTGCTACTCAAGTGCTTTAATAGATCTCTGCTCTCCCCTTGTGTGTGAAAGTGACAGCGTGCACACCATGGTGGCACTTAGGCTAGAGATTACAAATACTTGTTATGAGTTATATTTGGAGTTGGATGTCTTTATGAAATTGTGGTGTTTGTTGGACCTATCTAGTGCTCAAGGTGATAGTGTGGGGTTTTCTAGATGGGAAAGACTTACTTTGAGGTGTGCTGTTATAGCCCTACCATCGATTAGAGTGTCCAACCGGAGAGTAGTTCAGTGTAGTATCATAAAGAAGAATATATTTATATGAGAGTGTTCACTAGTGAAAGTATGATCCCTAGGCCTTGTTTCTAAGCATTGACACACCGTTAGCTACTAGATCTGTTACATGTTTGCTTGTTTCCATCTTTATTTCAGTTTTACTTTAGTCTTTCCACGCCATCAAGCTATTTTCTATCACTGTTATCTTATATCCATACCACTTGTATTTCACTATCTCTTCGTCGAACTAGTGCACATATACACCTGACAAGTGTATTGGGTGTGTTGGGGACACAAGAGACTTCTTGTATCTTGATTGCAGGGTTGCTTGAGAGGGGATAACTTTGACCACTTCCTCCCTGAGTTCGATAAACCTTGGGTGATCCACTTAAGGGAAAACTTGCTGCTGTTCTACAAACCTCTGCACTTGGAGGCCCAACAACTGTCTATAAGAATAGAAGTGCGTAGACATCAAGGTCCTCCCCAATATTATGGGGAAGTCCTCAGCAGATGAGAGAGAGAGAGAATGAGAGGAATGGGTGATCCCAATGGGGGAGGGGGACCCCTTTATATAGTGGGAGGGGGCACCACCCAGGGGCCAGGCAGTGTGGGACTAATCCCCACACCCGCCGGCCACCTTGGGGAAGCCGCTGGCCCTAGGTGGGCCCCACTGGGGCGGCCCACCAGCCCTAGGCCGGCTGCCCCCACTCCCTAGGCGCCTTGCCCTCTTGGGCCTCCCTTCGGGTGAGGCCCATTAGCAATATGGAGCCTTTAAAAATAAAATAAAAAATATATTTAATATTAATTCTCCAATTAATATTCAAATACACATATTATATTATTTCTTCACTCCGGAACTACTTCCGAACCCCTTCCGATCTCCATCGGATGTTTCCGAAACTATTCCAGTTTCTCTCTCAATTTCTCATACGATACCTCATCTACCCTAAGCGTCCCTACCCTTAAGCATGACATCCTTCGGTTCAGAAACACTCCGGACATGATAGAAGACCACTCTCATATCAATGATCAGAGGGACCTGGATGGCCATGTGACCCCTGTACGTTTCACGAATACAATCGCTCGAACTGTGAGATAGTCGTTCCCCGTTCCCTTTGTCATTTGATACCTAATTCATCTGAGACTTGATCTTCGGTATCTCCATACCTTAGTTCGATCTCATTACTGATGAACTTGTTTTCTCGTTCTCATGTCATTGCATTCTGTGACCTAGTCACATTCTTGCAAGCTTCATTAATGCAACATCACCGAGATGGCCACATGTATCTGTCTGTTACATGGACTAGACAGATCCTGGTCTTGATATGTACTCCTCAACACATCCCTTCAGTAAACCTGAGTGGCACCTTTTTGATCACCCTTTTACGAGATGATTCTTGATAACCATCAAAGCTTCTTCCGGAAATGGTGATTTGCATTACCTCACAGTCAAAGGATCAGGTTACGAGGTTCTCTATGTTTTATCATCAATGGTGAACTTTGTAACTAGATCTCATTAAGATATAACGGTCGGATGTTTGTCTATCATGTTATTCAACTAATAACATGACCTCATTGTCAGTTGGCATAAATGTCCATGATCTTGAAACACAGACCATCCTCATGACCAATGAACTAGTTCGCTAGAGGTAACTAGAGACACAGTTTGTTTACATACCACACATGTATTAACGTTTAGTATTAACACAGTTATAACACATTATGAAACGTATTACAAACATATAGGAGATATATCAAATAATACACTTTAATATTTGCCTCTAGGGCATAACTCCTTCAGTCTCCCACTTGCACTAGAGTATAAACAAAACTAGTTTACAATAGGCAGGAACCTAATACCGATGGAATCTCGGTGTTGTTTGTGCTTTTCCTGATGGAGAGCTTTAGTAAAAGGATCTGCTACATTCAGTTCCGTATCTACTTTGCAAATCTTGACTTCACCTTCGTCAACGTTCTGCCGGATGACGTGAAATCTTAGCTTGATGTGTTTAGCCGTGGAATGAGTTCTTGGTTCCCTTGCGTTTGTAATACCACCCGTGTTATCACAATAGACCGTCATAGGGTCTTGCGCATATTGGAAACACTCCCAGTTCGATGACGAAATTCCTCAGCCAAACATCTTCATTTGCTGCATCAGCCGCAACAATATATTCAGACTCCATTGAAGATTGTGCCACCACCTGCTGCTTCTTGCTCTTCCAGCTTACCGCTCCACCATTCACCAGGAACACAAATCCTGTTTGAGACATTGAGT
Organism: Avena eriantha; assembly: GCA_910589775.1. NCBI lineage: Eukaryota > Viridiplantae > Streptophyta > Magnoliopsida > Poales > Poaceae > Avena > Avena eriantha. Next base: position 167,350,044 of record OU342743.1, on the reverse strand, counting down.
CATCATGATCTGAGTTCTAGCTCGCATCCATGTAACCCGTTACGTTTAGAGATTCATCACTTCCTCCATAGATTAGGAACATATCCTTTGTTCTTTTCAGATACTTCAGGATATTCTTGACAGTTGTCTAGTGATCCGGTCTTGGATTACTTTGGTATCGGCTTGTCAAACTAAGAGCCAATGCCACATCGGGTCGCGTACTTAACATTTCATACATGATAGACCCTTTGGCTAAGGCATAAGGTGTGAAAGCCATCTTCTTTCTATCATTGTCCATTATAGGACATTGAGTCATATTTAATTTGCAATTCTTCATCATGGGAGTGAAACCCTTTTTGGTGTTCTCCATTTTGAACCTCTTCAAAATCTTTTCTATGTATTGACTCAATGCTATTAGGCGCCTTGATCTATCTGTATAGATCTTGATTCCTAATATGTATGCAGCTTCACCTAGATCCTTCATGGAAAATTGGTTGCTCAAATATGCTTTCACGCTTTTCATAAGATCCACATCGTTTCCCATGAGTAATATGTCATCCACATATACTACTAAGAAAACAACCGAGCTCCCACTCGCTTTCTTGTAAACATGGAACTCTTGTTGGTTTTGGACAAATCCAAAACTCTTGATCACTTGATCAAAATGTTGGTTCTAGCTCCGAGATGCTTGCTTCAATCCATAAATGGACCGTTGAAGCTTGCATACCTTTCCAGCATCCTTAGGATCAACAAAACCTTTCGGTTGCATCATATACAACTCTTCATCAACGTGACCATTGAGGAATGCGGTCTTAACATCCATCTGCCAAATTTCATAGTCAAAATGTGCAGCAATTGCTATTAAAATCCTGACAGCCTTAAGCATCACTACGGGAGAGTAAGTCTCATCGTAGTCAACTCCTTGGATTTGTCGAAAACCCTTTGTGACAAGTCGAGCTTTGTGAATGGTCACATTTCCATTCGCATCTGTCTTTTTCTTAAAGATCCATTTATTTTCCACGGCCTTGCGGCCTTCTGGAAGATCCACCAAGGTCCAAACTTGGTTTTCATGCATGGATCCTATTTCGGATTTCATGGCTTGTAGCCATTTCTTGGAGTCAGCACTATCAATAGCTTCTTTGTAGTTTGCATGTTCTTCCTGTTCATCTAGGATGACAGACATCACAAGGCTACTGTACCAATCAAGAGTGGCACGAACCCTTGTAGACCTGCGAACCTCAGGAGTCTCGATGTCATTGTTTTGATCATCATCAACTGGCTCTTCCTCCATGTTGGAGAGCGGTTTCGGAACAGATTCCGTTGCGCTACTCGGAATTTGGAGAGAAGGGTCAACAATTTCGTCTAACTCAATTTTCCTTCCACTCACTCCTTTTGCAAGAAACTCTTTCTCGAGAAAGGTACCGTTTCTTGCGACAAATGTTTTGCCTTCGGCTTGGTTGTAGAAAGTACACCCAGCGGTTTCCCTTGGATATCCTACAAAGATACATTTTTTTTGATTTGGATTCGAGTTTGTCAGGCTGTAGTTTCTTAATGTAAGCCTCACAACCCCAAACTTTCAGAAATGACAACAATGGCTTCTTGCCATGCCATATCTCATATGGGGTTGTCTCTACGGATTTGGATGCTGCTCGGTTTAAAATAAAAGCGGCGGTTTCTAACCCGTATCCCCAAAAAGACACAGACAAATCAGTTAAAGACATCATGGACCGTACACTATCCAATAGGGTTTGGTTACGATGTTCCGACACACCATTACGCTGTGGTGTTCTGGCTGGCGTAAGCTGTGGGATAATCCCACAGTCCTTCAAGTGCATGTTAAACTCATAACTCAAATACTCGCCTCCTCAATTCGACCGAAGGTGCTTGATTTTCTTGTTAAGTTGATTCTCTACCTGTTTCTGAAATTCCTTAAACTTTTCAAAAGTTTCAGATTTGTGCTTCATCAAATAGATATATCCATATATGCTTAAGCCGTCAGTAAGAGTAACAAAGTAACGATAACCATTGCGTGTTGAGACACTCATTGGTCCACATACATCCGTATGTATGATCCCAAGTAGGTCTACAACTCTCTCCACTATTCCGGAGAATGGTGTCCTGGTCATCGTGCCCATGACGCATGGCTCACATGTATCAAGGGATTCAAAATCCAATGATCCAAGAAGCCCTTCTGAATGAAGCTTCTTCATGCGCTTTACGCCAATATGACCAAGATGGCAATGCCATATGTACATGGAATTATCGTCACTGTGCTTACACCATTTAGCATCAACACTATGGATGTGTGTATCACAATCAAGATCAAGTAAGAATAAACCATCACATACAGGAGCATGAACATAGAAAACATCATTCATATAAATTGAACAACCATTTGTTCCTGATATAAACGAATAACGGTCTTGCAACAAGCAAGACCCACTCACAATATTCATACTCAGTGCGGGTACATAATAGCATTTATTCAAAACCAATAATAATCTTGACGGCAGACGCAGGTGCAGGGTGCCGACGTCCATCACTTCGACTCTCGAACCATTGCCGACGTGCATCGTCACCTCGTCCTTCCTCAGGCGCCTCCTACTCTGCAGTTCCTGCTAAGAGTTACAAATGTGAGCAACAGATTCGGTATCAAATACCCAGGTGTTACTCCTAGCGCTTGTAAGGAATACATCAACAACATGTATATCATATATACCTTTGTCCGGGATGGCTATCTTGCCAGCTCGCTTGTCTTCAAGGTACTTGGGGTAGTTGCGTTTCCAGTGCCCATCCCCTTTGTAGTAGAAGCGCGAAATGCCGGGCTTAGGGCCAGACTTGGCAGTCTTTGAGGTGCTGGAAGCGAACTTGCCATCCCTCTTAGACTTCTTACCTTTGCCTTTTCCCTTTTGCCCCGGTTTCTTAAAGTTGGTGGTCTTGTTGACCATCAGCACCGTGTGCTCCTTCTTGATTTCAACCTCAGCAGTTTTGAGCATGGCGAACACCTCAGCAAGGGTCTTAGTCATCCCTTGCATGTTGTAGTTCATCACAAAACTCTTATAACTAGGGGGCATCGAATGTAGCACCCTATCTATAGCGAGCTCCTCCAGGATTTTGCAATCCAGGGCGTTTAAGCGCTTAACGTAGCTAGACATTTTGACCACGTGCTCACTAATACTGTTGTGCTCTTCCATTTTAGCAGAGAAGAAGAGCTCGGAAGCATCATACCTCTCTACGCGAGCCTATGGAGCAAAGACAGCCTTGAGATCCTCAATGATCTCAAAGCATTCATCTTCTCAAAACGCTTTTGAAGCTCTGACTCCATGGCATAAAGCATTCCACTCTAGATGAGGGAGAAATCATCCACCTTGGACTACCAGACATTCTTTTCGTCCTGAGAGGCGGAATCTGCTGGCTTAGCTGGAAGCTCAGCCTCGATGACATAAGTCAACTTGTAGGGTACTAGGAGGATCCTAAGATTGCGGAACCATGCGGTGAAGTTGGTTCCATCAGTTTTTAGCTTGTCCTTCTCAAGGAAAGTGCTAAGGTTGAAGGTGGGTGGGCGAGACATCTACAAAGGATTTGCAAAGTGTTTAGACTATGTTCATAATAATGAGTTCGAGTTTTAACTAAAAAGAATTCCCACTTAAACGAACACCCCTTGATACATTGCAAATGTATCTATAATTTTTGATGTTCCATGCTTGGTTTTATCCACTTTCTTGTGTTTTGTTCCAACTTTGGAGTACTTTTCATATGATTTCTTGGACTAACCTATTAACAAGAGCTACAGTGCCAGCTGCCTGTTTTCTGCTATTTTTGGTTCCAGGAAAGTCAGAAAATGAATATTCTCGGAATTGGACGGGACAAAAGCCAAAGTGCCTATTTTTCCGGAAGGGATCAAGTGCCAGAATACGAGACGGAGAAGGGCCAGAGGGCGGCCACACCACCTGGCCGCGTGGCCAGGCCTGACCCGCACCAGGGGGTGGTGTGGCCAGCCCATGCACCCCCTCGGCCTCTCCTTTCGCCTATATATTGCCCTCGGGACGAAAACCCTAAGTACCCGATCAAAAATCCACGAAAGAGTCTGTAGCCGCCATCATCTCCATCCCTAGATCGGGAGGGATCGGAAGCTCTTCCCGGCACCCTGCCGGAGAAGGGAATTCACCCTGGAGGCCTTCTTCATCACCATGCAAGCCTCCAGTGTGATGCGTGAGTAGTTCATCCTTGGACTACGGATCCATGTAGTAGCTAGATGGCTGGTTTCTCCTCCTTTGTGCTTTCATGTTTAGATCTTGTGAGCTCCGTTCATGATCAAGATCATCTATTTGTAATTCATACATATTGTGTTTGCGGGGATCCGATGGATATTGAGATGCTATTTCTGATTGATTATTGATTCTATCATGTCTTTGTTATTTGAGATCTTGCATGCTTTCCGTTGTTAGTAGCTATCTTGGCCAAGTAGATGCTAGCAACTCCAAGAGTTAGTATTTATGCTCGATAGTGGGTTCATGCCTCTGGTAATCTGGGGAAGTGATAGAAATCTCTAGGGTACTAGATGTGATGTTGCTACTAGGGAGAAAACAACAATCCTTTGTTCATAGAACAATTGTATTGTTTACTTTACACGCAGTTCGTAAAGCAATAATCTGTTGCTTGCAACTTAATACTGGAGGGGGTTCGGATGATAACCTGAAGGTGGATTATTAGTCATAGATGCAGTTGGATGGCGGTCTATGTATTATGTTGTAATGCCTAGTCAAGTCTTAGAGGAGTCAAGATGATTAGTATATGCATGTATTGCTTTCTAGGTGTTTCTCAATTGCCCCGCTGTAATTTGTTCACCCAGCATGTTATCTATCTTAAGGAGAGCCACCTCTTGTGAACTATGGATCCCGGTTCTTTGTCTTTTACGTACAATCTACAACTTTTTACTGCTTTGTGTTTACTTTCTGCAAACTTTTACTTCTTTCCATTCGATACGTTTAATCCTTTGTTTTCCGCTAAACACGGTGAGATTGATAACCTCATCGCAAGTTGGGGACAAAGTTCTGTGGTTGTGTTGTGCAGGTCTCCACGTTGCTACTAGCACCGGTAGTGCACCCTGCCAAAGCTCAGCTAGTAACACCTTTGGGGTGTTTCCTTGCTCCTACTGGTTCGATTAAACCTTGGTTTCATAACTGAGGGAAACTTGCTGCTGTGCTCATCATACCTTCCTCTTGGGGTTCCCAACGAGCTCTACATCAACACCGCCATCAAGCATTTTTTGGGCGCCGTGCATTGAGCCATCACCCCTCTACTCATTCAGTGATCACATGATCACAATCCTCTGCACCTCCCCCGGTTAAACACAGCCATCAGTGCAGTATCAAGGGTGGACATTCCCTAATGTCGATCACATCAACCATGTGATTCATGCTCGACCTTTCGGTCTCTTGTATTCCAAGGCCACGCTTCTCTAACGTGCTAGAACTCGCTCGTGTGTATTCGCAGTGCAACATGGCTTACACCCACTATATGCGAACATAGATATGTCTGACACCCAGGCCTGTAACCCTAGATCGCCTCATATCGAAGAACTTTCTTGGTGGTGCACACACTAGGGGAATACGATAACTAGAATACTATGAGGGATTATCTTATTATGCTACCGTCTAGTAAGTATACTAGCACAATAAGTGATACTTCAAAAGTGAAGTGTTATGACATGGTTATAGCTTTATGATCACCATCAATAGCCTTAAAAGTTTCACAAACTTATTAATGCCATGTTATAATACTTGCACCTATGCAATAATAAAGATATATGCCTTTATATTAACTATTGCATGTTTTACGTGGCTTTAGGGCTTTCGCAGTAGAACCTCCTTCCCACCTACGAACGTCGAGCCACAACATGGATTTAATGATTGCGTTCTTCTTCCCTTTTCAGGGCCCTCCGGTGTCAATGCCATATCAACTACTGTAGAGAGACAGACACCCCCTAAGCCACTTTGATTTGTGGAACAGTCTCGTGAATCACCACGTGAGGTTGGTTGGGGGCCGCTTCATCAAACAGTGTCGCGATATGAACAATAACACTAAAGAGGGTAGCAACTAGAGAATCAATGCCCACATATTTCTATGTGTTCTATCCGTACGACATGTCTACCCATAGACCCGTTCTGATACCACTGTAGGGTTCTATAGCAGAAAACAATTTTATTCTACCTACTCAAACACTAAAACCAGGATCTATACTATGTGGACATAAGTAACAGAGAAGGAATACAATATTCATACCTATGCAGAAAGAGGCACGCCTTACACAGGAAGGCGTATATTGATGAAGACAAGCATCACCCCAAATGTGGTGCCTCCGAAGTTCGTCACACGTCCGGTGTAGGAGACGTCAACCAGACTCCGATCCAGCCGAGTGATGCACTCGACGATCGATGTAGAGCTCGTTGGGAACCCCAAGAGTAAGGTATGATGAGCACAGTAGAAATTTTTCCCTCAATTAAGGTTTAATCGAACTAGTAGGAGCAAGGAAACACCCCAAACACCCCAAAGGTGTTACTAACTGAGCTTTGGCAGGGCGCACTACCGGTGCTAGTAGCAACGTGGAGACCTGCACAACACAACCACAGAACTTTGTCCCCAACTTGCGATGAGGTTGTCAATCTCACCGTGTTTTGCGGAAAACAAAGGATTAAATGTATCGAATTGAAAGAAGTAAAAGTTTGCAGAAAGTAAACACAAAGAAGTAAACAGTTGTAGATTGTATGTAAAGTAAAAGGACCGGGATCCATAGTTCACTAGAGGTGGCTCTCCTTAGATAGATAACATGCTGGGTGAACAAATTACAGCGGGGCAATTGACAAACACCGAGAAAGCAATATATGCATATACTAATCATCTTGACTCCTTTGAGACTTGATTGGGCATTACAACATAATACATAGACCGCCATCCAACTGCATTTATGACTAATAATCCACCTTCAGGTTATCATTCGAACCCCCTCCAGTATTAAGTTGCAAGCAACAGATTATTACTTTACGAACTGCGTGTAAAGTAAACAATACAATTGTTCTATGAACAAAGGATCATTGTTTTCTCCCTAGTAGCAACAGCACATCTAGTACCTTAGATATTTCTGTCACTTCCCCAGATTACCAGAGGCATGAACCCACTATCGAGCATAAATACTAACTCTTGGAGTTGCTAGCATCTACTTGGCCAAGATAGCTACTAACACCGGAAAGCATGCAAGATCTCAAATAACAAAGACATGATAGAATCAATAATCAATCTGAAATAGCATCTCAATATCCATCGGATCCCTGCAAACACAACATGTATGAATTACAAATAGATAATCTTGATCATGAACGGAGCTCACAAGATCTAAACATGAAAGCACAAAGGAGGAGAAACCAGCCATCTAGCTACTACATGGATCCGTAGTCCAAGGATGAACTACTCACGCATCACACCGGAGGCTTGCATGGTGATGAAGAAGACCTCCAGGGTGAATTCCCCTCTCTGGCAGGGTGCCGGGAAGAGCTTCAGATCCCCCCGATCTAGGGACAGAGACGACGGCGGCTACAGACTCTTTCGTGGATTTTTGATCGGGTACTTAGCATTTTCGTCCCGAGGGCAACTTATAGGCGGAAGGAGAGGCCGAGGGGGTGCTGGGGTCGGCTAGACCACCCCCTGGCGTGGGCCAAGCCTGGCCGCGCGGCCAGGTGGTGTGGCCGGCCCCTGGACCCTCTCCGTCTCGTATTCTGGCACTTGATCCCTTCCGAAAAATAGGCACTTTGGCTTTTTTCCCGTCCAATTCCAAGAATATTCATTTTCTGACTTTCCTGGAACCAAAAACAGCAGAAAACAGGCAGCTGGCACTGTGGCTCTTGTTAATAGGTTAGTCCAAGAAATCATATGAAAAGTACTCCAAAGTTGGAACAAAACACAAGAAAGTGGATAAAACTAAGCATGGAACATCAAAAATTATAGATACATTTGCAATGTATCAACATCCCCAAGCTTAACTCCTTCTCGTCCTCGAGTAGGTAAGTGATAAAAAGAAATAATTTTTAAGGTGACATGCACCATGAAAGACTTGATCAAAGTATTTGCGAAACATTCAAAGCTAGGATCATAGTACTTCAATCATAACATGAAAGACAAAGTTCTAGCAATAATGAAAGAGACTATGATGCAACATGAAAAGGTACAAACAAAAGATTCATGAATAACATGCTTTGCAAGACGTTTGATTGTTTCACATAAAGAAAACATAGCATAAAAGTATTCAGCTTGTCCCTCAATAGAGTAGCAAATATAAATGCATAGGACACCTTCAAAGTTCATAAGAGTGACTAGATACAATAGTTTAAAACAAGCAATAACAAGTTATGCATCAATCAACTAGTCTTGGGACAATGCACATAGAACTAAGAATGGCCACTATGCTCTCAAAGTAGTGCATAAAGATAGAAGGTGGAGACTCAATATAATGGTGGAAGAAAGGCCTTTTGTAAAAGGAAGTAGGGATTCAAGTCTCATAAAGAGCTTCCAAAAATTATAGTACTTATAGCTTTCTGCTCTCATTGCCCCTATCATAAGCATCTTTAAGGTGATTAAGGTTAAAGTGACACAACTAAGAGGATATGCTTGACAAGTTATAAACCAAAATCTCATGCACCTTACTTACGAAGACCGATCCTCATGCTACTCAACTTTAGTCACGAGTAAGCTCTTGTCATTGTAAGTATATGTGTATCGTTTAGAACTGCCAACGGGGTACCCCTTGCACATGATACGGGAGCTTTCCCATAATCAAAATGACAAGGCAAGCAGACAATGAGCATCTCAGCGATCTTTTTATTTGCTATTTGCATAGGTTTTTATTGAGGATGCTTCATAGAGTGCTCATTATGGTGATGCTGCAAGTTTCCACCATGATTAGGCATGGCTTAGGCTAGCGGCCCAGGCGTTTCTCTAACACACATACAAACTCCATGATCTTACAAGTTCCACTTTTATTTCACACCGCCGGGATCCATAAGCAAAAGATCATAATATCAACGGGGTACAAAGTACAAGTGCAATGTTGAAAGCGTTCCCCATGAAACATGGTTCTGCTAATTTCAACTTATAAAGCGCAAGCATATACGCAACAAAGAAGGACCCAATGGTTCAAGTTTATTAGAGGCAATAAAGTAAAGTGTGCCATCAAGTTCGTGAGAGCTTTAATCACTAGTTTTCTCATAACAAGTGGAAGGTAAACAAAAGCATGAATATACTTGGAATAGCATAAGCTAGTAGGTAGGTATGGTGGACTCTTTGGAAAAACTTGGTTTAGGGATTTGGATGCATGAGTGGAACTCATACTTTGTTGTGGAGGCTAGCAAAAGACTGGGAGCGACAAACTAAGAGAGCAATAATGGCCATAATCATGCAGAGCGACAAAACATCATTGATCAAAGCATAAAGTGATACTACAAGTTGAAAACTAAAGGATCATAAAGGCTATGGTGACTTTGGATAGTCATAACATGGTGTGAGCATGTGCCAAGTCAACCCAAATAAAGCATCAAAGGAGAATACCACTATACTATGCTTTAATATGCTAAAACAACGCATGATTCATCCAAGGCACATTAAGCAATCTCAATTGTTTATAACAAGTCATGCTACAGAAAAGAATACTAAGCATAAAGACAAAACAATATCGAGCATGGCATGACAAAGCATAGGCCACTAGTCAAAAACGAGCTCTTTACTAGTGCCAAAAACTCACACAGTTGGCAGTTTTATCCATTCCGTTATAGTTGAAGCACTTACTAGTCAGATATAGATAGCATGAGTCATCCTGAAGCATGAGTAGTGGGCAGTTTTAGTTAACATTCCGTTGTAGGTGGAACATTTACTAGTGAGATATAATTGTCCTGAGGAATCCCAAAACCCAGCAGTTGTTGGCACTTTTATCACATTCCATTGGAGTTGCAATACTTACTAGGCAGATATAACAAGACACAAGGAACCCTAGCTCCACCAGTTGTTGGCATTTTTAATATCCATTTCGTTGTATTTGAATCTGATTACTAGTCACATATTAAGTCAAATTTATAGAACTACTTTAGTTATGCTTGTCTATGATCAAGATACTGCGCTCCAAGTCCTCCATAACCGCGGGCACGGCTTTCAGAAAGATTTTCCCTGCAGGGGTGCACAAATAGCAACACACACTCGATCAACCTCGAAAAAACCAACTCAAAACCCAACGAGGCTTTCACGACAAAGCGATCACATGATTCATAAAATATTTCAGGGGGCCACCCCATTAAGCTACCCGCAACGAAGTTGGCCGACTCCGAGACAGACCCAAGGTTTGCGCCAATGGCTGTAAACGACTGGGAACCCGAAAGTGTGACTGGGCTTGTCGATACCACGAAAACACTCCGCAATCCTAAACAGTACAGGTGCTCCACGCACAATCTTAAATAAAGCAGTAAAACATGGCATAAGTACATGATAGTAATAAAGCCCCAAACTAGTTTGTGGCCCCAAGAAATAGAAATGAATCAAGCTCTGGCTCAGGGGGGTCCCATAGGGTCTCCCGGATGTGGATAGTGCGAATAGTCAAGGAACAAGTATCAAGTACTCGGGGCCTACGGGACAAAAGTGGACATAAAAACCAAATAGCATATATTGCCCACCAGTGCCTCTTTCATTAGTTATCACAACAATTTAATAGTTGTATTTAAAGTCATGATCATCTCCACCAATAAGCATCTCCACCATTAAGCATGTGCCAACCTTCCAATAACGGTGGAACAACAACGACGCAAAGCAGCACATGAGCAAGCAACTACGACTCGCAAGGCCGACTATTTTTCAAACAATAGGCAATAGGATGTGTCCAATGCAATATAAAGGCTGCAAGGGATATATCTGGTACGGAACACTAAAGCATCGCGACACAGATAGCAATAGATCAATAGGAGGAACTAAAGACTATAAATGCAAAATAGGTAGAAAGGGGGAGAATGCTCACCTGGGAAACACTGTCGAAGGTTCATATCCGGAGAACTTGTCGATACTCGCATCAACTCATCGGCCTAATCCGCGAAGAAACAAAGCAATAGGGTTTGGCGGTCTTGGGGTTCGATTTGGTTTGGGTTCGGTCTAGCCAGGATCGGTCTTCGAATCCGCGCCGTGAAGAAGACCTAGGCGTTTTGGATCGGCCTTCGGGTCCGGGAAGGAGATCTTGAGTCCACAAAGAAGATCTTAGAGTTCCGGGGTTCGGGAGGAAGAACTTGCCGTGCCGGGGTTCAGTCTTTGGATCTGGGGGACCGGGGACTCGGAACCGTGTAATCGATCTTGTCGGTTCCACTTCGAAGGTCTTGGGGTTTTCCGATTCCAACCCAGGAGGTGCGGAAGCAAAGATAATAACTTCGCGCGGGATTGCGGAAGGCAACATCTCGGGTAACGCCGGTGTTATCACAATCACACGAGCACCACCTGCACGGGCACACACAAGAAACTAAGCTAGGCTGCTACAGGGTTAACACTGGGCGTGATCTGAGTACAGACCAAAGAGCCAAGCGTGGTAGAGGACACGCAGCCCGTGGCGGTACCATGGCGCAGAGGAGGGTGGCCTTGGCGGCTCAGAGCAGCGCAAGGAAGGGCGGTAGAGTCACATGCGAGGTCGAAGAGGGTGACGTCCTGGCGACCGACGGCGGCGCGAGGCTCAACAGAGAGGCGGGCGATGTTGCAGGACGGAGCACGGCAGCGACCGGACGACGTGCAGACGCGGTCGGAGGGGCGGCGACCGGCGCATAGATGGTAGAACGGGCGCAGGAGGCGAGCTCGGGGAGGGCGCCGAGGACGGCGCTGGCGGGATAGAGGTGGGCCGGCGACGTCGGTGGCTCGCAGGAGATGGGCCGAGGGTGGCGCGCTCGACGAGGGAGGGCAGAGGGTGACGCGGGGCTCGCTGGCGAGGGCTGCACGGAGCTTGAGGTGGCCGGAGGGAGGCCGGGGACGTGCTCCAGTGGTGACCGACGGCGGTGACACCGGGTGGCTCTGACGAGGAAGAGCGCAGGCGGGGTCTGAGGAGCAGCAGCGGAGGGGGCCCGCGAAGCGGTGAAGAATGGAGGCGAGGAGGAAGGTCGCCCGCGAGCGGAGCAGAGGGGCGAGGCCGACGGCGGGGCCTTGTGGCGACGGGGATGGTGGAGTTCGGTGGCGAGGATCGAGCCGAGGGGAGGGAGGAGGCGTGCGGAGATTGCGGGCGATAGGATCCAAGGCAGGAGCGGGGCACGTCGGTGGGGGGTGGGGCCCGCGACGCGGTAGGTGGGGGGCGGTGCAGGTGGCATGGGAAGCGTGCAGGGGGCAACCGAGGCGCGCGATGCGATGTGCCAGGGTGGAGCGGCGTGTACGGTGGCGAGGTGGCGGTCGCGACGCGCGTGGGTCGGTGCGGTGGGTGTGGACCGGCTCGCTTGCGCGGCAGGTGTGCGTGTGTGCGTGGGACCAGAAGGTGGGGCCGGCGGGTGTAGGGAGTTGGTGCGGGGTGGTGCACAGCGCATGCGTGCGTGCGTGAGTGCATGTGTGGCGGCGGCAGGGAGGGAAGAGGGAACAAGGTAGGTGGATTAGGGTTTTGGTCTGGTTTTAACTGGGCCAGGGTAGTAGGCTGTTGGCTTGCCGGGCTTTTGGCCTGGCAGGCTGGCGGCCTCCCCCGGTAAAACTTTTTATTTAAAAGATTTTGTAAAAGTTTTTAGGCAAATAAAAGATTCGGATAAGACCGGGGGTTTTATGGTTTGAATAAAAGATGGGGCGTTTAGAAAACAAAAATAGGCTTTTCGAAAATAGTTTTTAAACAAACCATGCAAGATGATGACGATGCTCAAATGCAATGTGGCATGATGACACGAGCATGCGGTCATGATGATGCAATGCACAAAAACACCGCGATTTTTTAGTAGTGGTTTTAGCGGGATGCCACAAGCTTTAGTCCATCCTTCATCTCATTACTCATTCCTTCCATACACCTGAAAATTTTCCTTCATACAAAACTTCACACAATCTCATTAGCAATATTAGTGCACTTAAGATAAATAAGTCTTAAGGTTCAGTTGTAACACCAAATAAACTTCCATTAGAACAATAGCTACTGTAGCACTTCCCTCAAAAAGCTCAATTCCCCAAAGGAACTCAAGAAGGAACTAACAAGAAGCAAATGCAGAAAATGACAGAAATCTGTCAAAACAGACCAGCGGGTAAAGAAGAATTTTTTCGAAGACCTTATGTTGCTCAAATCAAAAAGTGTTAAACTAACGAAAGTTAGATAACAACCTGGGTCAGAAGCACAAAACATTACATCTCAATCCGACGTACAGAGCTCTCTCAGGAATTTTTACGGTGAAGCACAAAAATCTGGTTCGGGACAGCAACTTTGCCAATCATTACTTCACTCTCATTAGAGGTTACTCTTGGCACAAAAAGCAAATAAAAATGATAAGGAGTGGTTATTACAGAGGTAATAACTTCCAAGACTCAACTAAAACTCTTGGGTTATCTCCCAACAAGTACTTTTCTTTAACGCCTTTAAGTTAGGCATAAAAATTTGAGAAGATGCTCTCATAGGAAATATGAATTGAAGTAAAAGAGAGCATCAAGAAGCAAATTCAAAATACATTTAAGTCTAACCCACTTACTATGCATAGGAATCTTGTATGCAAATAGTATCACAAACAACAAATTGATAGGCATAGGAAGATAAAACAAAAGTAACTTCAAAACTTTCAGCACATAGAGAGGTGTTTCATTACCATAAAAACTTGTACAGCCATATTTTCCTTTCTCATAATAATTTTCAGTAGCCTCATGAATAAACTCAACAATATAACTATCACATAAGGCATGATTTTAATGATCTAAAAGCACTAGATCTTTATTATAAATATTTTCAAAAGAATCCTCGGGAACATAACATTCACCCTCCTTTGATAAGCATGGGGGACAATCAAATAATGTAAGGGATAAAGAGTTACTCTCATTAGAAGGTAGGCATGGGTAGATCCATTCTTCCTCCTTTTGTCCATCACTCTCCTCCTCTTTTTCATCTAATGAGCTTTCAGGTTCAGCAATTTCTTCTTCCATGCAGGTTCTAGCAGGCGGTGGTTCATCTATTACCTTAGTAGTCATAAAAGTGTTCCCAAATAGGAAACTGGGTGAGCTATCCATAATGAAATAGTGATTGGAGCAGAGCTAGTCATAAAGGCAACTTAAGAAAGGAACTAATTTTTTTGTGTTTTTGATAAAGAAAGCAAAACAAGTAAAACTAATTTTTTTTGTGTTTTTGAAGAACAAAACAAGCAAACAAAGCAAAAAGAAAACTAAGAAAAACAAAAACAACAAAGTAAAGAGATTGTTTATGAGGGACTCCCCTTGTGAAGATGTCCTTGACTCCCCAGCAACGGCGCCAGAAAAGATCTTGATGCACTCGACGATCGACGTAGAGCTCGTTGGGAACCCCAAGAGGAAGGTATGATGAGCACAACAGAAAGTTTTCCCTCAATTGTGAAACCAAGGTTTAATCGAACCAGTAGGAGCAAGGAAACACCCCAAAGGTGTTACAAACTGAGCTTTGGCAGGGCGCACTACCGGTGCTAGTAGCAACGTGGAGACCTGCACAAAACAACCACAGAACTTTGTCCCCAACTTGCGATGAGGTTGTCAATCTCACCGTGTTTTGCGGAAAACAAAGGATTAAATGTATCGAATGGAAAGAAGTAAAAGTTTACAGAAAGTAAACACAAAGAAGTAAATAGTTGTAGATTGTATGTAAAGTAAAAGGACCGGGGTCCATAGTTCACTAGAGGTGGCTCTTCTTAGATAGATAACATGCTGGGTGAACAAATTACAGCGGGGCAATTGACAAACACCGAGAAAGCAATATATGCATATACTAATCATCTTGACTCCTTTGAGACTTGATTGGGCATTACAACATAATACATAGACCGCCATCCAACTGCATCTATGACTAATAATCCACCTTCAGGTTATCATTCGAACCCCCTCCAGTATTAAGTTGCAAGCAACAGATTATTGCTTTACGAACTGCGTGTAAAGTAAACAATACAATTGTTCTATGAACAAAGGATCGTTGTTTTCTTCCTAGTAGCAACAACACATCTAGTACCTTAGATATTTCTATCACTTCCCCAGATTACCAGAGGCATGAACCCACTATCGAGCATAAATACTAACTCTTGGAGTTGCTAGCATCTACTTGGCCAAGATAGCTACTAACAACGGAAAGCATGGAAGATCTCAAATAACAAAGACATGATAGAATCAATAATCAATCTGAAATAGCATCTCAATATCCATCGGATCCCTGCAAACACAACATGTATGAATTACAAATAAATGATCTTGATCATGAACGGAGCTCACAAGATCTAAATATGAAAGCACAAAGGAGGAGAAACCAGCCATCTAGCTACTACATGGATCCGTAGTCCAAGGATGAACTACTCACGCATCACACCGGAGGCTTGCATGGTGATGAAGAAGACCTCCAGGGTGAATTCCCCTCTCCGGCAAGGTGTCAGGAAGAGCTTCAGATCCCCCCGATCTAGGGACAAAGACGACGACGGCTACAGACTCTTTCGTGGATTTTTGATCAGGTACTTAGGGTTTTCGTCCCGAGGGCAACTTATAGGCGGAAGGAGAGGCCGAGGGGGTGCTGGGGTCGGCCAGACCACCCCCTGGCGTGGGCCAAGCCTGGTTGCGCGGCCAGGTGGTGTGGCTGGCCCCTGGCCCCTCTCCATCTCGTATTCTGGCACTTGATCCCTTCCGGAAAAATAGGCACTTTGGCTTTTGTCCCGTCCAATTCCGAGAATATTCATTTTATGACTTTCCTGGAACCAAAAACAACAGAAAACAGGCAGCTGGCATTGTGGCTCTTGTTAATAGGTTAGTCCAAGAAATGATATGAAAAGTACTCCAAAGTTGGAACAAAACACAAGAAAGTGGATAAAACTAAGCATGGAACATCAAAAATTATAGATACATTTGCAATGTATCACCGAGCAGTGGAAGAAGTAGATGCCGGATCGCCGATCAGACGACGGTAGTGTGAAGGTGGAGAACTCAACTACGAGGTCCTCCCCAATATTACGGGGAAGTCCTCAGCAGATGAGAGAGAGATTGAGAGGAATGGGTGATCCCAAAGGGGGAGGGGGGACCCCTTTATATAGTGGGAGGCTGGGCACCACCCAGGGGCCAGGCGGTGTGGGACTAATCCCCACACCCGCCGGCCACCTTGGGGCAGCCGCCGGCCCTAGGTGGGCCCCACTGGGGCGGTCCACTAGCCCTAGGCCGGCCGGCCCCCACTCCCTAGGCGCCTTACCTTCTTGGGCCTCCCTTCGGGTGAGGCCCATTAGCAATATGGAGCCTTTAAAAATAAAATAAAATATATAATTAATATTAGTTCTCCAATTAATAATCAAATACACATATTATATTATTTCTTCACTCCGGAACTACTTACGAACCCCTTTCGATCTCCATCGGATGTTACCGAAACTATTCTGGTTTCTCTCTCTCTATTTCTCATACGATACCTCATCTACCCTAAGCGTCCCTACCCTTAAGCATGACATCCTTCGGTTTGGAAACACTCCGGACATGATAGAGACCACTCTCATATCAATGATCAACAGAGGGACCTGGATGTCCATGTGACCCCGTGCGTTTCACGAATACAATCGCTAGAACCGTGAGATAGACGTTCCCCGTTCCCTTTGTCATTCGATACCTAATTCATCCGAGAGTTGATCTTTGGTATCTCCATACCTTAGTTCGATCTCATTACTGATGAACTTGTTTTCTCGTTCTCATGTCATTGCATTCCGTGACCTAGTCACATGCTTGCAAGCTTCATTAATGCAACGTCACCAAGATGGCCACATGTATCTGTCCGTTACATGGATTAGACAAATCTTGGTCTTGATATGTACTCCTCAACACATCCCTTTGGGAAACCTGAGTGGCACCTTTTTGATCACCCTTTTATGAGATGATTATTGATAACCATCAAAGCTTCTTTCGGAAATGGTGATTTGCATTACCTCACAGTCAAAGGATCAGGTTGCGAGGTTCTCTGTGTTGTATCATCAATGGTGAACTTTGTAACTAGATCTCATTAAGATATAATGGTCGGATGTTTGTCTATCATGTTATTCAACTAATAACATGACCTCATTGTCAGTAGGCATAAATTCCCATGATCTTGAAACACAGACAATCCTCATGACCAATGAACTAGTTCGCTAGAGGTAACTAGAGACACAGTTTGTTTACATACCACACGTGTATTAACGTTTAGTATTAACACATTTATAGCACAATATGAAACGTATTATGAATATATAGGAGATATATCAAATAATAATCTTTATTATTTGCCTCTAGGGCATAACTCCTTCAATACCAACTAATGCAAGAGAGACAGACACCCCCCTAAGCCACTTTATACGGTACAAGCCGAATGTCAAGCGTGCACCAGTCTCGCGAATGAACGCGTAAAGTCGGTTGGGGGCCGCTTCATCAAGCATTACTACAGTGTACACAAGTACACGTGGGAGGGTAACAACTAAAAGATCAACACACACACGCTACATCTCGTGTGTTCTACCCGTACTAGCATTACTACGCATAGATCTAGCTCTGATACCACTGTTGGGGTACCGCGTATAAAAACAATAAATTTTACTCTACGCCCCTGAATCCCTGAAGCTGCCAGGACCTATCTATTAGTAATACAGTAATGGGAGGGGCTTTTCGCGAACTTACCCTTGAAGACCGAAAAGTGTTGTCAACGCTCAGGAGAGCGTGGTTGATGTAGACGAGACGAAGCCGACCTCAAGGTCGTGATGAAGTCCTCGCACTCCTTTGGCTCCAACGACTTGAGTGCCTCAAGTGTGACACCTCGCAGGGAGTTACACACATCCGGTGCCTGACGATGACTCCCGCTTCCCCGATCCAGCAACAGTTGTGGAAGTAGAGCTCCTGGATCCGAATCCCGCAACGCGACGACACTCCGCGGTGAACATGTCTCTTGCTCTCGTAGTCTAGACTTGGGACCACGGTCACGAGAGAGAGAGGAGGAGAGAGAAAATATCAACTGGATGTCCTCCCAAAAGTGAGAAGACCTTTATTGATTATTGGTGTATTTAATTTGGCCAAATCCCCCCACTATATATAGGGGGAGGGGAGGTACTACCTCCCTCAAAGTCCCGAGGTGGGACTAAAGGAGAGGAGGGGGAGGGGAGGCCGCCGACCACCTAGTGGGCCCTGCGCGGGGGGCTAGGCCCAACCGGCTAGCCCCCTTGCCCCTTGCCCCTTCTCCCTCTCTCCTTTCCCTAATGGGCCCTCTCCCTCCGGAAATTGGCCCATTAAGCCTTTGACCATTTAAATTGATTTTCTCTTTATTAAATAATTATGAATAAATGATTAAATCAACATTTAACATTCATTCACACATTATTCAATCTCCGTGGCTATGGAACACCTTCACCTCCACTCCGGACAACCTCTGGAATTACCGAAACCCTTCCGGTTTTCTCTCTACTATTCTTCGGCGATTCCACCGATCCTATAAAAACTCTCTAAGCATCATCAAGCCCTTAAGTGTGATACCCCACGGTTCGAGAATACTCCAGACATGGTCGAGACACTCCCGTACCAATGATCAACAGAGGGACCTGGATGGCCATGTGACCCCTGTGCGTTCCATGAAGATCTTTCGTCGTTTGAACCGGGACAGTCGTGTCTTATTCCCTTTGTCACTCGATACTTGCATTGCCCGAGATCTGATCAATGACATCACCATGTCGTGTTCAATCTCGTTACCGAACAATGCTACTTGACTCATTCCGACAAGTGATATCCCCGTGATCAAATCACACGCTGCGCAGCTATTGGATATAACTTCTCCGAGTGGGCCCTTGAGTATCTTCCCGTCACATGGACGGACAAATCCCAATCTTGACATATATTTCCTCCACGGTTTCCTCCGAGTACCTGAACACACCTTTATAACCACTGTATTACCGAGTGGCGTTTAAGCACTCTCGGAAGATAGTGATTGATATAGCCTCATGGTCTAAGAAATAGTCTACGAGGATCCATTTCTAATCATCGTAACTTGAACTTCGTGACATGATCTGGTCACGATGTTTAGGTTGGGTATTGGTTCATCATCTCATTCTCGGAATGAGATGACTCCATTTCCAACTGGCATAAATGCCACATGATCAGGAAACATGATCATCTGTTGACCAATGAACCAATGACTAGAGTTTCACTGGGAACCCCTGGTTGTTTATATATCGCATGTGCATTGATGTTTCCACTCAATACAGTTATAGCATGATATAAAACTTAATCATAAACTATATGAAATATGATAATAGTCCTTACTACTATTTGTCTCTAGGGCATATTTCCAACAAAAATATGCATGATTTCATGATGATGCACAAAATAAAAAATAACAGGCAAATTTAATTGGGGATATTTTCCTGGGCATTTGTAGCACCCCGATAAAACCACTATTCGCTTGCTATTTCTGTTTTGTGCATGATCATGACCGCATGCCCATGTCATCATGCCACATTGCATTTGAGCATCGTCATCATCATGCATTTGTTTGTCTAAAACAGTTTTATAAAAGCCTAGTTTTGTTTTCTAATTATTGTCCCCTTTATTCAAACCCAAAACTTCGGTCTCTTTCGAACTATTTTATTTGTCTAAGAATTATTTGCAAAAGACTATTAAACTAAAACTGATAAATAAATGTTTTCAGGGGAGACCGCCACCGGCCAGGCCCAAAGGGCCCAGCTAGCAGCAGCCTACCACCTTGCTAACCCAAACCCTAGACTAATCCCCACACCCACCCAGCTGCCGCCGCCAACCCTGCCTCGCGCGGCATATCCCCTGGCACCAGCACCACCCCATCGCCCACCTACCACACTACACTACCGCACCACACCCCGCGCTGGCCCACCCACGACCCCGTGACTCGCTTCCCTAGCGTCAACGTGACGCAGACCGACCCATCTCCCGCGTGGCAGCGAACCTGCCCGCTCACTCGCGACGCGTTGCCAGCAGCCTTGCTCACTTACACCATGCACGCAGTGCACCACACCACCCCGCTCGATCGTCTCGTCATCACCTCTGATCTCCACCAATCCCAACGGCGTGGCCCCACCACTCGATCCCGCCTCGTCGCTCACCAACCACCCCCACGATCTCCACCCTCTCCATCCTCCTCGCGATTCCCCGTCGGCCTCTCTGTCCCCGCTTGGCGCCGCCACCCCATCGCTCTCCTCCCGAGGCGCCGTCGCTCGGTCCCCTGCGTCACACCGTGCTTCCCGGGCCTCGCCGCCCCTCGTTCTTCCCCGGCCGCCGGAGCCTCTCCTGCAGATCCCCACCGCCGCCTGCACCCACGGAGACCCATGCCCCTCCTCGTCGAACCGCCGTCTGCGCTCTGTCGCTCTCGACCCCGACCCCTCGCGCCGCTGCTAGATCCCCGCGCGCAGAGCTTCTTCCAAGGCCAGCTGCGTCTCTACCTCCGCTGAGCCCGCGCCTCTGCCCTGCGGCACACCGGCCGCCGCATCACCGAGCCCGCCGTTTGAGTCGGGTCGCCGCTCCGTCTGCGGTACCCCTCAAGCCGACCTCGCCGAGCCCTCTCCGTCGACCTCCACCGCCCTCGTTTCCCGCAGCCCTTGTCCTGCAGCGCCATCGAGGTCCCCGTCGTCCTCTGCATCTCCTAGCCACGTGACCCCGCGTGCCACTTTGGTGCGTCGTCGGCTGCCCTCCTCCGTTCCTTGTCGCTGCCGCCGCTAGCGGTCGCCTGCTCCGGCCTGCAGCCGCGCGCGAGCCCGCCTTCGCCTCGGCCTTCTCTGCCCGCGGTCCAGACCTTGCTCGGCCTGCCGCACGTGCAGGGCTAATGTGATGCTGCTATTGTGGTAATATTGTCATGCGACTGCGTCGAGCCCTACAAGTTCTGCCGTCTGAACCACGTCGTCTAAGACCAAGCTCATCAAGATCTGCTAGGAAGCTATGTACTTGAGAGGTGACAAGTTACCACAAGATCTTCTTGTCGGCCGGTGCCTCGGAAGAATGAACATGGTGACACTCGAGGGGCCATCGACAAGATCCCCGACCCTGGAACAGAAGAGCGGGCCCGGAGGCGAGACCCGGACCTCCTGGATCGCCGAGACCTCCCTCGGAACCCCGAAGCCCTGAACTAAAGACCGAATCGAACTCCTCCGAGACCTCAAGACCTTCGGAACTGAGATGTGTGACCCCTACCCAAGACCCCTATTTTTTATAAATTGCCATCTATATACATCTTGTTGCATATAAATTGATCATATCGCATACATCTTCATTTGTTTGGGGGTATATTATCGATTCACCTAATAATTAAATATGGAGATTATAAGCGGGCTATTCCTATCCATTAACGCCTCCATTTAAATTTGTGTAGTGAACCGATGCCATGTTTTGCCTTGTTAATGCAACATTTAAATTGCGGGGTATCTAAATAACTTGAACCTTCTATTAATTGTCGGGACCCCGGTTCCGCTTAATATTGCCCAATTGCACCGCATCTTGCCATGTCATGCATCATATCATAATCATGCCGGATCTTTTGCCGTAGTATTAAATAGTGTATCCGGTGTTTCTTTTAGTGCTTTGCTTCTTCGCGGATTAGGCTGATGAGTTGATGCGAGTATCGACAAGTTCTCCGGATATGATCCTTCGGCAGTGTTTCCCAGGCGAGCATTCTCCCCTTTCTACCTATTTTGCATTTATAGTCTTTATTTCCTCCTGTTGATCTATTGCTATCCGTGTTTTGATGCTTTAGTTTTTGTGTACCATTTATATTCCCTGCAGCCTCTATATTGCCTTGGACACATCCTATTGCCTGTTGTTTGATAGACAGTCGGCCTTGCGAGTCGTAGTTGCTTGCTCAGGTGCTGCTTTGCGTCGTTGTTGTTCCACCGTTGTTGGAAGGTTGGCACATGCTTAATGGTGGAGATGCTTAATGGTGGAGAGGATCATGACTTTAAATACAACTATTAAATTGCTGGGACAACTAATAAAAGAGGCACCGGTGGGCAATATATGCTATTTGGTTTTTCATGTCCACTTGTGTCCCGTAGGCCCCGAGTACTTGATACCTGTTCCTTGATTATTCGCACTATCCACATCCGGGAGACCCTATGAATCCCCCTTAGCTAGAGCTTGATTCATTTCTTATTTCTTGGGGCCACAAACTAGTTTGGGGCTTTATTACTATCCTGTACTTATGCCATGCTTTACTGCTTTATTTAAGATTGTGCGTGGAGCACCTGTACTATTTTGGATCGTGCCACGTTTTCGCGGTATCGACAAGCCCAGTCACACTTTCGGGTTCCCAGTCGTTTACAACCGTCGTCACAAACCCTAGGTCTGTTTCGGAGCCAGCCAACTTCGTTGCGGGTAGCTTAGTGGGGTGGCCCCCTGAAATGAATCATGTGATTGCTTTGTCGTGAAAGCCTCGTTGGGTTTTGATTTGGTTTTTCCGAGGTTGATCGTGTGTGTGTTGCTATTTGTGCACCCCTGCAGGGTAAATCTTTCTGAAAGCCGTGTCCGCGGTTATGGACGACTTGGAGCACAGTATCTCGATCATAGACAGGCATAACTAAAGTAGTGCTATAAATTTGACTTAATATGTGACTAGTAATCAACTTCACTACAATGGAATGGATAATAAAAGTGCCAACAACTGGTGGAACTGGGGTGTATCGTGTCATCTTATACCTGCCTAGTAAGTATCACAACTCCAATGGAATGAAATAAAAGTGCCAACAACTGCTGGTTTGGGATGTCATATGCTAATGGTATCTGACTAGTAAATACTGCAACTACAGCTGAATGGTTAACAAAAACTGCCCACTACTTATGCTATCAGGATGACTCATGCTATCTATATCTGACTAGTAAGTGCTTCAACTATAACGGAATGAATAAAATTACCAACTGTGTGAGTTTCTCGGTTTGACTTCCTCGTTTGGTCTCAAGGGGGAAATGCCAGGATGGGTATGATTGGTGTTAGAATCAGGTTGGTCCCGAATAGGTCTCTCTTATCCCTCTCTAATAGCGGACAGTTTATCGAGTCTCTATATGTTGTTTAGTGCATGATTCGCGGTCGCTTCAGTCCACCATACCTATGTAGGCGAGACCCGCCGAATTCCAACCTCGCCGTGTACTGGCCTCAGTACTGATGCTCCTCTTTTTCCTTTGCTCTTTGTCGGCACCCCTTTTGTTTTAGCAGGTTTGAGATCGACGTTGTTAGCAGGGTTACCCTTCCGGCTTGGCCTGGGCAGGGTTATGGACGGCATTGGTTATTCTACAGGGCTCTTAGCCCAATTTGCATCTTGTCCGTACTCGGACTCTGTATCGCTTTCAAGGTGATTTGGTTCTTTGTATTGTATATTTGTATTCTTGACTCTTGGAGTCGTGTTATATATATATCTGTTCTGTGGGTCCCATCGAGGACTGTTGTGTAATGGTATTACTTCGTTTTCCACCTGCACGAAAGTGCTTGGTGGGCGTCCTTGAATCGTTTCTATGCGGGTTTGGAGGGAAGCGCTAAAACTTGCATACACCTTGGACGGTCGGCCAAGCCTCTCCCCCTCCTCTCCTTTGTTTAGTCCCACATGGCTAGGCCAAGGGATTTTGGGGTCCCCTTCCCCCTATATAATAAGAGGCATATGGAGGCAATTATGATTGGAAAATAATAAAAAGCTTCCTAGCTTTGGGAAAATCTTCCAGCCACCTCCGTCTCTCCCCTCTCTCTCTATCCCAAGACCGTGGTCCCAAGTTTGGACTATGTGAACAGGGACTTCTTCTCCGTGGAGCACCGTTGCACTGCGGGGTTTGGGATCCAGAAGATCTACTTCCGCAATCTCTGCTAGATCGGAGGAGCGGGAATCATCGTCAAGCACCGGACATGTGTGACTCCCTCGGAGGTCATGTACTTGTGGCACTAGGAGTTGTCGGAGTTGACGGAGCCGTCAGAGATCAGAGCGACCATGAGGTTGGCGTCTATACGACTACATCGTCTATACTCTCTCGAGTGACAAAGCTTTTCGTAACGGTAAGTTTTAACAAATCCCCTCCCGTTATTGCATTACTAATAGATAGATCCTGTCATTAGGGTTCTTGGCGTAGGAAAAAATATTTTTCTGGGTGCGCAACCCCCACAGGGATATGTTTTAAACCTAAAGTTCATGAACACCTAGTTATAGACCCCCTGATTTTTAGGTCGACAAACCACATCCTATCTAATATGTCGGTATTTCTTATTTTCATTACCACATTGCCAAAAGAATCTTGATCGGAGATAATCAAATCTATGTAAGACTCCTTTGGTAACTTGCAGAAATAAATCATGTACACTACTATGCCACTTAGTTTTAGATTAGTGAGAACTAGTATTGTGCCAAGAGATAGTGGTTTTTCTTTCTAGCTGCTTAGCCATTTTTGCAGGAGATCATCGATGTGTTTCCATTCTGCTTTTGTCAATCTCAGATATTGAGTCAGAATACCCAAAATACCTAATACGAAATTGGCAGCGATGACAACAAAAAATCTCGGCACACTGAACAACTATGTCTTGGCTCTCCTCGAAGCAGAACAATTTATGGAAATTTATTTCGAGTCCCAAAAATTGCTATTGGTTTAAGCTCAGCACTAATGGATGAAGTAGAAGTTTTTCTTTTTCATACTATCAATTGTATTATGTGCCCATTCTAAAATGTATTTTCGCATTGTTAAATTTTTATTATTCCACCTTTGGATTGGTGTGCTTCCCGTCATTGGTTTTGACTACACACGTTTTAGTTTTATCGTATCGTAAAAACCATCACGGTGTGCAACCCTGCAAGCTCAAACTTGAAATGGCATTTACCATTAGCTTCTGGGACTAGATTAAGTTTGCACTACCTTACCATGGATTATGATAATGCTCGTTGCCATTACTTCTTTGTGTATTTGCCCATTCGACTGGTTAGGATCGACCTTGATCGTGCAATCATTGAAGAACAATACCAAAGAATTGAAGAACCATGCAAGCATAACTCGCTGATCATTTCTATATGTAAATGTCAAGATCTTACTTCTGTTTTTAAGTTTTAGAACTGAATTCATATCAATTGTCTTTTACCGGTGGATACAAAACCCTACTCCTTCACATTTGTAGCGCTCATATGCCTCCCTAATGATTGTATAATGATTGAGAGTTGCTCTCTCTTAGATGGTGATAGCCTTTAATTACTTGGTACACTTAGATGTTTTAGTGGGTAACATGTTGACCCGTATAAGCTCTAAAGTTCAGTAAATCGGATCTAGAACTTAAACTTAGAATGTGGTAAAATTATGTGTGTTAATGGATATTACCCTAGGAAAGTGTGATATCTCAGTTTATGATATGAGTTTTGCTAGGTCGCACCGCATGGGGTGTTGGGACGCTCCTTTCCTTCCTTGGCATGGACTCAAATTCCCTACCTCCCTCACTGAGTTGATTTTGGCTCACCCATGCTCGTACTTGTTACTAGACATCGGTCTTGGTGTTGTTTCCTAGAGGCTACATGTTGAGAAGCAACACCAGAGAAACACCGTGCCAGAACCATGTGCTTCCCAAGTCCGTATCTCTGAAAATGACGCTTCCAAAGAAGAAACGATGTCATAAACAGCGTCATCACCGATCGAACAAACCGATCTTGGTTTTCACTTGGATACACCATCCCAAGTGGGCGAGGGCTGTGCCATCACTCCTCGACAATACCTCCATGGAGGGGAACGACGCCCGCAAGTGCCGCCATCACCATCTCCGGCCAAAGATGAAGAAGGATTTTCATCTGGAGTATCGAGCACCCATTGTCCTTTCCCACCAAGCCTTGGAGCAGCACATCGCCCTTGCTAGATTGAACTGCCACGCCACATCACCTTGAGCCATTGTAGACTCGAGGTCCACCCGCACGGTCGTCACCAAGGCTAGCCCCACCACACACCAACCGCTCCACGCATCACAACACCATCCCCAAGAGCAGCTGTGCCGCTGGGAGCCCCATCCACCGCCCCCGTATCCCATCGTCGCTGGCACCACCATGATGCTAGGCAGCTCCGGAGGCAGGCGCTGCCACACAGCCCGCAGCAACGAATCTAGACCTGCAGGCCTGCCTAGGCCTAAGACCCAAACCAGACCCTCATGCAGGTCACCGCCGCAAGGGCACCATCGTCGGGCAATGCAAACCACCACCTTGATCTCCGTCGTCGCGCCGAGCTTGTTGCAGGGGACGCGACACCGTGTCGTTTCATAACCGACGTAGCTCATCTCCGTCCCTGCATGGAAGGGGCAACACCCAGGGACAAACCCCGTTGCCGCCGTCTCCGCCTGCGCTTTGCCCAGCAGTACACCTCTAGCAGCGGCGGCGAGGGGGTGGGGGTAGGGACTAGGGAGGTGTGGGAGGGCTCGGAGGCGCTGATGTAGCCGACCCTGTCTCGCCTAACCCTAGGTGACGCGGGGTTTAGGAGGGTAATCCCTGCTTTGCAGCTCTGGTACTGCGATACATTGGAATGAAGTCCTCCTTCGTGGGTATCATTCGGCGTAAAGCGAGTAAGGGAACAAGAAAAGAACATGTGTGCAATGTTTTCCTCTTGGCCGCGCAATTGCAACAACCATTTCGACAACACGCGGCTTTTTGGACAGGCAAACTTCAAACCGGAGCGTCACCATACTGCCTAAGCGGAACGTCATCACCCTGTGTGCTGACCAACATTATTTTCTGAGACAGTCTAACCACGATATGCAGCAGCGTCGCAGAATTAGGCCTTAATAAAATTGATCAAAAACGGCTCATGTGCAACGGCGTGCTAGCTGCGTTCTAATGAGGGAGACGCGTGGTGACACACGTAGCACATTTTTTAATTAGGAACTGGATCTAGGTATACTTATTACACCGAAAGCGATTATAGTAGACCTACGGATGCTGCTTACTTGACTCGTGGTATATATATTTTTTCTTCCCTCTCTTTTGTGGAGACAATGTTGACGTAGTTATCTTAAGATTCTGACTCGTGGGTGTTGACAATATTGGCCATTTTCACACCGAATGAGCTCTCGTGTATGATGTGGATCGCTTTCGTTCCAATTTACTGGCAGCTGCCGATTAGCCACTTGAGGGTACTGAAGAATGCTTTGTTAATCTCTGACGGACGTCCAGCAACATGTTACCGTCAGGCGGCTCCCTGAGAGCTAACCCAAATCACCATCTGGAATCCACCACATACATGGACGTGGCTCCGCTAGTCCATCAACAATAGGTGCAGGTAAAACTTGGTGTAAATGGACACTGAAAGCGAAACGAAATTCTATCGCCAAAGTACATCTCGCAGTCTTTGGTTGAGTGTGTGATTTGGCGAAAGCAACCCCAGGGTCAGATCGTACGTACAAGTATAAATAAGCAATCGCTCAGCTGATCCAACCCAAAGCAGTACTATCTCCTCAGCTTAATTGTACAGATTGATATAGCCTACGATCATACTACATGGCTCTGATAAGGGAAAAAAGACTTCCGCAGCTGCACCTGTCCCTGCCCGTCCCGCCCCGCGCCGCCGGCCAGCGTCCAAACCCAACGTTCGCGCCTGCGCCAACGCCGACCGCGAAGAGAGCCTCGACCCCAACGGCACTGTCCAGCCAGTTCCGCCTCGCCGACTTCGAAAAGCTGGCCGTCCTGGGCAGAGGGAACGGCGGCACCGTGTACAAGGTTCGCCACCGGGAGACGTGCGCGCTCTACGCGCTCAAGGTCCAGCACTACGGCGACCTCGCCGGGGCCGCCGAGGCGGACATCATGAGCCGCACGGCCTCGCCGTTCGTCGTCTGGTTCGTCGCCGCGTGTTTGCACAAGGACTATCGCAAGAGGGCGTCAGTCGCAGAGCTGCTTGCTCACCCATTTGTTGCCGGGAGGGATGTCTCGGTGTCCAAGTGCGCGCTCCGGAAACTGGTCACTGATGCTTCAGCGTCGCCGTCGTCGGAGTGCCGGCATAGGTGATCCCGCTGGGCGGCAGAGTCATGCACATACATAGGAGTAGGATAGGACCATATATGCACAACATAACACAACAGTTAGATTAGCAAGGACCTTAGCTGAAGTTTTCTTATGAAAATGCCAATTAATGAGGTTAAAGTTTCTATGGAGAACCAAGTGGCGAGAGGAAACACCTTTCTTGGGATTATATCAGGAACCTAATAAATGCAAAAATTGATTTGCCATGGATTGTTGCAGCAGATTTCGATGAAATTTTATTTGGGCATGAGAAGGAAGCTGGAATTACTAGACCACAGAGGTGTATGCAGGTTTTTCCATCGGGATGCGCTATCAGAGTGCAACCTACAGGACTTGGGATTCACATGTGACTTGTTCACTTTTGTTTTTAGGGAATGTGACTTGTTCACTTGGAGGAGGGAAAAAATCAAAGAACGGCTCGACATGGCAGTTGCTGATCAGAGATGGGCTGGTATGTTTCCAAACTATGGAGTTACTCATGAGGATTTTGGGAAGTCCGATCACCGGCCTATTACTGTCGATACCGAATTTCAGCTGCTGGCCCAACCAAATCCGAGGACCAGCCCAATTTCAAAGCTTGTTATTGGCTGTGTGAGTATTATTCAAACGGCGTGGCTTCGCGCCGAACAGGAGGATGCGTGGCCCTTAGCTCGAAAGATGGATGCGGTAAACTCATCCCTCCATGACTGGGACAAAAATGAGTTAAGGGGCCCTCGTCACAGGCTAAGGAAATTACAGAAGGAGCTTAATGTGATCTTATATGGTCCACTGACGAACGAGGTGATGGCCAAATGGAAGGTTGTGCAGGATCAAATTGAGGATTTACTAGAGCAGGAAGAGTTATACTAGGTCCAAGGTGGATACGCAAACTGGCTCCGCCACGGCCATCGGAACACAATTTTTTTTTGCCATGGGTGTGCATCTCAACGAAGGAGGAATTTCATCAATATAAAATAGGAGAATGGGGATTGGGTGGACGACCAAGACTAGATGGGTATGTTGGGAGGAGGCTATTTTTCCAATCTGTTTACCTCCGGTGTTGATTATTGAGACTCTCACCGCTCCTTACACAAGAGAGGAGGTTAAAAAAGCGCTATTTCATTGGTGACTTTCCCGGCCTAGATGGGCTGCATGCTGTCTTTTACAAACAGTTTTGGCGGCTAATTATTGGAAAGATCTTAGTGACTAGGTGTTGTTGGCTGTGAATTCCTAGTCAATACCGGAGAAATGGAATTACACCACTATTGTTCTTATTCCAAAGGTAGATAACCCGGAGTCCATTACCCAATCTTGCCTGATTAGTTTATGTAATGTGGTGTATAAGGTTGATATCGAAGATGATTGCGAGTAGACTGAAGATTTTTCTGTCAGATATTATTTCTCCTTTTCAGAGCGCTTTTGTCCCGGGCAGATTAATCACGCATAAATTTTTGGTGGCTTATGAATCGTATCATGCTATCAAGAACAAGAAGACCGGTAAATTTGGAAATTGTGCTGTTAAGCTGGACATGGTTGAATGATGCTTTTTGAAGAGCATCATGATTCGGCTCAGTTTTGATAGTAATTGGATTCAACTAATTATGGAGTGTGTTTCCTCCGTAAGGTATCATGTGAGGTTTAATAATGGTGAATCTGATGTTATTAATCCCTCGAGGAGGCTCCGTCAAGGGGATCCTCTCTCACCTTATCTCTTTTTCCTGTGTGTGCTGAGGGCCTTACAACAATGATCAATTATGAAGAGGAACATGGTAGCCTAGTGGGAGTGAATGTATGGAGGGAAGCTCATGTCATATCCCATTTGTTGTTCGCCGACGACTCTTTGGTGTTGATGACGGTTGATAGCCAAAACACAACCAAGTTGAGGAGGGCGCTCTCAAGCTATTGCAGTGCATCTTGTCAGTTGGTAAGCGATAGTAAATCAAGTAACTTTTCTAGCCCCTGCACTGATGTGGATATTAAAGTGTAAGTTTGCACTATTCTCAATAATATGACTGAGGCAATCACCGATAAGTATTTGTGGCTTACATCCTTTGGTTAGAGTAGACCTAAGCGACTGTTTTCATCACCTTATTGACAAAATATGCAAAAATCTTATCGGTTGGATTGAGAAACTCTTATCTCTTTGGGGGGGGGGGGGGGAGGAGGTTTGACTTAAGGCTATTTGTCAAGCTATTCCATCTTACACTATGTTTGTCTTCAAGCTGCCTAAATATATTATCAATGGGATAATTACTTCTATGTCCGGGTACTGGTGGAGAGATGAAGACCAACAAAAGCATATGCATTGGTTTGCTTGGTGGAAAATGATTTTACCAAAACTTCAAGGAGGTATGGGGTTTAGAGATTACACTCTTTCAATTTGGCTATGTTGTACAAATAGTGTTGAAGCCTTATTGCAGAATCGGATTCTCCATGTGCTAGAGTACGTTGGGCCAAATATTCCCCTAATGGTGATCTTCTAAACTTTAACTTAAAAAAGAAGCTCCTACACTTGGCAAAATCTAGGAGAAGGAATTCAAACT
Source organism: Avena eriantha (assembly GCA_910589775.1). NCBI lineage: Eukaryota > Viridiplantae > Streptophyta > Magnoliopsida > Poales > Poaceae > Avena > Avena eriantha. Next base: position 167,319,359 of record OU342743.1, on the reverse strand, counting down.
TTCAAAAAAGGTTATATATGGAGAGTTGGTGATGACACAAATATCAACTTATGGGATGATCCATGGATCCCAAGCTCACCATCCAGGTGCCTTGCTACAAGATGAGGTAATATTGTTTTAACAAGTGTTTCTGAACTGATTGATCAGAAAAGTAGAACCTAGGATGGGCATCTAATCAGAGAAACTTTTTGGAAAATTGACGCAGAAAGGATCCTAAGAATCCCCCTAGCGGTTGACATGATGCAATATTTTGTTTCTTGACATTATAATGGAAACAATATCTTCTCTGTTAAGTCAACTTACCACTTGGAGTGAAAACCGCAACATGGTCAGAAACTTGCCAAAACTTGTTTGGCACCTTCGATCTCGAAGGTTGTGTGGAGTATGAAGGTCCCAACAAAAAATAAAATTCATGTATAGAGATCTCTTCTTGGAGCCATCCCTTGCAATGGAGTGTTGGCTAACAGACATGTTCCTATATCATCACAATGTCCTCTATGTTCACGTGACTGCAAAAGCATTAGGCATGCCTTTTTTCAATGTCAACATGTCAAGGATATTTGGCTTGGCAAAGATTGGGACTACTGGAAACCATCAACAAGGCTTGTACTATGGATCGCGAGGGTTTATCGGTACTAGGTACTCTACTGCTAGAAAAAGAACCCATGGCTCTTCTGATCCCTGATGTCTACAGGAATGATCTTATTTCTACAATGTGTTGGTACATCTAGTGGGAGCGGTGGCAAGCTACACACGGCGAACAAATCCAACATCCGTGATCGGCGCATGCTATTATGGCATTGGCTACAAACTACTCAAGGACAAGGAAGAAAGGAGACAACCGTATCACACGCCATGGCTGGCTGAAGCCAGGCGATTGTAATGTCAAACTCAACGTAGACGCTGGTTTTGATCCGGACCAGGGTAAAGGTGGCACGGGAGCTATTGTGCGGGATAACCGCGGTATTTTCATTGCTGGTTGCAATCAATCGTTACCATATGCTGATGATGCTCCTTCTGCCAAAGCGACTGGCTCTCCGTGATGTTTTACTGTTAGCATGTCAAATTGGCTGGAACAAAATTATAGTCGAATCAGATTGCATGGAGGTTATTCAAATCACGCAGGACGAAGGAAATTCCATCCGACCAGCGGCGGCGATCTATGAAGAATGTGATTTTCTTTGTCGTAATTTCTCTTTTAATTTGTTTCTTTTACTCATTGTCCTAGGGAAGCAAAGTATGTGACTCATATTCTAGCTAGTAGAGCGGAGGGTCTTGAATGCTCTGCGTGGTGTAGGAGGAACCTCCTGATTTTCTTGCAGCTGTAATCACCAACGATGTAAGCCTGTTTGATGAGTAATGAAATCCGCAGCAGGACAGAGTGTGTGCTACTTCCTAAAAAACATTCTAGTTGTGACCAGAAAAAGATTCAAATTCAGATCAATTTCAGCTGCAAAGAAAACTGTTAAGTGGGAATTTCAGCTGCAAATGTTCCGCAACCAGCGAACACTAATACTCGATTATCCGCATCAATTCCAACGGATCACAACTTTTTTGTCGCATGGGGAACCAGCGAGGTGTGGGTGGCAGTCATTAATTATGTTGACCAGGCGGCATGTCAATGCAAAGTGGGGCCGGTTGGACCGATCCAACGTGGCTTGGCATGCCGGCTCTCCCTTGCCAGTCCTCGTGGACCGAGGCTGGACCGAGGCTGGCGTGGGGTGCCGGCTATTCTATTGGGCCTCTACTCGCGTGGGCTCGCTATAAGGATGACAGTGTGAGCCTGTTTTCTGGCCAGCACTCCAATATGCATACCGTGGGTGCTTTTGGTGACGTCGATGGAGATGCTCTAATAACCGTACCAGTGCGAGGCATGGGGAGCTACACTGCTACCAACCGATTCCCCATTGAGTTAATGAGCGCAACCCATGTAGCTCGTGGACTTGTTATTCGCCGCATGTGATTTTTAATTCATTAGTCTTAGCAAGGAGGGGAGGAGGAGGGTGGTGATGACTAGGGTTCAAACGACGCATGAGTTATCCTAGAGAGGATGACGCGGGGCCTAGGTGTTTTCCGGTGTCTATGTCGAAGCAACTCTAATAATCCATATGGTTTTTCTACTTCTTGGTCGTATGAAAGTTAACTTAGAATGGTTAAGTTGTAAACCGTTCATCGGTCTCCACCTACTGTGCATGGCCGCCCATTTATACCCTGCAGTTCCATTGTTTGCACACACCACTCACATCCACTATCGTTCCATTCTCAGTTCTACCCTCCATCGCCTCCCCTTCTCCCCGGCCACCCACCGGAATAGCGTACAAGGATGGCGAGGGCAAAAACGGTCTAGGAATGTTGATTGGGTCATGTCCGCGGAGCTCGAGTTCAGCTACAGCTAACTGCCAAGCGCGGCCTATGGCTGGTTGTCACTCAAGCATAGGGCATACCGGCAAGTAGTCTGTGGTGCATGGACTTGGCTTCACGCTGTTCTGCCGCCTCTACGGACTTTGATTGTGACGACATCTGTCGTGATGGGAGGCTCTGCAGCTGGTGCATCACAAGGTGAATCTTGGCGAACAACCGCAAATGAGATGCTCTCGCTACATGATCCTTAGAGGCATCATATTGGAGTGTCTGCAAGTGGCTGCTTGCTCGTGTCTCTCTTGTCAAGAGTGTGGGGGATGTCGAGGCGGTGGCCTCTAGAATCATTATGGTGGTGTCCCTATGAGATAGAGCATGGCTTGGGTAGAATTATTGTGCTGCTTGTGCAGTAGTTTTGTCGGCGCCGATCGATGTGTGACGGTAAGACTTTATGTTGGGGCGGCGACCCCGATTGACTTTATGTGATGGGCATGGTCTATGGTTGGCTGCCCTGTGTAGATTGGGTTGATGGTTCATGTCGCATTGCAACTGGAGAGTGAGGGACCACCCTAAAAGGTGGTGACCTTGGTTTGAGCGTTCGATAACTTTGAGATTGGTTGACCTTCTGTCATGTAGGCGATGAGTTAGATCTTGATGTTTGCCGTTGGCATATCAGACATCACTTCTAGCGCATGGTCTTGTGGATATAGGCTTCTTCACCATCGTGGGAACGTCCTGGGTCTATTCCTCCCATAGATGGCGCGGCTTCATCTCTTCTCTGTGGCAGAAGATCGACTAGTTTTGTGGAGTGGTCAACATTGGATGTGTTTGTGCAGTTGACATCTTCTTGTGGTCTCCGATCGACTCCAATGTGTTGATGTTTGGGTGCGCTTGACACTGTTTGTATCAGTTTTTGTCTGATTTTTCTCTAATTAACTGGACACTTTTTTCAAAATTAATGGAAAAGGCAAAACTGTTGCCTCAGGTAAGAAACTATCCCTCTTTGCACATCTCTTAAAATTGTGTGTGCGATTGGGGTCAGTCATTTCAAGTGTGTAATTTTCAAACTTGCGAACTAAATATAGACATTTTTACAACCTATCATTTGTACATTGTTTTTCAATTAACTATTGTTTCGTGCCCACGTCACCCCTTCCTCGAATCAGGCTTTCATCCCGCTGTATTAATATAGAAAACTCACGGTACAACGAACATGATGGGGCCACATCACAGTCATGCCCAAACGAAAAGAAAGATAACAAAAGAATAACGAATGCCAACATTGGAAGTTCAATAAAATAGAGATGGCCCTCTACCGCTGCGCCCCCGGAAAGGTCCCACTACTCTCCTGGCATTCCAAGCCGCCGTGTATCAAGAAGCACCTTCAACAAGGAATGCAATGACAACACCAATGCCGCTCGGACAAGTCCTAGGGTTTCCCCCGGTACACGGAGGGGGTGGGGACGAGATACCCGATGCCCTCCCAAAAGGAATGGTGACACCCGCAGGCATCACTGTGTCAGTGTCGGACGGGGCCGACAAGGATTTCTCCCACCCCCAAAGAACCACCACCCCGGACGGTCCGAAAATGCTCCACCAAACTAACCACCAACCAGCTCGCGCCACCATGGTATAGGCGCCATCTTTGTCATCTCACTTTGGACATCAACGCGAGGCCTCGAGTCCCGAGCAAGGGGGCAGTGGTGCCGGGGGTAGTAGCATCACAGCCACGCGGGAGGGAACTACCTCCACCGCCGTGGCAGTAGCCGACTGGACGCTACAATAGGGGCACACAAGGCAGACCCGGTCGGGTTCAAATGGGCCCGCAAAGCCCTCGTCGCCACGTTGCAGCAAGGGAGTCCGCGAGTGCCACCACCAACCTAGACCCACCATCGCCCTCCTCCACCTCTAGGGAGACGCATGGGGTCGCGCTGAAGCAGGCCCGTCCCAACCAAGATGGGGCCCAAACGGGCCCAGATCTAGGCCGAGCAGGGCACTCGCGAGCCACGACAGAACCATGCTACCCTGCCGCCAACTTCGCCGCCATGCACGCCTCCGCACACCTAGCCCCTGGGAACCACAACAGCAAGCCGGACCGCTGCTGCCTAGGTGCTCCGCCGCCGTCAGGAGCCCCGCCTCAGACAACCCGCCGCTGCCAGCACCGCCCGGGAACTCCCGGTGGCCCACGCCGGCGGTGGCGGCACATGGGAGAAGGGGAGGGAGGGTTGCTTGGGGAGGTGATGGTGCCCGCCCGTCGCCCTGCGGAGGGACGAGAGCGGGTCGGGGTGAAGTGGGACTATCGACCATGTTCATTCTCTCAGTAGTAACTAATTAAGGCCATGTTTGGTAGCTTGGCCACGTCACCCCTTCCACTAGCGTTGGCTAGTACAGAATGAAATTATACATATTTAACCAATTATGTATCAAGAAAAGAAATCGGAATCTGAATATTGTCCTTCATTGTCCATATGCAATGGAACTTTTCATCTGGAAATATAATTCGTACTAATTAATTGCTAATTAATGTGATACAATGATATCCATTATTACTTCAACAACAAGAGAATAGTTAAACATATTGCTTGGATTCATGTCCAATTTTAACACAACGTGCATTTGCACACTCCGTCATCACAACTTATCTCAGGCTTGCCATGTCCAGATATGGAGTTGCATGTGTCTATGCATCTCTTGATTTCATCACAAGGCATAGGGGTCTTGACTACACATTCCATTCCAGTTAGTGATGCACCGTTTGTTCTTGATGCTGTCGCCGAGGTACCTTCAATATTATTAATAAAAAAATCAAAGACCACTGCATAAGAGAACTATGTATACATAAATAATTTGTTGTTCATGTTCACTGGTACTAAAAATATAAATACATATACGATACCTAACGCTAGCACCAGAAGGACAAGACCAACAATCATCATATGGCTAAACCTCATCCTTGTGTGGAAAACGTTAACAGTAGTTGGTGTGTTATTGATTTTGTGTTCTTGCTTTTGTTTTTGGAATGGCCGTTGTGTGTTTTTGCTTCTGGTTCCTTCCAATGCAATTTTCTGAGGTCTAAGGATTGATTGATTTTTATAGAAGTCAGGTATGTATCCTTTTTTTGGCATGAATTAATAACATGCTTTGCATATTTATTTTAGATTTATTGGCTTCTTATCTACCAATATGCATTTATTTATGGTATCGTATATGCATATCTATAATAGATTAAAATTATTAATTATAATATGTATCATCTTAAGTTGAAAAATCATTATCAAAGATCAAGTCAGATTCATAGGTACAGCCATATATTGCTAGATATAGCTCGGTATGTACTTTATAAGTGTATCTTTGGATTCTATGATATGTAAGTCAGAGCGGAAAAAAGCAAGTCTTTAGATAATGGACGCTGTTATAAATTTCAAGTTGAGAAGAAGTCGCAAACCTCCAACAACTGGGGTAGTAGTTGTATCCTGCAATTTTGAGGAAAGTTGAGGAAAACTAAAACTTTTTGGTACGCAATTTTGAGGAAATAAGTTGAAGGAAACTACAACTTTTGAGGAAAGTTGAGGAAAAATAGAGAGTGTGTGCTGTCTGTTGTGCCTTACACTTAATTTAACGGTCCAGTCAAACGGTGCAAAATTTGGTGCCACACCAGCACTTAGAAGGAAACCCAGTAGTTAGAAACAGTGTCAAACTGTATTTACTAAAGAGACATTTTTGAAAAACTACAATCATATTGTTTGAAACAAATCTACTGCATATTGTTTTGAACAGGCTATTTTTGTAATGACATGTTTCATCTAACGGGTTTTGACAGGTGACAATCTACGGATGAGGAATCACTTTTATAAGTTGCCTTTGGTTCAGGATTATCCTTCTCGAAATAGGCATTACACCCCGTTTTATAAATAAAGCAACCACCATCCAGAGTACAAGCAAGTCACCGACGCCCAGACGTCAAAAAAGAAAAGAAAAAGGGACTCCGCTGGGGCCACAACATAACATGCCCAAGGAGGTTGGTTCGGATTATAGTTCCTTTTTTTGGGAAGTTATAATATATGTGAGACTATTTTTTGGGGAGCTTATATCCGAGACTTGAGAGTTTCTAAGAAGTGAACAAAGAACAATGATCAAACAGAAAAAAATAAAAGGAAAAGCATTCAGGCAACCAGGCCTTGCCCAAGTGTCACCCATTGTTTGCCCAATAACCTTCAGGTCTTCATGAACCCTCTCTAAAAAAAGGTCTCCAGGAACTCAAATTTGCCCGCCGTTTAGATTTGGATGAATCACGCCGAATCAATTGTTTTCGCTTAAGAAACTCGAATTCAATTAAGCTGGGTCGTGGGGAAACAGAGCATGGCTTTTGACTCCTGACTTTCCACTATTGTTGATATTTGCGTCGCATCAGCTCAACCATATATTGTATATGATGACAACTGCATATGTCTTTCGAAGAGAAATTTGCTTTAGGCAATCAGTAGTGCACGTCACAATCCTTTGCCTTCTTTCAGAAAAATATATTCAAAGAAAAAAGACAATCCTTGCCCCCACCAAAATCCCGTGGGGCCATGGATCAGCATCTAAAATCTTCTATAAGTTGCTTGATCGTTGAAGTCATTTGGTCATGGCATTATAGTAAACTCAAACCAGTGAACTGAAAAAATAACAAGCATTACTGTGAGAAATTGTACACACCATAACTGAATCGAGTTATAGCATCATGTTAATTGAATCGAGTTACACCAAAGATCAGAAAATACAGTTCATAATACTCTAGTTCATATTAGCTACAACAGACATTTTCATACATGGGCATACTCACATTCTGTCGGGCTGCTACATGTAACTATGATACTGCTATTCTATTTCTGCTTTAGGCTTAGGCATCACATGATGATCAGCGCATGGACCATGTAGATGCCTAACTGGAATTCAGTATAGAGTAGTGGCCACGAGCTATTTGTTGTGCTGGAATTCAGTATATCTATTTTAGTCTTAGTTCTCTTTTAGCGAGTCTCACTCGTGCGAAGAAGTGCGAGATCCAAGAATAGTTAGATGATGTCCACCATGTAGTATTGATAGGATTTCGTTTGTATTTAGCAATCGATTATCGCAAGAACTTGTGTGATAGTGGTTTTATTATGTTTAGGTTGTGATATTTGATACCCCAAAGTTTCAGAATATTTTTGATAGTTTTTATAATGAATTAATGAAGGTTTTGATTAAAAATTCGTGGTATTACTGCTGCAGTTTTCTGCCTGACCAGTTGTACCGCGCGATTTTTAATTCCTTACTGGTAACTCGTATTGCGCTCATATTTTAGGATCTGGAGCGTAATAACCTGTAGCACCTGCACAAAAATTAGCTAAAATTCCTGATGAGTTTAAGGTGCCCATAAAAATTCGTGAACACTGCTGTAGTTTCAGGACAGATTCTGTCCATTGCTTTTATGATTGTAGGTTCACCCCAAACAAATTTTAATCAAATGAAAACTATTTTGTGGATGGTATGCCACTAAAACAAAATTTCTGGAACATAAACAAAATTATTTTGGCTTGAGTGTAGCTTGTTATGATTGTTGCTTGTGTGTTGATTGCTTATGGTTGAATGTTTGTATGCTTATTGGTGTATGAGCTTGTTTGCATGGGTTGGAGTTCTTCCTTAGTAGTTTCTTTCCCCTAGAATCTATTCTTCTCTATCTTAAAACCTTGAAGATTAGAATGATGTGTTGATTATATGAATAATTAGTTAGTGGAAATATTTGGAAGATGATGCCCAAAGAGTGTGAATAGTTCGTCTAATGCAGCAAAAGGATATGGAAGTATGAAGTGTTGCAACTGATGTTTTGTAGTAGATTTACGCAACCGAAAGGTGTTGAAGTATCGATAATTTACCTTGCTATAGTAGACTTGTTGATTGAATACATGGGAGTCCACACTAAACCTTGGTTTGTGCCCATGGAAACGACCTGTAAGAAAAGTGAGGTTGTCCGAGTGATAGAAAAACGTGATTCTCCTATCCTCATACAAAATAATAGTTTGAGTGCGGGATGGATTGGCCCCATACCGAATACTCTTATTATTCGCTCTTGTATTGTTGGCTTTGCGAATCTTAAGTGTCTTTTCAACCTTAGTAGGGAGTCGGCGTTAAGCCTAGCCCTTAGAATGGTATGATCTTGCACCTTTACAAAAGCACTTGTTGCTAACCGTAGGAATATACGGTAAGGATAAACCTTCAATAGTATTTAAAGGGGCAGCATGAAGAAAATGTTGCCTAGTTGACCACCATGAGGGTTTCACTAGTCCAAGTAGTGTTTCTCTAGAATATGCAAATCCTGAAGAACAAAATGTGCAGTAGACATGATGCCAATAAATGTCTAAAGGATGAATCCTCAAGAAGTGACCTAGTAGATTTTCTTTTAAGGGTGGTAGCACTCTACTGTATCCTGAACCTATTTCTTTCTAGCCTTCCCGAATCTCGGGACGAGATTCCTTTTAAGGGTGGTAGTTTGTCACATCCCAAAATTCTCCTAATTTTGGAATGTAAAGTTAATAAAATAACTTGGTTGAATTTTTTGACTTTGTTGAAATTTCTCAAAGAAAAGAAACTTTCTGTTATGATTTTCCTTCCTTGAATTCAGAAACTTGTATGAGATTGGATTAACATGACTATCCAACTTGTTTTCATTTTCTTTTCAACCATTTGATTCTTTAAATATCCAACCATGCTTAGATGAATAAAGAGGGGGAATAAAATGACTTTCCCAATTATGGTGGAGTGATATTCTAATTTCCCTATTTGACCCTTTAAGTATCTACTTCGATTTATGAAACCATTCTAGATGCTTTTCACCACTTGCTTGAAAAAAGAGAAGATAACATGACATCTTCATTTTCATTGGATGTTAAGAATGTGTTCCTTCATGTTACATGATTGAACCTGTTGTTTTTGGCATTTGTGGCATTGTGTGTTTTGGTTGAGTGGTTAAAATAAAACCCTAAGAAGCTATTTAGAAATATTGCATACTAGCCATATAAGGCCAATTGCATAAAACCCTATATCCTTTGATAATACCTAAGTAGCCATATAGGCAAAAAGGCTTGAATTGAGTTTTAGTTTTAGGATTTGTGTGAATGTTTGCAAAAATGAAAATCATGAAGCATTGCTTTGCATTCATGCAAAGTTTCCAAAAATTGAATCGAATCCTAATATCTAAATCTAATAGTTGATTTGCCGAAATGTTCCTATAAGAAATATATATAAATTTGTGAAGACACCATCTTAAAACTAGTGAAAATGTTATAAATATGATCCTATAATGATCTACTGAATTTTAGAAAAATTTAGAAACAATAATCATATCATTTAGAGTTCGTATGCAAAAGATATAAAGGAAATACAAAAATAGAAAAAGAAAAAGAAAAAGAAGAGAAAAAGGAAAAAAAAACGAAATGGGCCGGCCCAACTAGGCCGACCGAACCAGCCACCACCTGCACATGAGGGATCATCCCACCTCCGCTTTAAAAACCGTGCGAAATCTGATTTCTAAACCTATCTCTATTCAAACACTTATAACTTTTTATTTATAACTTCGAATTGACTTTCGTTTGTTTCTACTTGTTCTCTACTTCAAGATCTATCTTCTCGTCATTCTAAAAGTCTAAATAATCCACCGAAGCCACAGCTATAACACTTTTCCTTCCCGAAATCCCGAATCTACACCCTACCGAATCGTATTTCGCTTCTAAACCCATCTAAACTTCGTCGGCTGCCTTCGGCTTCAACACAAAAGTTGTAGATCTCGTCGAAAATTTTCAATTCCGACAAACCTCACCTCTTTTCATCCACCACAGCCGAAGAATTTCGCAACGTAATATTTCTGATCTGATGGCGTAATTCCAAGATCTCCTCGCGCTCGTTTCTTGAAATCTAAATTCCTTTGGTGAAAAGGTAGATCTAATCATCCTCCACTCTCTAATACAGATCTACTTCTAGTCCTTTGTTAGGCAAAATCGGGTCTATTTTGAGCCAACTTCTCTTCTAGCCACCGGATCTCATCCCGACGGTCGAGATTCAGTCGTCCCGATCAGTTGCCTCGTCACCGCCACGTCATCGTCAGGTCAGCGTCTAGTCCCAGTCAGCCTGCACGGTCAACCTGTCCAGTCAGCGGAATATTCTCTGGAATATTCCGTTCGAATTTAAAATTTCAGATTATAGATCTAACTTGTAAAATCCATAGAAAATTCATACTATGCCCAAACATTGCAAATAATATACCGTTGGAATCACAAAATTGTGTAGAGTATTAATATATAATTGTATCATACATTTACTGTAAATATTGGTCGTGACTATTTAAATGGTTTAATACACCTTTTGGAGCAATTAATTCACAGAAAATAAAATACAACTCAGAAAAATACAAATGATATACCCCTGGATTCACAAAATTGTATAGAACATGATTCTGGAATAAAATTACAGGTTTACTGTATATATTACTGACGAATAATTAATTAGTATTATTGGCCTTTTAAATCATTAAATTCATAGTAAATAATCTACAGATCCGAAAAATATGAGTAATATGTCCCTGAGTTCATAATCTTGCGTAGTTTTCAGATCTGTACTTAGTTTTGTTTATTGTCAGTACGATCTGTTCAGATTTATTAAACTCCATTAAACACTAAATAAATCCTAGAAAAAGATCTATAACTCCGATTAGGGTGAATCCAATTGCTACTGGTTCGTATTAAAGCCCTCTATCCATTACAGTTCAGATATAAATTTAATTAGGCAACTAGTACAGAAGCTACAACAGTTATGTTAAAATCCCTTTATTGGCAATTGAAATTGGATAAAAAATAGGATATTGCATTAAAACACTTCTACATGCATCATGTGATCTAGTATTGTTTAGATAACTAATTACAACCATTGTGACATATTAAATCACCATGCATGCATTTGATCATCACTGTTTTATTGTATTGTTGTATTGTTGCATGATTGCAATGTTTGAATGATATGTTGTTGTGCTTTTTCTTTTGAACAATAGATCGTGAGGAGTGTAACTACTATGATTGCAACAACTATGGTTGCGAGCGTTGTGATTGCAAGTCTTTTGAGTGCGACGAGTGCAACTATTATATCTGTGAGGATTATCTAATCGACTACATCTACAACAAAGGCAAGTAGATGCTATTTTGTTCATACCTTGTCCTACTATTTTCCCTTATGCATGTGTAGTGTATTTTTGTAGTTACTGTGTAGGAACTACTATGCTATGCTATATCCTATATATTGTGGTAGGATTTTCCTTGTAGTTGAGCCCCGCTCAGTAGATGTGCTTAGACTTGCTGTGAAGACGGGGGAAAGGGGATCACACTATGGTGGAGTTGTGTTTGTTTCAAACTAAAACAACTTAATGTTAATGAACTACCTGGGCGGAATGGTTGGATGGGCAACGGAGTGTGGATAATGGTGGGAAATGCCGCCCAGGGTACTGAGAAGGATTGGTTCTCTTTGTTATGGTAATTTACATGTGCAACCATGTGCCAGTAAGAATGGGTGGCTGGTTGGACTTAGTAGGTCGTGGTGATCCGAACTCAGCGTAGCTAGAGATGTAGTGAATGATAGGTTGGGACCGGTGCGCAGTGGGGTTTGGTGATCTACTTCCCGAAAGGTCCTATCTTGGACTTCTCCCCAGCATCACACAATATGAGCGTGGTGGTACGAGATGGGTTGGCCAGGTCACATGGGTAAAGTGTACAAACCCCTGCAGGGTGTAAAAACTGAGTACTTAGCCGTGTCCCCGGTTACGGACGATTGAGTTGCTTGATCTTGAGACTATGACATATTCTCACTCATCCTTATTTCTTAATTACTAAAATTTGATGGGTGAACTTAATGGGTTGCTGTGAATCAAATTGGTTTATGAAAGTAGGACAAATGTCTTTGAAATTGCAAGCTAACCAAAGCTTCACCAGCCAAATAAGCATGTAGAAGCTAGGTGCATTATCTCCTTATTTAGCCCTACTTGCCATACATTCCAAGTATTGACCCTTCGGGGCTGCTACGTTTTATGTTGCAGGTTATACCGATTATGAGTGATCGAATAGGTCGCCATACTCCACTCAACAGTTGTTCGCCTGTGGCACAATTGAAGATGGAGCCTACTATCTGTTTATGCTTCCGTATGCTACTTTGTTATTTGAGCTAGTCTTTGAGCTACGCATTATGTAATAATTACAGATTTTGGATCATTTGATGTAATAATGATGCACTGTTATATTCTTTGGTATTCATCTGTAATGTGTGTGCCAGTGAACCGATCCAGGGATTGGCACTATACACAGGAACTCAGCCTTATCAGACGAGGGTGTTACATGTAAGGTCAATTGGTTTTTCCGGCTAGCAAGGGTAGGATAACCGACAAGGCATGCAATGATCCTCTTATTCAGGTGCATTAAGGGTGTGTAGTACTTATGCAATTTATGTATGCATTTATGATCTATAATTTCAAGTGCATACATTGGTTATGCACTATCTCATTGACATGTTTGTCTTGTCCTGATTACCAGATACATCTCTACATAAATATATCATCCCTATTTTGTGAATACCGTTCCCTCTCTAGTTGCCTCTTCATTTCTTTAGGGCCTACATACATGATACGGTCAATTAAGAATCTATCCCCATCCATTATGTGAGTAACATGCAAAATTGTTTGACAATTACCTGCGTTGTGGGTGTTAGTGATGTCCTGAAATATGGTATGCTCCCCATTAGGAGCGGCAGCCGATGTAGCATCATGAGCTTCAATTATATAAATCACAGAGAAGATCATTAAATTAAGCCATTAGCGCCCAAACAATTTTAGAAGCATCAAGATGAAAGTCATTCTTACATATGGGCATGGTCAAGGGTGTATGTGGTACATCTTGCTCATCATTAAGCAGTGTAGCGGAAACCTGCTTATTTTCACAGGCTTGGCGACGTCTTTTCAGAATATCATCTTTATTTCAGGCATAATATTCTTTGTTCATTTGCCCCTTTGACTCTTTAGGGTCTAGATATTACATACCGCAAGTTAGCACATCATCAAAATTCTATCATGATTAATAAAAGTCAGGTTGCTCATACTTACCCAAGGAGTGGTTGTTGCTTATATCCTGAAATGGGCTGCAGGAATCCCGGTGATTGGGAGATGACATACCGTCGCCCTCCTGCAAATATCAAAAATCATTGAAATGTGGAATATAATGTGCACACCATATTTAAATCCAAAATCATTGAAATGTGGAATATAATGTGCACACCATATTTAAATCCAAAATCATTGAAATGTGGAATAATTTGCACACCATATCTAGACTTAGTTAATCATTGAAATGTAGAATATTAGGAAGAACTTTTCGCAAAAAAAAGAATATTAGGAAGAACTGGCTGACAAATCGGCAATTTCTTGTTTATTCGAAGATCTGTATATGATTATGATATTTTGGTTTATCTATTTTTCATCAAAATATTAGCCAAGGTCTATGTGCACATGCTGCCAATAGAATATTAGCTAAGAACTCGCTGAGGAAGAGCTAATCAATGAAGAAATGAAGAAAGGCAGAAACAAGGGAAATACTAAACTCGCTTTACCAAGGTATTTTTGCTGCAGTGCCCACACCCAATCTTCTCAATTCATTCCCATATAGAGGTATTTTTGATGTAGCATGGGAGCATTATAGTTAACTGATTATGTCTTTAATCGAATCCAATTTTGTAGGAGAAGAAAAGCAGAGTATAGTTAACTGAATACCATGTTTTACAGCACAGTGCAGTGTAGGATGTTGAGGTCGCCGTACAGGGAGTCGATTGGATTCCAGTCGTCTGGGTCAAGGGAGGTGAAGGAGAAACGGCTACCTATAAGGTCATCGTGCAGGGAGGCGATGGTGTGGTGCATGGTTGCAAGGTGGTCGTGCAGGCAGACGACTGGGCGTCGTCCAGCGCGGTGGTGAATTGAGGCGAATGGGTGTCTTTTTTTTAGGAAGGGAATGAATTTCATCCTTTTTTTTGAGTGAGGGAATGAATTGCAGAAACTAGGTGTCGTTTGGGGCGGTGGTGTAATTGATTTCATCATTTTCTAATACTTGAGTGATCGTAGGGATTCTGGAATGAAGTTAATGTCAGTTTCCTTTTTAGACAGCAGACCTGCGTGATTGTAGGAGATGCGGTAATTGTAAATTCCTTTGCGGTGGAGAATAGTCAGGCAAAGGAAATTGCTAAGTGCACACCGGCCCCGCTTAAAGTAATGGTGGCTGTTAGATATTGGTTGGACTCATCGTGCGGTTATGATTTGTGTGCGTATATAAGTGGGGGTGTACATAGAAAAGATATTATTTGACTGTTTAATAGTAGTGAAGATGAACAAAGAACAATGCTCAAAGAGAAAAATAAATAAAAGGAAACGCATTCAGGTAGTCAGGCCCTGCCCAACCGTCACCCATTGTTGGCCCAAACATGCCCTTTTATGTCTTTGCCCGCGTTCCAGCTCAGCTGCCAACATGTTGGTTGCAAGTCTGCATGACTTCAGGTCTTCAGGAACTCTCTCTAAAAAAAGGTCTTCAGGAACTCAAATTTGTGCGCCGTTCAGATTTGAAAGAATCACTTCGAATCAAATTGTTTTCGCTTCAGAAACTCGAATTCAATTAAGCTGGGTTGTGGGCTCGTGGCTGATGATGATCGGGTCACGAGCAGACGTCACTAGTATAATCAGGTCAAGCAGCACGTACGTACACAAGCCGATCGTGAGCGGCTTCCTTGACCACTGATGAGTGTGAACACCTACGCGGATCAAACCTGTCCGAGTAAGCCTGTCCTGATAACATGACGTGCTAATCTTGCTTAGACCATTGGTAGTTACTTACTTACCCGCGTAATCTCTCATCATTATCCGGGGATCTTCTCCAAGTCTTATTTAAAAAGGAACGCGGATATGTTCTAGGATGGCGGCGGAGGCACCGATCGAGCTCGTTAACCGTAGTACGTGTTCGTTAAAGAAAGGGCCCAGCAAGGTGCTTGGAGTTGGACATGTCACTATTGATAGATACATCATACCCGTACATGTACCTGTACCTGTACTGTACCATGGCACCTCCTGGGACCGCAATTCGCACAAAATGGAGGATTTGCTTGCACTAGTTATAAAAAAATGCAAGTGCACATCGATGTAACTCGCACTTGGTGGACAAGGCTGCACATGGACCCTTTATATGATTGCCCTTTCATAAAAAAAAATCGCTAATTTATTTTGGATTGGCTAAATGCAGTTGATAAGAAAGTTAAAAGTTAGATCCGAGTTGGTATATGTATTTTACTTGGGCCGTGGCATGTAAGGATTGAGTTTATAATTGACAAATTGAAAAAAAATACTTCCTTATCACTTTGGCGTCCCACCTGTATGTGGTCATGTTTCTAGCCGGAAGAGCTTCGTCGGACATGACTTTTGGGTGCAACCTTTCAGGAATGGTTGCACGTAGATTTATTCAACCTTTGAGGTTGGCTGCTTGATAGAAGGCACGTGTGGATGCACCGGTTGGTCCATGTATCGATCCTTGCCGATCTTTGAGACGTATTAAGTCTGAGACTTGACACTTGAATCTTAATAATGCAATAAGTATATAAATCAACCGATGCAGTGGCCGTGACTTCTTCCCCTTTTCGGAAAAAACATGAACCCTTTGTGAAAAGAAAAATCAAAAAAATACTACTAGATAGTACAAAAAAATGGTATATGTAGAGGATGTATGCTGCGTATGTCAAGTTTGAAACTAAAATACAAAAGTATGTAACTTGTGCGAAAACAATAAAATGTCCAAGCAACAATATAAGGATTGATTTTTTTTATCCAATGAATACGAAATTCTATTTTTTTGTGCGTAGGCCACTTATGATCATATTTTTTCTTGAATATTTGCAGGAGCAAGTATATTGAGGTAATATACACGTGCGTGATTTATTTCAACTGAAACATTGAAATAACATCTTTGAGATTTTTTGGAAATCAGGTTCACCTAGACCCAGGTTCTCGGCAATTTTTCTGTGCACATTGTCACTTTCGGAACAAAAAATTAACATAGAAATGAAAAGAGAAAATTGCACAAACCAGTAATTCTTAGGGCAGAAGTTGCACAAACCAGTAAGTCAAAAATTTCATTGCACGAACCAGCAACTCTGAGTATAATTGCTGCAACGACTACTAATGATCAGACTGCACAATTAAGCAAACACTGATAGCCACGATTGCCCTTGTACCTAACAGCCAGCGTGGATTTTGCCAACCCACAGTTCTACTTCCATATTTTGCCATAGCTAAAACTGTACAGCTACAGGAAAATGACAACAAAATTTCACAAGAAGAAAATACACATAAACTAAAAAAAGGACTAAGGACATCTTCACCGGTCCGACCGAATCCGTCCGGGCGCGTCCGCGCGGACGTGCGGGGCGTGCGCGGTCTCCCAGCGGCACGACCCATCCGGATCGACGCGTCCGGCTTGACCCATCGTCGCACCTAATTTGCGTGACCGATGCATCGGCACGGACACGGGCGGGTCGAGGGCGTATCCTCTCGCCACCGCCATCGCCAGAACCTCCCAGCGCCTCACCGCCACTGCCACAGCCACCGCTACCGGTAGCGATGAAGAAGCCGGGGTGGTTCAAGAAGGCCAAGAACGACCACGAGGCCGACGGATCCGGCTCGAGTGGCCGGCGCCATCAGGGGAGCGCCGTGTCGGGCTTCCTTTGTCGGCGTCTCCGTCGCTCGCTAGGAGGAGGAGGTCGTCCAACTCACCGGCCTCGTGGCGCAGTTGAACGCGGGGCAGCCGCTGCCACCGCCACCGCCCCCACAGTAGCCGCTACCGGGGTGAGCTGCTCCGCCCGCGCCGGGGTCGTATGCTCCGCCCGCGCTGGAGACGAATGCGTGGCCAGCGTGACCCGGCCAGGTGATCGACCAGCCAGCGCCCCCCGCACCCGCAACGGCACCAGCTCCGGGACTGCCACCGCCCCACCTCTGGACACCCCGGAGTATACCGACCTCGATCCATAGATGGACAGGGCGACACCGACGGCGGGGAGATCATCAGTAGCTAGGGCTAGAGCGGCCATTTTTTTTCTTTTTCATGTTTTTAGTGTAATATTTTGTAAATTATGTAACAACTTTGCCAGTTTACGCGCGAAATGTCTCGGTTTGAAATTCGAAAAAAATGTCGTGGTCCTGTTGGCCAAGTGCGGCTGGCCGGACAGCGACCCCAAAGTGACTGTGGCCCGACCCAAACAGAGAAATGGACGGTTCCAGTCACCCGTTTGGTTCAGCCCGGTGGAGATGCTCTAACACTTGAAAGAGAAAAATGATAGTACCATATCACATAATCAAACACATGAATTTCATCCAAAATGACAACAAGATATCACAAAAAGGAAATCCACATAAATTCCATCCAATTGATACCATTGCATTTTCTCAGCTCGTTTAGGCTCAGCGGGCCCCAATTGTCTAATACCAGACCTGGACAAAGGTCAATTATATCATTAGATCTTGTTGCAACCGCTGTATTTATAGAATTGCTGGTCTATGCAACGAATTTTTTGAATTGCTGGTCTGTGCAACGAATGTCCCAAGATTTACTGGTTTGCGCAATTTTCTCAAATGAAAAGATAGAGTAGACACTAGACAGTTGGGAGATGATTACGGTTACATGTCACTCTCTCAGCCGTCGCTAATCCATCCCCTCGCAGGGTATTTCTAGCTGTTCAGTGTAGGGAACGTACCGTGTGTGCCGTACGTGTTCATTAAGCTTCTTTGCACAGAGATGGCTCTGACGATCAGAGAGCGCAAGCTCCCGCAGCTGGACCTCCGCCCCTGCGCCTTCCGTTACTCGAACCCGCCCGTGCAGGCGCAGGCCTCGACGTCCGGCGAGTTCCGCGTGTCGGACTTCGACAGGCTCGACGTGCTCGGCCGCGGGAACGGCGGCCCCGTCTACAAGGTCGCGCACCGCCGCACGGGAACCCTGTACGCGCTCAAGGTGGTGCACGGCGGAGACCCCGGATCCAGCGCGGTCGAGGAGGCGGACGTCCTTCGGCGCGCCGACTCGCCGTACGTCGTGCGTTGTCACTCCGTCCTCCTGACGGCATCCGGCGACGCCGCCCTCCTGCTCGAGCTGGTGGACGGCGGCTCCCTCGACTCCGTCATGCGCCGCCGCGGAGCGTTCCCGGAGGCGGCGCTCGCGGAGGTCGCGGCGCAGGCGCTGTCCGGCCTCGCGTACCTCCACGCCCGCCGCATCGTCCACCGGGACGTCAAGCCGGCCAACCTCCTCGTCAGCACCGCCGGCGAGGTCAAGATCGCGGACTTCGGCATCGCCAAGGTGCTCTCCCGGCTCGGCTCCGGCTGCATCGAGTACGAGGGGACGACAGCCTACATGAGCCCCGAGCGGTTTGACTCGGAGCGCCGCCACGGCGCCGACCCCTGCGCTGCCGACGTGTGGGGTCTGGGGGTGACCATCCTGGAGCTGCTCATGGGGCGCTACCCGCTGCTTGCCGACGGGAAGAAGCCGACCTGGGCCGCACTCATGTGCGCCATCTGCTTCCGCGAGATGGAGACGGTCAGTGGCGCCGCGGCGTCGCCGGAGCTCCAGGGGTTCGTGGCAGTGTGCCTGCTCAAGGACCACACGAAGCGAGCGTCCGTCGCGCAGCTTCTCGCGCACCCTTTCGTGGCCGGGAGAGATGTGACGCCGTCCAAACAAGCGCTCCGGCGGCTGGTGGCCAGAGACTGAACTCTGGCAGTTCCACTTTAGATTGTCATAGCCGTTAACAGTTTGTACATAGTGGAGAAATGCAATACTAGATGTAAGTTGGCCCTTGGGCACCATCCTTACCGTCGATTAGTTGGAGATTAGTGCTAACAGTTACTCACAATGCTCCTTCCGCCTTATTCTTCGAGTCCAGTTAATTTTTGCACAACGCCCCTATCTTTTCAAGGTTTCTCACGTTCTCGTTTTGGATTCTTCGAGAGACAAACATTATTCACAGAGTAGCTTCCACACTGACCATGAAATCACATGGATTCATTAATTAGTAGATTTCACAAAAAAAACTTCATTTTTGGATACATGGATTTCGGATTAACAAACTCTTACCATTAAAAAAATTACAATCTCTTTTTCATATAAGTTTTTTTACAAAATATTTAACAAATATTCATAAATCATGCATAATTCATGGTAATTTGAAGAAATTTCCTAAGTTTCACACCAATTCAAATCCAGATTCATAGAAGATGCACATTATTAATTTAGTACCTCCCACACCGATAAAAGAAAATCACAGATCCATTGTGGATTCAACATGATACAAAAATTTATACATTATTTATTAAATATTCAAGAGACAAACACAATCACTTTTTCATATAAGGTTTTTTTACAGAATATTTAACAAATAGTCATGCATAGTTCATGGTAATTTGAAGAAATTTCCTCAGTTTCACACCAATTCCAATCAAGATTCATAGAGGATACACATGATCCATTTAGTAGCTCCCACACCGATAAAAAAATCAACAGATCCATTGTTGATTCACCATGATACAAAATTTTATACATTATTCATTAAATATTCATACACAACTATTGAGATAAATAATCATACACAGGATCCAACAAACTTTTGAAGATATATACTAGTTTCAACGGATCCGGTCAAGAAGCATAGAAGATTTATATACATGAAACACATAGTTCTCATAGGATTTTTTATAGTGTAAAAAAAACCTTAGTTTCATTTGTTCAGGTAGCTATATTTCAACCCAACCATCCCAGAAACATATCAGTTTCATAAATAATTCGGAAAAACATCTAAGAAGCATTTATAGAAATTTCGGATCAGATTTTTTCCGGATACAATAATCCAACAAACATTAACAAACTTCTTGTGATCCAATTGCATGTGCGTGATTTTTGTCCAAGAACCAACACAACAAAACATGAATATCCAGAAAGAAATAAGAAGAAGAAACAGGAAATCGTCTTTCAAGAACAAAGGTTAACAATACATCTAGGGTGGCCATGGATCTAGAATCTACACGCCCAGACTCGTGCCCTCGAAGCCCACATCGAAAGAGGAGAAGAGGACTGTGCTTTCTAGCACGGATCCATGGCATCGCTGCCCGCTGTCCAAAGTAGATCCATGGAGTCACTGGCGACATCGCCGGGTAGGGAAGAAATCCCTGGCTGCCACGCGTCGAACGGGATAGGATGCCTCGCCATGTTCGGGAGGCGGCGGTGCTGGAGCAGCAACTCGGTGTGTGGGAGGGGGCAGGGGAGGCGGCAACACTAGGTGAGGGGATAGTTCGTGCCGGGGTCACGGTAGGGATTAGGATTAGCTAGGACTTGGGAAGGGTAGTCCAGGAAGGGCAGCTGAAAGGATCGTATGGGCACCTAGAGGGGGGGGGGGAATAGGTGCTACTCTAAATTTTACTCCTTTTCAATTTAGGGTTTGACACAAAATGTAAATTCTCTAGATTATGCAACTAAGGTGAATTTACCTAAGTCAACCTAGCACAAGTACTAAGCAAGAACTAGATAAGTAAGGTGCGGTAAAGGATAGAAGTAACCAAAGTGGAGCGCTCGGAGTCACAAAGATTTGTTTCCCGTAGTTCCTTCCTTTTGACGGGAAGTACGTCTACGTTTCGAGAGGGGGTGGTTTCAAACCACCAACGCCACGCGAGGCCTCCCTTGTTCTACGATGAACCTCACCCCAAGGGGTTCGATTCACCTCTTCCACTATACGGCAAACTTCGAGGTGGAAGCCGGCACCTTTACAACGATTTTGGGGCACACATCCACAACTTAATTAGAGGCTCCCAAATACAAGCAAGCTGTCAAACAATCAAAGACAAGCTTGTAAGAACCAAATCAAAAGCTAGGGTTTCCAAAGAAACACTAGAGCATGGAGGCCCTCAAGTGAATGAGGGGGAAATGAAGATCTCTCTTGGTGAAGCTGTAGATCAAGGCCTCCTCTTTCGATTCTCCAAAGATCAATGACTTCGGATGGTTGGATGAAGAGATCTTGATAATTTGGTGGCTCAAATGGACATGGTGTTCTTGAGGTGAACGAGCAGCTGGAGGAGGGGGATAAGGTCCTCTATTTATAGCCTTTCACTCCACTGAACCGTTTTCTTACCGTTGGAGAAAAGTCAGACTGGAGACTCCGGTCTGCACACCGGAGACTCCGGTCTACACTGGAGACTCCGGTCAATCTCTGGACTGTCAAACAGAATGACCCAGCCCTCCTATGAGCCAAGTGAACCGGAGACTCCGGTCCCTCTACACCGGAGACTCCGATCTAAGACAAGGACCGGAGACTCTGAACCTTCCTCCGGAGCAAGCTCTAGACCACCTCTCTGGCTGACCCAGGCAGGAAACATGAGCCCCCTCTGGAGACTCCTGGGGAAACTCCGGACCACACTGGAGACTCCGGTCTTGGCACACCGGAGACTCCGGTCTAGAATTTCCAAGAGACAAGTAAATATGCAGGGAATGTTCCGCAGGCCAAGGGTCATTTTCACTTTGTAATATATCAACCTACAGACAATAGTAAACCGTAAAAAAGGTCTACTTGTTGTTAACGAACACCAAAAGTGATTATGATAGTAAATGTCCTTTCAATCTCCCTCTTTTTGGTGTTCGATGACAACAAGTGATTTTGCATGAAAAATAGTTTGCAATGACTTATGACAGAGTATGGACATGCTCCCCCTGCCTATGTGCACAAAGATAAACATGTAAAGCAAGCATGGTAGGTAGAACGTAGATAAAACACATAGTTCTCACACGAGTTACAATAATGTAGGAGCACCCACAGAGTCACACACAAATAGCAAATAGTGTCTCGCAATAACATAAGGCAAATAGGTATGAAGGTCGAGATAGCAAATAAGAATCAAATAGCCCAAGCCCATGCAAATCCCGATGACAATGTCTTATCCCCCTTTGGCATCAAAACACCGAAAAAGGGAAAAGACCTAAGCTAGTGCCCCAACAGATCAGTAGTCCTCGTCATCATCCTCCTCGACCTCCTCATCCATATCCTGATCCTCATCATCATCATCATCATAGTCCTCATCACCATCTGGAGCAGCAGGTCCTTTGCCATGAGGGCGAGAAGAGGAGGTACCTTGGTACCCATACCCAGAAGTGACATCAGAAAAGGTCTTCCAATCAACCAAGCTGTCCTGTTGGGCATTCCATGCCCCAAAAGAAAGAGTGTAGTCTGACTCGGTGGAAGGCTAAGCGCCATGCTCATCAGTGTACTCATCCTCACCTTCCTCATCATTCGCTTCACCCTGAGCCTTGATCTCCTTGAGTAGTTTCTCTATGCGACGGTTGCTCTTGTAGGAGGCATGTTGTTTCTTACAGATGTCCACATTCATACAACACAGGGTCCTCTCCCAGAATGAGGCCTTCTTGACCTTCTCATGTACATAGTCATATGTCATGGGAGGAAGAGGTGCATTGGAAGCATTCTTCCTCCGAGCTCTAGTAGGAGAGGGGGCCCTCTCGGTCTCTGAGATCTTCTCCTCCACATGGGCATGGGAGCGTGTAGGAGGAGCCCTCATGTCCCTCTTCTGCTGCAGAGATACAAGGTTGTGCTCGGTAAGGTTGGGAGGCAAGGCAAGTGGAGAACCATGTTCATGTGTGTTGATGAGTCTCATGACAAGTGGTGCATATGGTGGAGCCTTCTTGTATAAGATGGCATGGTACATCTCCTCAAATATGTAATCCATAACATCAATAGGATTTGCATCTGCCTCGGCGCCAGCCATGTAAATCCTGTGGGTATGATACAGCAAGTTGACCAAACCACATCTGATGGCATCATCATTCCCAGCACTAGGGGAAATGGTATGGCGGAAGATCCTCAACATCAGATTGTAGAGAGGCTTGAGTCCCTTGGACCCGCCCACAACACCCTCGCTGCCATACAAAGGGGCAAGCTTGTTCTTGTTTACCCCAAGAGCTGCTGAGTGCATGCGTACCCCCACATGAGTGGACACACCCTGGAAGGTCTCAAATATGGCCTCAACAAAGTCATAGAAAGTTGTAGAGCAGCGGTGAGCACCAGTCATCCAAGTCATAGTCCTGGCTTGGTCAGTCCCAAACACAACTGTGGCATAAAACTACTGCACAAGGGTGATGTTGTAGTCTTCACGGAGCTCCATCAAGTTGAACAACCCTAACTTCTCACTAATCCATAGTGCATCCAAGAAGTAGGAGCTCTTCCTCATCTGTTCAACACTTAGGTACTTCTGGGGGCACACATGCAATCTCTTGAGCATGCTGTAAATGTCTTTCATGAAGACAGCTTGCACCTTCCTCCAATAGCATGGGTCTTCAATGTTGCGAGGTAGTGCATAGAAGGCAGTCTTGTGCAGCTCATGGCATGCGAGCCAAAGACTGAAGGTTGTCGTATTTTGTTCTCTTGGCACGGTTTTCTTCCTCAGCCTTTTCCTGCTCCCTCCTCATATAGGCTCCATCACAGGCCTGTTGCCTCTGGTTGGACGGGGGCACAATGTACTAATCCTCAAACTCATCGTAGCGAGGATCCACTCTCTTCATCTTGGCCTTGGTGCGAGAAGGACGATGAGAGCTAGAACCTGTGAACAGCAGCGAGGGACATAGCATGGAGGTAAGTATATATGTCCCAAGGAGGCAACACAGGACCCTTGAGGCCTTGCAAGATATGTTTGATCCAAACCACACCGAAGACTTGATACATTGCTAACGTATCCATAATTTTTGATGTTCCATGCTTGGTTTTATATACTTTCTTATGTTTTATCCACACTTTGGAGTACTTTTCATATGATTTCTTGGACTAACCTATTAACAAGATGCCACAGTGCCAGTTGCCTGTTTTCTTCTGTTTTTGGTTTCAGGAAGTCAGAAAATGAATATTCTCGGAATTGGACGGGACAAAAGCTAAAGTCAATATTTCACCGGGGGGAACACGGAGCCAAAAGACGAGACGGAGAGGGACCAGGGGCCAGCCACACCATAGGGTGGCGCGGGTCCCCCTTGGCCGCGCTACCAGGTGGTGTAGGCCCCTCCGGCCTCCACCGACCTTGCCCTTTCGCCTATATATTCCTCCCGATGCGAAAACCCTAAATCATCAAGCCTCCAGCCATGAAAAGTTCCGCAGCGCCGCTGCCACCGAAGGGGAGATTCGGGGGACAGAAAGTCTCTGTTCTGGCACCCTGCCGGGACGGGGAAGTGCCCCCGAAGCCATCTCCATCGATCTCCACCACCATCTCCATCACCATTACCGATTCCCATGATGAGGAGGGAGTAGTTCTCTCTCGAGGCTAAGGGTTCTACCAGTAGCTATGTGTTCATCTCTCTCTACGCATGATCTTATTGAGATCATGAGCTTGTAATCTATAGATCTACCTTGCTACGCAAGTGCTTTAATAGATCTCTGCTCTCCCCTTGTGTGTGAAAGTGACAGCGTGCACACCATGGTGGCACTTAGGCTAGAGATTACAAATACTTGTTATGAGTTATATTTGGAGTTGGATGTCTTTATGAAATTGTGGTGTTTGTTGGAACCATCTAGTGCTCAAGGTGATAGTGTGGGGTTTTCTAGATGGGGAAGGCTTTTACTTTGAGGTGTGCTGTTATAGCCCTACCATCGATTAGAGTGTCCAACCAGAGAGTAGTATCATGAAGATAATATATTTATGAGAGAGTGTTCACTAGTGAAAGTATGATCCCTAGGCCTTGTTTCTAAGCATTGATACACCGTTTGCATCTAGATCTGTTACATGTTTGCTTGTTTCCATCTTTATTTCAGTTTACCTTTAGTCTCTTCCACGCCATCAAGTTATCTTCTATCACCGTTACCACTTATAATTATCCATACCACTTGTATTTCACTATCTCTTCGCTGAACTAGTGCACCTATACACCTGAAAAGTGTATTGGGTGTGTTGGGGACACAAGAGACTTCTTGTATCTTGATTGCAGGGTTGCTTGAGAGGGAATACCTTTGACCACTTCCTCCTTGAGTTCGATAAACCTTGGGTGATCCACTTAAGGGAAAACTTGCTGCTGTTCTACAAACCTCTGCACTTGGAGGCCCAACAACTGTCTACAAGAATAGAAGTGCATAGACATCAAGCTATTTTCTGGCGCCGTTGCTGGGGAGGTAAGGTAAAAGGTATTCACACCGGAGGATTAAAGAAGAAGAACCTCCCATGGCAAACGCCTATTTTCTAGCGCCGTTAACAGGGAGGGAAGGTAAAAGGTACTCACATCCTCCGGTGTGAGTGCTTGAAGTTATTTCCTTTAGATTCTGTGATTTTGTCTTTTTATTTCTTGTTTTCACTAGTTAGGCTTAACGGAAAACAACAACAAAATTAGAGAGCTTTATAGTATTTATCTTGATTTAGGACATGAAGTGTTTAAGGAGAAAATTAAAAAACCTATGGAACTTTATTTGCGTGCTAATAGCAATGTTATTAGTATGAATTCTTTGAACACCATTATTTCTAATGCTATGGAAAATTCTAAGCTTGGGGAAGCTGGTTTTGATGAGAATGATCTTTTTAGTCCCCCAAGCACGGAGGAGAAAATTTACTTTGATGATGCTATGCCTTCAATATATGATGATTACAATGATGAGTATGATATTTTCAGTCCACCTACTATTGAGGAGAAAATTAATTATGATTATAATATGCCTCCTATATTTGATTATTATGGTGACGAGAATAATAATGATAGCTATTTTGTTGAATTTGCTCTCACTACAATTAATAAGAATGACTATGCTTATGTGGGGAGTATTAATTCTTTTATGTATGTGGCTCATGATAAGAATGTTTTATGTGATAGTTATATTGTTAATTTTATTCATGATGCTACTGAAGGTTATTATGAGAGAGGGAAACATGGTTTTATGTGTCTCAACAATATTAAGTTTCCCCTCTTTATGTTGAAAATTTTGAAGCTGCACTTGTTTTGCTTTCCTATGCTTGTTGTTTTGTGCATTCATGACTTGTTTCTTTACAAGATTCCTATGCATAGGAAGTGAGTTAGACTTAAATGTGCTTTGAATTTTCTTCTTGATGCTCACTTTTACTTAAATTCATATTTCTTATGTGAGCATCTTATCAAACTATCATGCCTAACTTAAAGGCGTTAAAGAAAAGTACTTATTGGGAGATAACCAAAAAGTTTTAGATGAGTCTTGAAAGTTATTACCTCTGTAATAACCGCTCCTTCTCATTTTTATTTGTTTTTTGTGCCAAGAGTAACCTCTAATGAGAGAGAAGTAATGATTGGGAAAGTTGCTGTCCCGAAACAGATTTCTGTGCTTCACCGTAAAAATTCTTCTACAATATCTGTACGCCCTTTTGAGGCGTGAATTTTTGTGCTTCTTCCCCAGGTTGTTATCTAACTTTCGTTAGTTCAACACTTTTTGATTTGGGCAACAGAAGGTCTTCGAAAAAATTCCTCTTTACCTACTGGTCTGTTTTGACAGATTTCTGCCATTTTCTGCATTTGCTTCTTGTTGGTTCCTTTATGAGTTCTTTTGGGGAATTGATCTTTTTGAGGGAAGTGATACTGTAGCTAGTGTTTTAATGGAAGTTTTATTGGTGTTAGAACTGAACCTAAAGACTTATTATCTTGAGTGTACTAATATTGCTAATAAAGATTGTGTGAAATTTTGTATGAAGGAAAAATTTCAGGTGTATGGAAGGAATGAGTAATGAGATGAAGGATGGACTAAAGCTAAAACTTAGGGATACCATGCGTGTCACCCCAAGAAATATCCAAGAAGTACAAGCATCAAAGCTTGGGGATTCCCAAGGCATCCCCCTCTTCATCAATAAAAATCTCAGGTTTCTTCCAAACACTTCATTTTTATTGTTTCATGCACAGTTGTGTTGTTCTTGGAGCATCTTCTTTTTTGTTTTCGTTGTGGTTTTTTGTTTGCTTTGTTTTCTTAGTTTGGTGAATAAATTGGTTGGACCCCCTCTTTCATACATTGGTTTTCAAATAGTTTGGTTTGGATTGGAAAAGAGTAGGAAAGTTCATGCTTAAGTGGTAAAGAGAGCTTGTTTTTGGCTGTGGCCTATGCTTTGTCATGCCATGCTTGATATTGTTTTGGCTTTATGCTTAGTATTCTTTGCTGTATCATGACATCTTAAATAATTGAGATTTCTTAATGTGTTTTGGATGAATCATGCGTTGTTTTAGCATATTAAAGCATAGTATTGTGGTATTCTCCTTTGATGCTTTATTTGGGTTGACTTGGCACATGCTCACACCATGTTATGACTATCCCAAGTCACCATAAGCCTTTATGATCCTTTAGTTTTCAACTTGCAGTATCACTTTATGCTTTGATCAATGATGTTTTGTCGCTCTGCATGATTATGGCCATTATTGTTCTCTTAGTTTGTCGCTCCCAGTCTTTTGCTAGCCTCCGTAATAAAGTGTGAGTTCCACTCATGCATCCAACTCCTTAAACCAAGTTATTCCAAAGAGTCCACCATACCTACCTATTAGCATTTGCTATTCCAAGTATATTCATGCTTTTATCTACCTTCCGAATTAAACTTGTTATGTGAAAATTAGTGATTAAAGCTCTCACGAACTTGATGGCACACTTTACTTTTCTTGCATTTAAAAAACTTGAACCATTGGGTCCTTCTTTGTTGCGTATATGCTTGCGCTTTATAAGTTCAAATTAGCAGAACCATGTATCATGGGGAACGCTTTCAACATTGCACTTGTACTTTGTACCCCGTTGATATCATGTTCTTTTGCTTATGGATCCCGGTGGTGTGAAATAAAAGTGGAACTTGTAAGATCATGGAGTTTGTATGTGTGTTAGAGAAACGCCTGGGCCGTTAGCCTAAGCCATGCCTAATCATGGTGGAAACTTGCAGCATCACCGTAATGAGCACTCTATGAAGCATCCTCAATAAAAACCTATGCAAATAGCAAATAAAAAGATCGCTGAGATGCTCATTGTCTGCTTGCCTTGTCATTTTGATTATGGGATAGCTCCTGTATCATGTGCAAGGGGTACCCCGTTGGCGGTTCTTTATGATACATATGTACTTACAATGACAAGAGCTTACTTGTGACTAAAGTTGAGTAGCATGAGGTTCGGTCTTCATAAGTAAGGGGCATGAGATTTCGGCTTATAACTTGTCAAGCATATCCTCTTAGTTGTGTCACTTTAACCTTAATCACTTCAAGATGCTTATGATAGGGGCAATGAGAGATGAAAGCTATAAGTACCATAATTTTTGGAAGCTCTTTATGAAACTTGAATCTCTACTTCCTTCTATGAAGGCCTTTCTTCCACTTATATATTGAGTCTCCACCTTCTACCTTTATGCACTTACTTTGAGAGCATAGTGGCCATTCTTAGTTCTATGTGCACTGTCCCAAGACTTGTTGATTGATGCATAGCTTTGATATTGCTTGTTTTAAACTATTTGTATCTAGTCACTCTTATGAACTTTGAAGGTGTCCTATGCATTTATATTTGCTACTCTATGAGGGACAAGCTGAATACTATTATGCTATGTTTTCTTTATGTGAAACAAACAAACGTCTTGCAAAGCATTGTTATTCATGAATCTTTTGTTTGTGCCTTTTCATGTTGCAACATAGTTTCTTTGTCTTATTGCTAGAACTTTGTCTTTCATGTTATGATTGAAGTACTATGATCCCAGCTTTGAATGTTTTACAAATACTTTGATCAAGTTTATGATGGTGCATGTCACCTCAAAAATTATTATTTCTTTTTATCACTTACCTACTCGAGGACGAGCAGGAGTTAAGCTTGGGGATGTTGATACGTTGCTAATGTATCCATAATTTTTGATGTTCCATGCTTGGTTTTATCTACTTTCTTATGTTTTGTCCACACTTTGGAGTACTTTTCATATGATTTCTTGGACTAACCTATGAATAAGATGCCATAGTGCCAGTTGCCTGTTTTCTGCTGTTTTTGGTTTCAGGAAGTCAGAAAATGAATATTCTCGGAATTGGACGGGACAAAAGCTAAAGTCAATATTTCACCGGGGGGAACACGGAGCCAGAAGACGAGACAGAGAGGGGCCAGGGGCCAGCCACACCATAGGGTGGCGCGGGTCCCCCTTGGCCGCGCCACCAGGTGGTGTGGGCCCCTCCGGCCTCCACCGACCTTGCGCTTTCGCCTATATATTCCTCCCGATGCGAAAACCCTAAATCATCAAGCCTCCAGCCACAAAAAGTTCTGCAGCGCTGACGCCACCGAAGGGGAGATTTGGGGGACAGAAAGTCTCTGTTTCGCACCCTGCCGGGACGGGGAAGTACCCCCGAAGCCATCTCCATCGATCTCCACCACCATCTCCATCACCACTGCTGATTCCCATGATGAGGAGGGAATAGTTCTCTCTCGAGGCTAAGGGTTCTACCGGTAGCTATGTGTTCATCTCTCTCTCTCTATGCATGATCATATTGTGATCATGAGCTTTGTAATCAAGTAGATCTACCTTGCTACTCAAGTGCTTTAATAGATCTCTGGCTCTCCCCATGTGTGTGAAGTTGACAGTGTGCACACCATGGTGGCACTTAGGCTAGAGATTACAAATACTTGTTATGAGTTATATTTGGAGTTGGATGTCTTTATGAAATTGTGGTGTTTGTTGGAACCATCTAGTGCTCAAGGTGATAGTGTGGGGTTTTCTAGATGGGGAAGGCTTTTACTTTGAGGTGTGCTGTTATAGCCCTACCATCGATTAGAGTGTCCAACTAGAGAGTAGTTAAGAGTAGTATCATGAAGATAATATATTTATGAGAGAGTGTTCACTAGTGAAAGTATGATCCCTAGGCCTTGTTTCTAAGCATTGATACACCGTTTGCATCTAGATCTGTTACATGTTTGCTTGCTTCCATCTTTATTTAAGTTTACCTTTAGTCTCTTCCACGCCATCAAGTTATCTTCTATCACTGTTACCACTTATAATTATCCATACCACTTGTATTTCACTATCTCTTCGCCGAACTAGTGCACCTATACACCTGACAAGTGTATTGGGTGTGTTGGGGACACAAGAGACTTCTTGTATCTTGATTGCAGGGTTGCTTGAGAGGGAATACCTTTGACCACTTCCTCCCTAAGTTCGATAAACCTTGGGTGATCCACTTAAGGGAAAACTTGTTGCTGTTCTACAAACCTCTGCACTTGGAGGCCCAACAACTATCTACAAGAATAGAAGTGCGTAGACATCAAGACTCCATGGTCCACATCGGAGTCTCCGGCTCAGACCAGAGTCTCCGGTACAAGGGATCGGAGTATCCGGCCTGGACTAGAGTCTCCGGCCCTGAGGCCGGAGTCTCTGGTCGGGAGACTTGAGAGTAGACCAGGGAGGCTCCAGTAGTGTTGAATCCAACAGATCGGGCAGGGGAACAAGGGTAAACTGGTCGTGTGCACACGAGCAAGAGATTCCCGTGGGAAAAAATAGTACCAATCCTCAAAAATAAGGCAAGGGATGAACCCTAGGTGATAAAAGAGGAGGAGAGGTACCATATCTATCCATGGGAATGATTCCACCGTTGGGAATCCCCCAATGGTGGAGGGGAGAAGATTGGCCAGTGGCACGGCAGGTCCCGGGGGCTTCTTGACCTCCGGGGAGGAGATTTGGGAGAGGAGGCGACGGGTTAGAGAGGGAAGGACGGGGGTGGATGAATGAAACTGTTGTTTCAGTTCACCCCATCCCCCCACTAAGTGGACAGAAACCGTCTGGACCAGAGACTCCGGTCTACCTCGGAGACTCCGGCCCATGCCGGAGACTCCGGTGTGAGCACACCGGAGACTCCGGTCCTCCTCGACCAAAAACTCCAAGAGTTGTGTATGGGGACATATATTAGATAAAGAGAGTTTACAAGACAGAGAGTAGGCTTGGGTTAAGATGACATACTGTGAAAAATCAAGGAAACCATAGAAATCTATGCAAATGTTCATTAACGCGCCAAATAAACCCGAACTAAGAACCAACTCTTCAAGTGAGAAAAAGGGTGGTGGCCGAAGCCACCATGTAAGAGTTTGTGGCATGACACCACGGGGAATTATCCTTGGGTTCATAGCCACTACTCAACAATGACGCTCATATATCACTAAATGATACTAAGAGGATTGAATTTCTTAATGTTGGCATTATGGGGGAGGGATAGTCCAATGGATTAGAACCGCACTCCCCTATCTCCATGCCTGCACCTAAACCAAATAAGGGTCAAGATATATGTGAGTATTCACGATGATCAAGTCAAGCTCCTAGAATCTACGATATTTAGTTCATTCCTCAAATAACAAAACCTTGCTTCATCAAGTGGCTTCGTGAAGATGTCAGCAAGTTGGTCTTTGGTTGATACATAGGATAGCTCAATATCACCACGAGCAACATGATCTCTAATGAAGTCATGACGAATCTCAATATGTTTTGTCCTTGTATGATCCAGTGGGTTATATGCAATCTTGATAGCACTTTCATTGTCACATAGAAGAGGCACTTTGTCACAATGGACACCGTATTCCTTTAAAGTTTGCCTCATCCATAGAAATTGTGTACAAGCACTAGCAGCTGCCACATACTCGGCTTCGGCGGTGGAGAGAGATATACAATTTTGCTTCTTAGAAGACCATGATACATCCAAAACGTATCTCCTGAACACTTTTGCTATTGTTTTTCCTCTAAACTTGTCTGAATTGGATGCAACTAACACGGACTGACGCTGTTTTCAACAGAATTACCTTGGTGTCTAGTTTTTGTGCAGAAAATCAACTATCAGGAAAAATCCCCGAAAATATGCCAAAAATCCTATTTCGCCAGAAGATTCACGGAGCCAGAATATGAGATGGAGTGGGGTTGGGGCCTGGCCACACCACCTGGCCGTGCGGGCTGGGCCTTGCCACGCCAGGGGGTGGTCTGGCCGCCCCAGAAACCCCCTCGGTCTCCCTCTTCGCCTATAAGTTGCCTTCTGACCTAAAAACTCAGGGGGTTCGACGTTTTTCTAGAAGGAGTTCCGCTGCGCTGCCACCACCAGATTCCGCGATTCGAAACCAGAAACTCCGTTCTGGAACCCTGCCAGGATGGGGAATTGGAGGAGATCATCGCCATCATCACCACCATCGCTCCTCCATCGACCATCCATATTTCCCCCATCTATGAGTGAGTAATCCCCCGCTGTAGGCTATGGGGATGGTAGGGATTGGATGAGATCGTTCATGTAATGGCATCAGATTGTTATGGCATGGTGCCTAGTATCTTTTATTAGTGCTTTATGACTTTGTTGCGACTTGTTGTGCTTAATGCTTGTCACTAGGGCCCGAGTGCCATGATTTCAGATCTGAACTTATTATTGATTCATTATGATAGTATTGTTCTTGGTATTATCTACAAGTTGTATACACACATTGTTGTCCAGAACCTATGGCCCATAAGTGACAGAAATCAGGATAACCGGAAGGGAATGGCTTTGATGTGAGGATTACATGTGTTCACGGAGTGTTAATGCTTTGCTCCGGTGCTCTATTAAAAGGAGCACCTTAATTGCCAGTAGTTCCCTAGAGGCCCCGCTACAAACAGGCTGGCAGGACAAAAGATGTTGTGCAAGTTCTCATTGCGAGCACGTATGACTATATATGGAACACATGCCTAGGATTGTCTAGTACTTGGGTGCTTTATCTTATTTATCTGCAATTGCCCTATGATCTGATTGCTATGTGAATTGTCTTGTCCATGCAACGCCCGTCCATCCATCCCTATGCCTACCGCGCTTTAATCCTACTGTTTGCTGCAATTGTTACTACTGTCTTTACTTTACTACTGCTATTACTTTACTATTGCTACTACAAAACGGTTGCTACTGATAAACTGCTGTGAGCAAGATTGTTCCCAGGTGCAGCTGAATTGACAACTCAGTTGTTAAGGCTTATAAATATTCTTTGGCTCCCCTTGTGTCGAATCAATAAATTGGGTTTCACTTCCCTCGAAAATACTACGATACACCCCCTATACTTGTGGGTCGTCAAGACTATTTTCTGGTGCCGTTTCCGGGGAGCATAGCTTTATTTATCAAGTCCACTCGGAATCACTGTTGTTCGCTGCCATCCATCCATCATGGGTAAGTCTCGTGATGGCAAGATTCCTATTTTACCATCCACTACAAGAAGAGGTACGGTTCTGAACACCTATGTTGCTCTTGATTCACCATCTGTTATGAGTAAGTTCCTTACACCACCACATACACATGCTACACACATTGCTACTACTACTGAATCTGAAACTTCTGAAACTTATGATGCTGATTCTACTGTGCTTGATAATAGTGGTTCATTAGGTCCTTTCCTAGATGCTACGATTGCTAGAACTATAGCTGGAAATACTGAAACTCCTAATGAAGACACTACTACACCTGTTAGTTCACCTGAGTCTAGAGGAAGCTATGATATTGAAGACGGTTATATTGAGATGACCGATGAATTTATTAAAGAATGTCAAAACACCCATGATAGGAGTGCTGCTAAGAGTCTCCTTGAGAGGAGTACTATACAACCCAAATTATCTCCTAATGCTAAGTTTGCCGCTTCTCCCATAAACATTAAAGATAAATATTATGATTTCTCTCTTGATCTATCCTATATAGATATTGTTGAGAAAGAACTTTTTTGTGGGACTAAGAATGAAAGTGCGGTACCACATATGACTGAGCTTTCTACCATGAGTGGCTTGTTTTCTGATGATATTAAGATGCGCACCTACTTTGTTGCTAAGATTTTCCCTTTTTCACTAAAAGGAGAAGCTAAAACTTGGTTTAGTAATCTACCTCCTGGATCTATTGATAGCCATGATTGCTTGGTAGTAGATGAACCACCACCTGCTGAGAATGATGCTTTTAAAATACCTACAAGAATTATTGATCGTGTTATGGATAACTACTATGTTGGGGATGGAACTGTCCATCCTGGTGACCATTTTCTCTTTATACATGAATTATGCGGGTTGTTCAAGTGTGCAGGTATTACTACAGATCAAGTCAAGAAGAAGTTATTTTCATTATCACTAAAAGGAAGAGCCGAGGAATGGTATAAGCTATTGAAGAATGGTCAAGCTCTTGAATGGGAGGAAATAGTGCCTCTCTTTTACTCAAAGTTTTATCCTCCTAGTGAGATTCATAAAGATCAGAATCAAATATACAATTTTTGGCCTCTTGATGGAGAGAGTACAGCTCAAGCTTGGGGGAGATTGAAGTTACTAATGCTCAAATTTCCCATTCATGAGCTCCCCAACAATATTATTATCAATAACTTTTATGCAAGGCTTTCTCTTCATGATAAGGATTTATTGGATGCTTTTGTGCTAGATCATTCACTCTCATGGAAGAAGAAGCTAAATGGGATCTTCTGGACCGTATTCAAGATAATGCTGAAGCTTGGGAGAGTGACAAAGGTAGAAAGTCAGGTATAAATTACGATTATGAATGCATTGAATCTTTTATGAGAACTGATGACTTTCAAAATATTAAAAATGCTTATGGTCTAGACTCTCAAGCTATTGCTTCTTATTTTAAGGATTTTGCTTCCTATATTGAAGTGCCTAAAAAGAAGTGGAATAAGTATCATGAACCTTATAAAGATATTGCTAAGAGTGTTCCTGCAAGAAATACTGAAGTTTATACTTCTAATCATGTTTTACCCGAACCTTACATTGAGAAAATGCCTTTCCTAGTTAAGATAAGGGAACATTCTATGATAGCTAGTATGGTTGATGAAAGTATACGCAAAGCTGTTGAACCTGATAAACAAGTGGTTGATGAACCTATAATAGCAAATGTGAAAAACTTTGTTACTAAATATGAAGAAGAGGGACACCCTATCATTTGTAAGGATACCTCTAATATTGTTTCACAATGTAGTGCTATGAGAGCTAGCATTCCTGTGTTTTCTGTTAGAATAAGTGATCATTGTTACGATGGCCCTTGTGATAGTTATATTGTCAAGTTTATGCATGATACTGAAAGTTACTATGAGAGAGGGAAAAGTTTTCTTATGCATCTCAATAATATCAAGTTTCCCCGTTTTATGCTGAAAGTTTTTATGTTGCACTTATTTTGCCTTCCTATGCTAGTAGCCTCCGGTTTCAACAACTTGTTGGTTTACAAAATTCCCTTGCATAGGAAGTGGGTTAGAATTAAATGTGTGTATTTTTGCTTCTTAATGCTCTCTTTCACTTCAATTCATATTCTTATGTGAGCATCTTCAAAATTATCATGCCCATCTTAATGGCTATAAAGAAAGAGTTTTTTGGGAGACAACCCAATTTATTTTTGCTATTAGTTTGTTTTTGTTTCTTTGAGTCTTGGAAGTTATTACTTCGGTAATAACATCTCCTTACCCTTTTTGTTTGGTTTTTGTATCAAGATCAACCTCTAATGAGAGAGAAGTAATATTTGGGGAAGTTCCTGTCCCAAAACAGATTTTTGTGCTTCACCGTAAAAATTCATGAGAGATCTCTGTATGTTGGATTGAGCTGTAATTTTTTGTGCTTCTGACCCAGGTTGTTATTTAAATTTCGTTAGTTTTGCAATTTTTGATTTGAGCAACAGAAGATTTTCGAAAAAATTGATCTTTACCTGCTGGTCTGTTTTGACAGATTTTGCCACTCTTGCATTTGCTTCTTTAATCGATTTCCTTTTTGAATTCTTTTTGGGTTTTTGGAAAGATTTGCGACAGTAGCTTATGTTTTGAT
This sequence comes from Avena eriantha, assembly GCA_910589775.1. Lineage (NCBI taxonomy): Eukaryota > Viridiplantae > Streptophyta > Magnoliopsida > Poales > Poaceae > Avena > Avena eriantha. Next base: position 167,283,136 of record OU342743.1, on the reverse strand, counting down.
GGTTTTCAGTTGAAGTTAGACTCAAAAGGTTTTATCACTTCACTTATACTAATGTTGCTAATGAGAACTATGTGAAGTTTTGTGTGAGAAATTTCCAGGTAATGGAGATAATGGTGTAATAAGGAAGTGAAAGGTTTCATGACTCAAGTAATTAGTGTATGAAGAAGAAGATATTGATGTTATTCAAGTGGTGACTCCGGAAGAATCTACTAGATACCAAATTCAGAGACCTGCAGGGTCCGTTTTCGAATAGGTAACAATTTTGGTAAGAAAAGTTCCTCAAAAATACTATCCAATTATATTTTTGCAGTTTTTAGCCAATAAGGAAAGCTACGAAGCGAAAGAGGGATGGAAACAGAGCCAGGGTGGCTCACACCACCATGTGGCGCGAGCCCACCCCTGGCCGCGCCACCAGGTGGTGTGGCCACTCCGGACTCCGCCCCCGACTCGTTTTCTCCCAGTACCTTCCTTTTGTTGTGAAACTTCGTAATATATAATCCTCCGGACCCCCAGAGGTTCGTATATTGTGTTTTCGTCGTGTTTTTGTTTCGATCTGTTTCTACCAGGAACTATCTTTGAAAGCTTTGAAGCACAATGGTGTCCGCCAAGGATAAAGGAAAGGAGCCTATGGAGGAAGATCTGCAAGACCCTAGGCAGGAGAAGGAGATCAAGAGTGAAGACAAAGAGGAAGCAAAGCACACCGGCACTACCATTGCAAGCATTGGAGTGGTGGCAAACCCTGCCAGGACTATGCCAATTGGAGGGAAGCCTTCTCATCACCGTTCAGATCCCTAGTCACTTCCTCCATGCACCAAGAATCCTTTCCATACTCTTATCCATGAGCATCAATACCAGAATATGCCCAAGGAGAAATTACCCTCCAATTGGGATTTTCCTCGTTCTAGCCATGCAGGGAAAGAAGGCTCCAAGAAGGAAGAGTGGAAAAAGAATCACAAGAGCTGGGATCCACAATCTGACATGATCATGCACTACATCGAGCACAACTCGGAGTTGATACTCTCACCTTCAATATTGAGGACTTGGGGAAATTGATCAAAGAGCTCATCAAGAGGATACCACCACCACCACCAAAGGAGTAATTCGTCATCAGGTTTGGCATCCCCTTGGTTTGATCCAAGCTTGGGGGAGTGCCGCGGTATCATATCACTATCTTCTATCTTTTTACCCTTTTTATTAGAGTCATATCATGAATAGAGAAGTTATCATGTAGGATGGTTTGCATTATGGAAGTGTCCCCTCTCTCGTTAGATATGTATCCCTTGGTGTGAGTTGCCGTTATGGAATATTAATGAGAAGTTCTATCATTTACTCTTTTGCATAACTTATTTTAGTTTTCAATTCGTGGCTATATGATTGATCTTGTAGTTAGTATTGGTATCACTTTGGGATCATTGAGTTAATTTAGTTGGTTTTGGCAAACCTGACTCGGTCAGTAGCAACACTATTTTGAGAGTTGAATGAAAAGATAAAAGTACTCCAAAGAAAAATTATTTCATCATCTTTCTTTCTTGATTTCCTCATAAGTCTAGTATTCTCTAGTTAAGATCTTTTGTGCTTCCAAGGAACATTGCATGTTTCTCTTTATCACTTGTATGTTTTTTTGTTTCCTTCAATTCTTATACTTGCTACCCAGCCTTGCTAGCCAAAAACCTGTACTGAGAGGGAATTCTTCTCTAGCATCCAATCCTTAAACCAAAACCTATGCCATTTGTGTCCACCATACCTACCTATTAGCACTATTGCTATTCCAAGTAAATTCTTGTTTTATCTACCTTCCAAATTAAACTTGTTATGTGAAAATTAGTGATTAAAGCTCTCACGAACTTGATGGCACACTTTAATTTTCTTGCACTTAATAAACTTGAACCATTGGGTCCTTCTTTGTTGCGTATATGCTTGCGCTTTATGAGTTGGAGTTAGCAGAACCATGTATCATGGGGAACGCTTTCAACACTACCATGTGATACATTGCTAACGTATCCATAATTTTTGATGTTCCATGCTTGGTTTTATATACTTTCTTGTGTTTTGTCCACACTTTGGAGTACTTTTCATATGATTTCTTGGACTAACCTATTAACAAGTGCCACAGTGCCAGTTGCCTGTTTTCTACTGTTTTTGGTTCCAGGAAAGTCAGAAAATCCATATTCTCGGAATTGGACCGGACAAAAGCCAAAGTTGATATTTTCTCGGAAGACTCACGAAGCCAGAAGGAGAGTCGGAGAGGGGCCACAGGGTGGCCACACCACCCCATGGCGTGGGTCCCCCCAGGCCGCGGCAGGGCATGGTGTGGGCCCCCTGGCCGCCCACCGACCTTGCCCTCTAGCCTATAAGAAGCCTCCCGAGGCATATACTCTAGATCGTCAATCAGAAATCCATGAAAAGTTCCACAGTGCTGCCGCCACCGAAGGGGAGATTCGGGGGACAGAAAGTCTCTGTTCCGGCACCCTGCCGGGATGAGGAAGTGCCCTCGGAGCCATCTCCATCGATCTCCACCACCATCTCCATCACCGTTGCTGATTCCCATGATGAGGAGGGAGTAGTTCTCTCTAGAGGCTAAGGGTTCTACCGGTAGCTATGTGTTCATCTCTCTCTCTATGCATGATCTTATTGAGATCATGAGCTTGTAATCTATAGATCTATTCTACTAGTCAAGTGCTTTAATGAATCTCTGCTCTCCCCATGTGTGTGAAAGTGACAGCGTGCTCACCATGGTGGCACTTAGGCTAGAGATTATAAATACTTGTTATGAGTTATATTTGGAGTTGGTTGTCTCTATGAAATTGTGGTGTTTTTTGGAACCATCTAGTGCTCAAGGTTACAGTGTGGGGTTTTCTAGATGGGAAAGGCTTACTTTGAGGTGTGCTGTTATAGCCCTACCATCGATTAGAGTGTCCAACCGGAGAGTAGTGAAGAGTAGTATCATAAAGAAGAATATATTTATATGAGAGTGTTCACTAGTGAAAGTATGATCCCTAGGCCTTGTTTCTAAGCACTGAAACACCGTTTGCTATTAGATCTATTACATGTTTGCTTGCTTCTATCTCTATTTCAGTTTTCCTTTAGTCGTTTCCACGCCAGCAAGCTATTTTTCTATCACCGTTACCACTTATAATTATCTATACCACTTGTATTTCACTATCTCTTCGCCGAACTAGTGCACCTATACACCTGACAAGTGTATTGGGTGTGTTGAGGACATAATAGACTTCTTGTATCTTGATTGCAGGGTTGCTTGAGAGGGAATACCTTTGACCACTTCCTCCCTGAGTTCGATAAACCTTGGGTAACCCACTTAATGGAAAATTTGCTGCTGTTCTACAAACCTCTGCACTTGGAGGCCCAACAACTGTCTACAAGAATAGAAGTGCGTAGACATCACCATGGTACTTTGTCCCTAGTTGATATCATGATTCTTTTGCCTATGGATCCCGGCGGTGTGAAATAAAAGGGGAACTTGTAAGATCATGGAGTTCATATGTGTGTTAGAGAAATGCCTGGGCCGCTAGCCTAAGCCATGCCTAATCATGGTGGAAACTTGCAGCATAACTATAGTGAGCTTTCTATGAAGCACCCTCAATAAAAACCTATGCAAATAGCAAATAAAAAGATCGCTGAGATGCTCATTGTCTGCTTGCCTTGTCATTTTGATTATGGGATAGCTCATGTATCATGTGCAAGGGGTACCCCGTTGGCGGTTCTCAATGATACACATGTATTTACAATGACAAGAGCTTACTCGTGACTGAAGTTGAGTAGCATGAGGTTCGGTACTCGTAAGTATGGGGCATGAGATTTCAACTTAAAACTTGTCAAGCATATCCTCTTAGTTGTGTCACTTTAACCTTAATCACCTAAAGATGCCTATGATAGGGGCAATGAGAGATGAAAGCTAATAAGTATCATAATTTTTGGGAGCCCTTTTTGAAACTTGAAATCCCTGCTTCCCTCTGCGAAGGGCCCTTCTTTTACTTTTCAGTTGAGTCAGTAAACCTATTCCTTTTTATCTCAGCAAGTATTTTGAGTTGTTGTGTTTCATTCATTCATATGATGATTTACTCAATCATGTTTCTTATGTTCCTTGTTTTGCACATTGCTCTTATCTTGGTGATTACTACTTTGAAAGCTATCATTGAAAACCAGTTATTTGTGAACTCTAGCAAATTATCAACTATTCTTCGACCAAGAGCTAAGTTTGCCATTACCAATTATGATTTACTTCATGTATCTTTATTGTGTTTCCTTTACTTATTGCAAGTTAAGTTATATAATAGTGAGTTGTCTTCTATTATGATCTATGTATTGATGAATGTGATTCTTCTTGTCCGTATTCATTTATCGACTCTTCACTCCATAAACCCGAGGTCATGTTTATTGAGCTCAGTTTCGCTTGGGGACAAGCGAAGTCTAAGCTTGGGGGGGGGGGAGTTGATACGTCCATTTTGCATCACTATTCTATGTCATAATTCACTGTTATTCATTGATATATTTCGTATTGAGAGGTGATACTTATGTTATTTCATCTGTTTTTGCATGGTTGATGACTTTTGGAGCATGGACCACTGTAGTCAGGATTCTGATGGAAAAGGTGTTGTTTGGAGGCAAAATTCGCGAAGATCAGAAAATCCGGGAAAATATATGGAAAATCCTATTTTTCCAGAAGAAGAAGGCTGCCAGAAGAGGGAGTGGAGATGGGCCATAGGGGGCCCACACCACCCCCTGGCGCAGGCAAGCCTAGGCCGCGCCACCAGGTGGTGTGGACGCCCTAGCCCACGTCTGGCTCTCCCCTCTGGCATATATATTCCTCCCGAAACCCTAAGACTCGGGGGGCGACCACAGAAAGATTCTGTCGCCTCTACGGGGCGGAAAACACCGAAAGAGAAAGATCTCTCCGGCAGACAGATTTTTGCCGGCGGAATTCCTTCCCGGAGGGGGGAGACCATCGCCATCAACACCACCATCAAGCTGGACTTCATCAAGATCATCATCATCATCACCACCATCAGCACCCTCATCACCATCTCCATATTGCTCTAACAATTGGTTGAATCTTGCATTAGTTCTTAGGGGAAACTTTCCCGGTGTTGATTACTCTTTGTAGTTGATGCTATTGCATGAACCGTTGAATTATTGTTTATGTTCAGATTGTTATACATCATTATTCCATCTCTGATCATGATCCATATGATGTCTTTGAGTAGTTCGTTTTGTTCTTGAGGACATGGGAGAAGTCATGTTGTTAGTAGTGGAATTGTGTTGAGAAAGATTCAATAGTTTGATATTTAAGTTGTGGTGTACTTCTTCTAGTGGTGTCATGTGAACGTCGACTACATGACACTTCACCTATATGGGCCTAGGGGAATGCATTGTGTATTTGGCTACTAATCGTAGGGGTTGCCGGAGTGACAAAAACCTGAACCCCCGTTAGGAAACCATTGCACAAGGGACGTAAGGGTCTTAGAGTTTAAAGCCGTGGTTAGGTTTCTACCTTAATTACTTTCTTGTACTTACGGATGTTTGCAAGGGGTATAATCACAAGTATGTATTAGTTCTAGGAAGGTCGGTACATTAGCACAGGTTCACCCACACAACACTTAGCAAGCTAAAGAAGATTAATCAACTATATGAAGCGAAAGCACTTGACAGTCTTCCCATGTGTCCTCGAGAACGTTTGGTCATCTTAAGTAATACAACCGGCTTGTCCTTTGCTGCATTAAGAATTGGGCCACTTGCTGCATTTGTTCTTATTGTCTTTTATTTACTCGTACTTTACTTACTTGCATTATCAAAAACCCCTAAAATCCGTTTGCTAAGTATTTGCAGAAAATTCCTGATCCATACCACTAGCCAGCACGTTCTGCTCCTTGTTGGGTTCAACACTCTTACTTATCGAAAATACTGCGATACACCCCCTATACTTGTGGGTCATCAACCTCCTACAGAAGAATTATGTAAGCCAATTCCACTCATCCACTATTGAGGTACACTCTCTCCAACACTTTGATGAAGGTGATATCCCTTACTCTAAACCTCCTGATCAATGCTTAGAAGAATTCGATATTTTTATTGTTAAGCAAGATAATTTTAATAAAAGCGTGCAAAATCATCTAATAGAAAACTCTAGAGCAATTGTTGAGTTGAAGGATATTGTGGAAAGAACCTCTAATGATATTAAAATGCTTGTTAAACATTTTCAAATGGTTCAAACTCAAATTGATCAACTTATTAAGGTACAAAAAGACTTGCTACTTAATGCTGCTAAATGAAAACATGCTTATGAAATTAGAACTAGAAGTGGTGCTGCTACCCAAGATCCTCTATATCCTTAGGGGCATCCCAAAAGAATCGAGCAGGATTCTCAACAAGCTGAAAATACTGGTACTACTCGTAAGAAAAGAAAAAAGAAACATAAAACTATTATAGAATCCTCTAAACCTGCTAAAGATCCTAATAGTATATCTATCTCTGATGTTGAAACTGAAAGTGGTAATGAAGAAAATGATGTTCCTGATAAAGAAAAAGTTGAAGAAGAACCTGAAAGGCACACTAAGAATACTAAATACACTAAAGAAGATTTTGTTGCTAAGAAACATGGTAGTGAAAGAGAGCATTGGGTTCAAAAACCTATGCCTTTCCCTGATAAGAAACACAAGTCAAAGGAAGATTAACACTATAATAATTTTTGTGAGTGGATGAAACCTTTATTCTTGCAAATTCCATTGACTGATGCTATTAAATTGCCTCCTTATTCAAAGTATATGAAGGATATTGTCTCGAATAAAAGGAAGATCCCTAATGAAGAAATTTCTACTTTGCTTGCTAATTATTCCTTTAATGGTAAGGTACCAAATAAACTTGGAGACCTAGGGATTCTAACTATTCCTTGCTCTATTAAAAATAGTTATGTTAGAACTGCTTTGTGTGATTTGGGAGCAGGAGTTAGTGTTATGCTTTTTTCTCTCTACAAGCGACTTCAACTGGAAAAACTAATACCAACTGATATATCTTTGCAAATGGCTGATAAATCTACCAATATTCCTGTTGGTATATGTGATGATGTACCTATTCAAGTGGCTCATAATTGCTTGATATTAACTGATTTTGTTGTGCTTGAAATGCTTAAAGATGATAATATGTCTATTATTCTTGGGAGACCTTTTCTTAATACTGCAGGAGCTGTTATTAATTGTAATCAAGGAAAGATGACCTTTAATGTTAATGACAAGTAGCATACTGTCTATTTCCCCAAGAAGATTGATAGGACTTATGGTTTGAATTCAATTGAACATGTTGAGGGCATTCAATTTGGAGAGATATATTGTCCCATACCAAGAGAAAATTTTGAAACTATTATGATTGGGACCATTGCTATCAAAGTTGAGGTAACATAATCATTAGTGGAATACAAAGTATTGTTTCATATAAAATTGGTTTGGTAACAAGACCTGATCAACCTTGTTAACAAAAGGATTTCATTGAGCAAAACAATGTTTTCACCATGATTATCTTCGCTTACTTCTATTCTATCTATTTTAGTTTTTTCTTTCGTTTAGTTTACTTCTCTATTGTTAGTTGCTTGCATGTTAGAGTATCTTAGAACTTCTGAAGTTCTAGCCTTGTTTTGTCTTTGCATCATTCCAAAAACCTTTTTTTGTCAGAAAATCATTCATCTATACCTGAAAATTGCTCAAAAATAAAGTGTCTCGAAAAATTCTAGAAATTCATATTAAATTTTTACATGAAAAAAGGGACAGAGGAGTGCCTGGAAGGTACTAGGGGGCCCACCAGGCAGGCACACCACCTGGTGGCGCGGCCAGCCCAGGGGCACGCCTGGTCGTGGTGTGGGCCACCCCTAGCCCTCCACTCACTCTCTCACTTGCCACTTTCTTCTCTCTCCCGAGAAAATACCAGTTCATTGCTCGAAATCGCGTTCTTGCTGCTCTTGCCCTCAATTTTTCGATCTATTTGCTCAGCCCATCTTTGTTGCTGAAATTTGGAGCAATTGTTGTTTGGTATGTGACTGATACATTGCAAATGTATCTATAATTGTTGATGTTCCATGCTTAGTTTTATCTACTTTCTTGTGATTTGTCCACACTTTGGAGTACTTTTCATATGATTTCTTGGACTAACCTATTAACAAGAGCCATAGTGCCAGCTGCCTGTTTTCTGCTGTTTTTGGTTCCAGGAAAGTCAGAAAATGAATATTCTCGGAATTGGACGAGACAAAAGCCAAAAATCCTATTTCACCAGAAGACTCTCGGAGCCAGAATATGAGACGGAGTGGGGCTGGGGCCCAGCCACACCACCTGGCCGCGCGGGCTAGGCCTGGCCGTGCCACGGGGTGGTCTGGCCGCCCTAGACACCCCCTCTTCGCCTATACGATGCCTTCTGACCTAAAAACTCAGGGGGGTTCGACGTTTTTCCAGAAGGAGTTCCGCTCCGCCGCCACCACCAGATTCCACGAAACAGCACCAGAAACTCTGTTTTGGCACCCTGCCGGGACGGGGAATTGGAGGAGATCATCGCCATCATCATCACCATCGCTTCTCTATCGGCCATCCATGTTTCCCCCATCTATGAGTGAGTAATCCCCCGCTGTAGGCTATGGGGATGGTAGGGATTGGATGAGATCGTTCATGTGGCATCAGATTGTTAGGGCATGGTGCCTAGTATCTTCTATTAGTGCTTTATGACTTTATTGCGACTTGTTATGGTTAATGCTTGTCACTAGGGCCCAAGTGCCATGATTTCAGATCTGAACATGTTATTGATTCATTATGATAGTATTGTTTTTGGTCTTATCTACAAGTTGTATACACACGTTGTTGTCCGGAACCAATGGCCCCGAAGTGACAGAAATCGGGATAATCGGAGGGAATGGCTTTGATGTGAGGATCACATGTGTTCACGAAGTGTTAATGCTTTGCTCCGGTGCTCTATTAAAAAGGAGCACCTTAATTGCCAGTAGTTCCCTTGAGGCCCCGCTGCAAACGGGCTGACAGGACAAAAGATGTTGTGCAAGTTCTCATTGCGAGCATGTATGACTATATATGGAACATATGCCTAGGATTGTCTAGTACTTGGATGCTTTATCTTATTTATTTGCAATTGCCCTATGTTCTGATTGCTATGTGAATTGTCTTGTCCATGCAATGCCCGTCCATCCATCCCTATGCCTACCGCACTCAAATCCTACTGTTTACTGCAATTGTTACTGCTGTCTTTACTTTACTACTGCTGCTACTTTACTATTCCTACTACAACACTGTTGCTACTGATAAACTGTTGTGAGCAAGATTGTTTCCAGGTGCAGCTGAATTGACAACTTAGTTGTTAAGGCTTATAAATATTCTTTGGCTCCCCTTGTGTCGAATCAATAAATTGGGTTTCACTTCCCTCGAAAATACTGCGATACACCCCCTATACTTGTGGGTCATCAGTGACTCCTCCGCTTGTCCAAGTAGATGTGTGTTTAGTGGTTTATATCTTGAGTATTTTGCTGCTGTAGGTGATAGGTTATGAGAGCTTGTAAGCTTGTTCATTGCTTAGAGATATAGTTTTGATGCATGTTGAGGCCTCTTACAAGTCCCCATGAGTAGTGCTCTTCATTATATATTCACTTTGTAATCACTTGTTTAATAGATGTTTAAATTTCAAAATATCAAAGATGAACAACCATACCTTTGGAGAAATATTTGAGAGGGATGCACCTATGAGGTCAAGGCCCTCAAGATCAGCCTCTCAGTTTAGGCCTTCATACAACAAAGATCTCATTGCACCTCGCATTGGTAATGAAGGAGAAACTGGGGATGCTCACTCATCTACTCTTCCTTGTTATACTTTCTTACAAGCTGAAGGGATTCTCGATGATTTCTTGCTATTGATTCGGAGGGTTGGTTTGACCTCATACATACAAGATGAGAGTGAGAAATACGCTATGCTCACCAAAACTTTTGTTGAGAGTTTCGTTTTCACTAACACCCCCTACCAATCAACTGTTTCTTTCAGAATCTATAATCTGCCTTTTACCATGCCATTTGAAAGATTTTGCAGCATTATAGGTGTAGGCATGGCATGGACCATGAAGAAGATTCAAGGGCGACCCGCTGATTTGCTGGAGCTCTATCGAGCGGTGACCAATGACGATGACCGCATAGCTTAGCGCGGGAAGATAAGAAACATCCAACTCCCTGCTCTTAGATACTTTGCCTATTATCTTGCTACTAGCATTCTTGGTAGGGAGAATACGAGTAATATCTCCAACTATCATTTAGCCTTCCTTGCTGCTGCGCTTAACAATGATACTCGGTACAATCTTGGCTCTCTTATTGCTCGCCACCTAGCTGCTAGGGGACCGATTTATGGGGGCATCATCGCTTCACGTATGGTCAATGCATTAGAGCTTTCTATGGATCCAAATGATACTATATTGGCACCACAAAGGCTTGACCTTGCTGCCATGAAAAGACATCACTTCGTCACTGCTAACTCTGATATGGACAGTCTAGTATACAGGATGTTGTTTACTAACGGGGATGAAAGGGAGATTCCTTTGCCGCAATCTACTTTATTCAGTGTTCACAGGAGGCCGTGGTCACGCTCCAAGGAGGAGGTGGACGAGCAGCTCCGCTTGCTGGGTTTCCACAGGCAACACCAAGAGGATGTGCCCTCCTACGATTACTCTGCGCACTACGGTGGGGCGTCCTCGAGCTCGCACCAGGACGAGGGTACCTCCTCACTGTACTACGGAGGCGCTCCATCTTGGCCAGCTTGGGATTGACACCCACTTAGGCCAAAAGCCTAAGCTTGGGGGAGGTACACCGACATCGCACTCATCTCCATATCATTTTGCGTCGGTACTTTGTATATTCACGTTTCGTTCTCTTTTTTAATTTTTTTTCTTTCTTTGCTTTTGCTTTCTAAAACACAAAAAGACCAAAAATATTTCTGTTGTTTCTCTTTGTTTGCTTCTTCTTCTTTTCGCCTTGGTTTGTTTTTCCCTTTTTACTTTGTTTGAACTATTTGAAAAACCCAAAAAGATTTTGCTTTGCTTGTTCTTCCTTTTTGGTTCTTGTTTCAAAAATCGAAAACACCAAAAATATTTGTTGTTCTTCTTTGTTTTGTGAGTTTGTTGCAGGGTTCATCAGTCCTCAGTGGAATTTGGTTTCATGTTATTATTCAAGCCACACAAGTGAAGGGCAATAATGAGGATTAATGACAACTTGAGGTGTGGTAAGAGGCTGGTAACGAACTCTATTTGTTTTCATTGTTGTACATATACTCATCATTATGGGCATGCTTAGCCTGTTCGTGTAGGGTGTATGTTATTTATGGATGCTTAGTAGTACTTGCTTTCATATGATTAGTTCCATCTTGCTCATAGTTTGTAGCATGTCATATGGATGTTTGCATGCATTACTCTATTCATAACTTGGTATGACACTGTGGTATCCTCCTCTGAATGTTTCACTTGAATTGACTTGGCACATGCTCACACATGCATATGACTGAAATAACCAGTTAAGCCTCGATGAATTATTTTTCCTTGAGGGTCTTGAGTCACTTTCATGCCATGATTAGTCCTGTTTTGTTGCAAGCATGATTATGACAGTTATTCTCTCTCTCGTTTGTCACTCCCTTACTATTGCTAGCCTACACTTACATTGAGTATGTTGTACTTGTGTTTCCAACTCCCTAAAACAAAATATTGCCAAAAGTGTCCACCATACCTACCTATTAGCATCATTTGCTGTTCCGTGCATATTCAATATGCCTTGTTTTCTTTCGAATAAAATGTTTGGTTGTTATGAGAAAGTTAGTTAGTAAAGCTCTCACGAACTTGATGGCACACTTTATTTCCTGCACTTAATAAACCTAAACTATTGTGACTGTCCATGAAAGTTATATGCTTGCAAATTATAGGTTGGGGATTAGCAGAACCGTGATGTCGTGGGGAACACTTTCAACACCTGTAAATATATACCCAGTTGATATCATGCTCTTTTGTTTGCGGATGTCGTCGATGTGAAATAAAAGGGGAGCTTGTAAGTCCATGGAGTTATGTATGTGTGTTAGAGAAACGCGTGGGCCGCTGGTCTAATCCATGCTGTCATGGTGGAAACCTGCAGCGTAACCATAATAAGTATCTATGAAGCATTCTTCTTAAAAAAAGAGAGATAGCTATTAAAAAAAAAGAAAAAAGATATGAGAAAAGAGGAAAGAGAGAAAAAAGCACCATTTTCCCATGGTAAATAAGAAGATTGCTGAGATACTCATTATCTGCTTGCCTTGTCATTTTGATATGGGGATTCTTCCATATCATCGGGCAGGGCGTACCCCGTTGGCGGCTCTCTATGATACGCACGTATTTACGATGACAAGAACTTACCGGTAACTAAAGTTGAGTAGCATGAGGAGCGGCCCTCATACTCAAGGGACATGAGATTTCCAGTTTATAGTCTGCCAAGCATATAACTAAGATTGGACCTGACTTTCACCTTAACCGTATTAAAGATGCTTATGATAGGGGCAATGAGAGCTCAAAGCTAATGAGTACCATACTTTCAGCATTTAGAAGCCTTTCAAAATATTCAAAACCTTTTCATTTCCTTGTTGAGTCACCACCTATTCTATGAGCACTTTCTTGTGAGCATAGTTGTCATTCTTAGTATAATATGCTTGTCTCATTACTAAACTAATTGTGTTATGACTTTGATGCTTGTATCTTTGATATCTTTACTTCTAGTCTTCACCTGAACTTCAGAGGTACCTTGGCATTCACAATCAAAGGCAAGCGAGATACCACTCTATCATACCTTGTTATGAGCATAGTAATGTTGCTTATGTTTATGTTTCATGCTACTTATTATTTTTGAGTTGGAATCTCTTCATAGCTTGCAATGCCTATTAAGTAAACTTAGTTGCATACTCCTTATTATGAATTGTCTAAGTAGTTGATCACATGCTGAGAATATATACATCATATGAAGCAAATGTGTTCGTGAAAGTTTCTTTTATCGCACTCAGTTTTCAACTGAATTGCTTGAGGACAAGCAATAAGCTAAGCTTGGGGGGGAGTTGATATGTCCAAAATGTATCTACTTTCCCGAACACTTTTGCTATTGTTTTTTCTCTAAACTTGTGTGAATTGGATGCAACAAACACGGACTGACGCTGTTTTCAGCAGAATTACCTCGGTATCTAGTTTTTGTGTAGAAAATCAACTATCAGGAAAAATCCCGGAAAATATGCCAAAAATCCTATTTCGCTGAAAGACTCACGGAGCTAGAATACGAGACGGAGTGGGGCTGGGGCCTGGCCACACCACCTGGCCGCGCGGGCTGGGCCTGGCCGCCCCAGGGGGTGGTCTGGCCGCCCCAGACACCCCCTCGGTCTCCCTCTTCGCCTATAAGTTGCCTTCTGACCTAAAAACTCAGGGGGGGGGTCGACATTTTTCCAGAAGGAGTTCCGCTGCACCGCCACCACCAGATTCCGCGATTCGGAACCAGAAACTCCGTTCTGGCACCCTGCCGGGACGGGGAATTGGAGGAGATCATCGCCATCATCACCACCATTGCTTCTCCATCGACCATCCATGTTTCCCCATCTATGAGTGAGTAATCCATCACTGTAGGCTATGGGGATGGTAGGGATTGGATGAGATCATTCATGTAATGGTATCGGATTGTTAGGGCATGGTTCCTAGTATCTATTATTAGTGCTTTTTGACTTTGTTGCAACTTGTTATGCTTAATGCTTGTCACTAGGGCCTGAGTGCCATGATTTCAGATCTGAACATGTTATTGATTCATTATGATAGTATTGTTTTTGGTCTTACCTACAAGTTGTATACACATGCTGTTTTCCGGAACCAAAGGCCCTGAAGTGATAGAAATCGGGATAACCGGAGGGAATGGCTTTGATGTGAGGATCACATGTGTTCACGAAGTGTTAATGCTTTGCTCCGGTGCTCTATGAAAAGGAGTGTTAATTGCTAGTAGTTCCCTTGAGGCCCCGCTGCAAATAGGCTGGCAGGACAAAAGATGTTGTGCAAGTTCTCATTGCGAGCACGTATGACTATATATGGAACACATGCCTAGGATTATTTAGTACTTTGATGCTTTATCTTATTTATCTACAAATGCCCTATGTTCTGATTGCTATATGAATTGTCTTGTCCATGCAACGCCCGTCCATCCATCCCTATGCCTACCGCGCTTTAATCCTGCTGTTTGCTGCAATTGTTACTACTGTCTTTACTTTACTACTGCTATTACTTTTCTATTGCTACTACAAAACTATTGCTACTGATAAACTGTTGTGAGCAAGATTGTTTCCAGGTGTAGCTGAATTGACAACTCAGTTGTTAAGACTTATAAATATTCTATGGCTCCCCTTGTGTCGAATCAATAAATTGGGTTTCACTTCCCTTGAAAATACTATGATACACCCCCTATACTTGTGGGTCATCAGACCAACACACCAAGGACCCCCCAAGGAATTGGCATGCCCCGGAGGTTGATTTCCTATCATCCTTGTCACCATCCCAATCTGAATTCGTGTATCCACAAAGAGAGAAAGTTGAGCCCCTTGGATACCAAATACCATAGTTTGGGGTATGAACCAAATATCGAAATATTTTCTTGACTGCCATCAAATGGCTTTCTTTAGGAGCCGCTTGATATCTTGCACACACTCGTACACTCGACACAATATAGGGTCTAGATGCACAAAGGTAAAGCAAAGAGCCAATCATGGATCGATATACCTTTTGATCCACATCTTTACCATTTGGGTTTAGTTCAAGATGAGTCTTTGTTGCCATGGGAGTGGGAGCTCCATTTAGATCTTTCATGTTGAATCTTTTGAGCATATCTTGAGTATACTTGGCTTGGTTGAAAAATGTTCCTCCTCTCATTTTCTTGATCTCAAAACCAAGAAATACTCTCAATTCTCCCATCATAGACATCCTGAACCTGTCAGTCATAAGCTTTGAGAATTCATCATTAAAAGCCTTGTTAGATGAGCCAAATATAATATCATCTACATAAATTTGGCATACAAAAAGTTCCCCATTGACCTTCTTAGTAAAAAGAGTGGGATCGATTTTCCCAACCTCAAACCCATGATCTAACAACAACTCTCTAAGGTGCTCATACCACGTGTGTGGGGCTTGTTTGAGCCCATAGAGTGCCTTATCGAGTTTGTAGACGTGGTTTGGGAAGGTGGGATCCTCAAACCCCGGGGGTTTCTTCACATATACCAACTCATGCAATGGACCATTAAGAAATGCACTTTCTACATCCATTTGTTGTAATTGAAATGTATGATGTGCTGCATAAGCAAGAAGGATACGATGGACTCAAGGCAAGCCACGAGTGCATAAGTCTCTCCATAATCAATGCCTTCAATTTGAGAGAACCCTTGTGCAACCAATCTTGCCTTGTTCCTCACCACAATTCCATGCTCATCTTGCTTGTTCTTGAAAATCCACTTGGTGGCTAGAACATTATGGCAATATTTTGGCTTTTCAACTAACTTCCATACTTTGTTTCTCTCAAAATTATTGAGCTCTTTGTGCATTGCATCCAACCAATCCGAATCTTCAAGAGCTTCCCATTCTTTATTTGGTTCCACCATGGAAATGTGTGATTGGTGCTCACCAAAGTTCTTCAGTTGAGCTCGAGTAGATATCCCTCTTCTTAGATCTCCTACCACATTCTCAAGAGTGTGGTTTCTTAATTCCAATATTCTATCCATTCTAGCTTGGCGACGAGTTTCGATCTCCTTGTTATTTCTTGGGGGGATCACTTCATCATTTTGGTCCTCGTCTTGACCATCAACTTGACCTTGATCATCATTGGAATTATTCTCTTCTACAAGAGGCAAAGATTGACCTAGGTCTTTATCAAGCATACTCTAGACATGCATTGAGCTTCCCTTATGGCAGATTCTATAGATCTTCCTTGTGTAATAGCCTTAGCCCCAATGGACATTCTGTCAAATGGTGACTCAAGAACCTCCTGGCTAGATGCTTCAACTTGATCAACGGGTTGAGGGTCCACAACTTGTCTTTGGCATGGGTCATTGTCCTCCTCGATAGGAGCTTGTTGATGTTGTGAAGATGAGGGCTCCACTTGAGTAGAGCATAGTTCTTCTCAATCTGCCATAAGGGGTTCCTCAACAGGGCGGATGAAACCCGCACCCATTCTTCCTATGGCATCTTGAGGCATTTCATCATCTACATCACACACATCCACACGCCCCACTTGGGGACCATCATATTCTTCAAACACCACACTACAAGATTCTATGACGGTTCCGGAGAGCTTGTCATAGATTCTATAAGTGTGGGATTCGAGACCATAACCAACAAAAATACCCTCTAATGCTTTGGAATCAAACTTGGACAAACGAATACCCTTAATGCGATAGAAGCACTTCCAACCGAACACTCGGAAGTAAGAAACATTGGGCTTGTTAACGGTAAGGATTTCATATGGAGTCTTGATCAATTCTTTGCGGAGGCATGCGGTGGAGATAGCTTCAGCCCAATTGTATGGAGATTTAAATTCCGCCAACATAGTCCTCGCCATATGAATAAGAGTCTGATTCTTCCTCTCAGCTACACCATTTTTTTGAGGGTATATGCAGCAGAATATTGATGTTTTATTCCCTCATCACTAAGAAATCCATTCAATGTGTAGTTCTTGAACTCGGTACCATTGTCACTTCTTATTGTCAATACTGGCACATTGTGTTGATGTTGAGCCATGTTGATGAAGTCAATGAAGTTCTCTTGTGTCTCACTTTTCAGCTTGAAAAAATATACCCAAGTGTATCTTGAGTAGTCATCAACAATCACCAAGCAATATTTCTTCCCACGAAGACTTGCATGACAAGGAGGACCAAAGAGATCCACATGAAGGAGCTCCAAGATCCTCTTGGACTTGATGTAGTTCTTTGGCTTGTGGGGAGAATCATGCATCTTTCCTTCAACACATGCCCTGCAAACACGATCTTTGGCAAAGCAAACATTTTCTTTTAGTCCAACAATATGACCATCCTTGTGGAGGCTTTGCAAAGTTCTCATGTTGACATGGGCTAGACGGCGATGCCATAGCCAACCCACATCAGCCTTTCCGAATAAGCACATCGGACTTGTAGTGGTTTTCCCCGAGAATTCCACCACATACAAGTCATTCTCGACGTACCCAATGAAAGCGACCTTTAGAGACTTGCTCCACATGAGGATCACAATATCATTATCAATAAAGACAACAAAGCCCATCTTTCCAAGAGCACGGACTGAAAGTAAATTATAGCCAAGGGTCTCAACAAGCATGATGTCCACGAGAGTGATATCGTGTGCAACCACAACTTTGCCGAAACCCATTACCTTAGACTTTGAGTTGTGGCATATGTCACGGATATTTGATCAATATTTGGTCTCAACTCTTTCATACTAGATGCGCTTCCGGTCATATGACTTGTGCATCCACTATCAAGCACCGATTTTTACCCTCCAGAAGCATAGGTCTACAAAAGATTAAACTAGTTTTTAGGTACCCATTTTTCAATGGGCCCACTTTTGTTAGCAACAAGGGTCTTGGGAACCCAAATAGACCATGCAATATAACCATCAAATGGGCCAACATATTGTGCATACACATCACCATAATAATCACGCATTAAAACATAGTGAGGGTTAGCACTACCCGCAAAATCATCATGTGACATAGTTTTGCCACTTGTGGTCTTACTTCCCACAATGACTTTGTTCTTTTCTTGAGCGGGCTTGGCCTTGTTCTTCTTGTTGTTCTTTTTCTTCTTAGCTTTAGAGATAAAGCCAATGCCCCCTTTTTCACCATTTGACCTTTGCTTACTTAAGAGGTCATCAATAGACTTGTTTCCTTTGGGAAAGGAGGTCTTAGCTAGCTCCCCCTTTAACCTAGCATGTTCTGCAAGTGTATTTGTACAACTAGAAGGAATAAACGTACTAGGTGAGGGAGTATTGATCAATTGAGTTTGAAGCTTTTCACGAGACTTTGTGAGCGACAAGAGTTCACTTTCCAAGGCCTTGTGAGCCTTGTCAAGTGTCCTAAAGTCCTCGACAAGTTTTTCATGCACAACATCAAACTCAATCTTGTCCTTTTTAGCCTTCTTATATTTAGCAATAGCATGGTCACGTTCCTTGATGAGTTTATTAATAATGAGATCATTTGCTTCATCAAGACCCTCTATTTTAGTTTAAAGAGATATTCTAGTTTCTTGTTCTTCTTCTAGAGCATTATTTAGAGCTTCTACCTCAATCATGTGCTCTCTTCCTAATTGACATCTCTCATCCAGAAGTTCTTGTGTGTGTGCAACTTGATTTAAGAGGTCCACAACATGTTTCTTGTGTTCCCCTTGCAAGTTGTTCATGAACACATCAAAAGCAACTAATTCCTTTTTGACCTCAAGAGATAACTCATCATCATAATCATCATTGATTAAGGAGGTGGAGTGCGATGATGATAATACCTCTGTTCCTCTTGCCATATGGCAAGTGATGTTCTTGTTGGAGATATTCTCATTTGGAGAATCGAAGAGTGAGAATGAAGGGGTAGAGGTAGTGGCAAGAGCCGCCACACCACTTGATGTATCCTCTTCTTCATCTTCATCATCATCATCGGAAGAGAACTCTTCATGTGTGATCAAGAAAATTTCTCCCGGCTTCTTGTTGGTTGAATTTCTTTTGATGAAGGGTTTCTTGTAGGGAGCTTTGGAGGTCTTCTTCAACACAAGTTTACCCCCATGATCTTCTCTTTTCTCATAGGGACACGCTGCAACAAAGTGATAGCGGTCACCACAATTGAAGAAAGTTCTCAACTTGGACCGATTATCTCTTGTCCCATTGGGGTTGCTTCTTCGTTGCATTTCCATCTTGGCCTTGGCGGGATCTTTCCAAAAGTTTCTTGCATAGAAGGCCATGTATTCACCATGAGCAACCTTGACATCTTCAGGGTGGCTCATCGAAAGTCCCTCATCACTTCCTTCATCTTCATCATACTCCACAACCTTGTCCTTCAAGGAAAGATTGACACCACTACTCATTCCAATGGCACGAGCACGGGCGTCTTTGACATTCTTGGCAGCAACCTTGAAGGCGGCCATCTCTTGCATCACTTCATTGGAGGTCATGAGATGGTAGTTGTGTCTTCCTTGGAGACTCTTCAAGTAAGTAGGCTCGAAGGGCATGAGTGCACTCACATACTTCCTCTTGATCCAAGCATCATCAATGTGAGAGGCACCAACATTCCTAAAGGCGGTGGCTGTGGATTTGAGTCTTCGATACATGTCTTCATGATCCTCACCATCCTTCATGAAGAAACCTTCGGCCTCATTTCTTATGTCATCATATCTATTTCTTCTCATACTCTCATTTCCAACAAACAAGTCAATGAGAGCATCCCAAGCTTCCTTGGCGGTGTTGTAGTGCTCAATGTGGGGAAAATCCTTTGGCCCCACTCCAAGTTGGATCATGTGCAAGGCAGTCGCATTGAGTTGGCTATTGACCACTTCTCTTCTAGTCAAGTTTGTTGGATCCTCAATTTTGAGTCCTTCTTCAATAATATTCCACAAATCAATGCAAGAGCTGTGCACATGAGATTTCATTAATACTTTCCATTGAGCAAAAGTATGTGCAGCTAACTTAGGTGGGTCGCCTCTATTATTTATATGTTGGTGAGGGATAGGAGGGTCGGGAGAGTACCATCCGGGAACCGCATGGTGCTCATCCTTCCCATCACCCTTTTTGGTGGTGGAGTTAGTGGAATTATGTTCATCCCCCGCCACTTCCTCGAAAGGCTTAGTCGGAGCATTAGCCTTTGGGTTAGGTGGTGTTTCCTCTTGAGAGGGAGGAGGTGAGGTTTTCTTATCCCTAACAAGTTGCTCAACGAGTTGGCGCAACAGTTGGATTTCGTTGCCCAAGGTAGAGCTCAAGCTTGTTTCCAACTTCTTGAGATCTACCATGGTCACCGAATGGCTAGCCTCACTTTCTCCCTCCTCTGTGTTGCCCATAATCTCTTAGGCGGTTAAGCCCGAATAAAGAGCCGAGGCTCTGATACCAATTGAAAGGATCGTATGGGCACCTAGAGGGGGGGGGGGTGAATAGGTGCTACTCCAAATTTTACTCTTTTTCAATTTAGGGTTTAACACAAAAGGTAAATTCTCTAGATTATGCAACTAAGGTGAATTTACCTAAGTCAACCTAGCACAAGTACTAAGCAAGAACTAGATAAGTAAGGTGCGGTAAAGGATAGAAGTAACCAAAGTGGAGTGCTCGGAGACACAAGGATTTGTTTCCGGTAGTTCCTTCCTTTTGAGGGGAAGTACGTCTACGTTTGGAGAGGGGGTGGTTTCGAACCACCAACACCACGAGAGGCCTCCCTTGTTCTCCGATGAACCTCACCCCAAGGGGTTCGATTCGCCTCTTCCACTATACGACAACCTTCGAGGTGGAAGTCGACACCTTTACAATGAGTTCGGGGCACACATCCACAACTTAATTGGAGGCTCCCAAATACAAGCAAGCTGTCAAACAATCAAAGACAAGCTTGTAAGAACCAAATCAAAAGCTACGGTTTCCAAAGAAACACTAGAGCATGGGGGCCCTCAAGTGAATGGGGGGGAATGAAGATCTCTCTTGGTGAAGCTGTAGATCAAGGCATCCTCCTTAGATTCTCCAAAGATCAATGACTTTGGATGGCTGGATGAAGAGATCTTGATGATTTGGTGGCTCAAATGGACATGGTGTTCTTGAGATGAACGAGCACCTGGAGGAAGGGGATAAAGTCCTCTATTTATAGCCCTTCACTCCACTAGACCGTTTTCTGACCGTTGGATAAAAGTCAGACCGGAGACTCCGGTCTACATACCGGAGACTTCGGTCTACACCAGAGACTCCGGTCAATCTCTGGACCAGCCTCCGGACCGTCAAACAGAATGACCTAGCCCTCCTGTGAGCCAAGTGGACCGGAGACTCTGGTCCCTCTACACCGGAGACTCCGGTCTGAGACAAGGACCGGAGACTCCGGATCTTCCTCTGGACCAAGCTCCGGACCACCTCTCTAGCTGACCTAGATAGGAAACAGGAGCCCCCTCCGGAGACTCCTGGGGAAACTCCGAACCACACCAGAGACTCCGGTCTTGGCAGACCGGAGACTCCGGCCTGGAATTTTTAAGAGACAAGTAAATATGCAGGGAATGTTCCACAAGCCAAGGGTCCTTTTCAC
The DNA here is from genome assembly GCA_910589775.1 of Avena eriantha. Classification (NCBI taxonomy): domain Eukaryota; kingdom Viridiplantae; phylum Streptophyta; class Magnoliopsida; order Poales; family Poaceae; genus Avena; species Avena eriantha. Next base: position 167,261,837 of record OU342743.1, on the reverse strand, counting down.
TTTATAATATATCAACCTGTAGACAATAGCAAACTATAATAAAGGTCTACTTGTTGTTAACGAACACCAAAATTGATTATGACAGTAAATGTCCTTTCAACAGCTATACTATCTGAGTGGGAAGCGGTCTGATTTTGTTTTTCTACAAGGGTTAAAATGCAAAAACTTGAAAGTTTGACTATGGACTTTTGCATGAATCTTGAATTAATCGATGGTTGTGATGGTGCCGGGGCCCAACATACATATGGTAAATACGCTCTTTACATAGAATATTATATAGATCTTTTGTTTTTCAAGAACGTGTGCAAAAGACTTGCATGTCATTTTATTAAGATTGGGAAAAGTTAACCTAAACAAATGAAGTAAGATTATAAAAAAACTACAAATAACTCAAAGTGATCTAGGTTTTTCATCCTCTAGACCGGTGACACAGCCGGTCCGCCCCGCCTTTAGTGGCTCTTGGCGTCTTGGTAATGCGGCGGACTACGGACCCTCACTAACGAGAGGATTCCATCATTTTTGTAGTGAATTTCAGTGTCTTCTTCGGACTGGTGATACAACCATGACATACTAAAACCCAAATAATATCCTTTACGCCATATCGCTGCTCATGTGAAAGAGGGCGTGTGAAGTTGTGACTCCGGTAGATAAGCTACGATCTAGCCATTTTTCATATCGATCCATTGGTATGGATGCAAGTCTGTCTCTTCCTATCTAGGGTTCTCATCATTGGCAATGGTTGTTATTCTCATGTGCCGGTCCTTCGGATCTTTAGCATGATGACTTCCTATCTGATTCTAGTGAAAGAGAGATCAATAAGGAGAAGCTTCTTGGTTCTAGTGCTTGTAGTAATCGCTTGGTGGTACAAGGACATATCTGTATTTTTTTATTTTGTAGGGGTCCTTTATACTGCGTTGATGATTATAGATCGGTGGACTATTTCGAAAAAATTTAAAACTAGTCTTTGACCAGGATGCCCTATAAGCTCAAGCTCAAAGGCTTTAAAACAATGCTATCTGTGGGTTGAAATAGAGTGATTGTTAGTTCTGATTTCTTATAGGTGGCGAATACAACGTAAGGTGGCACTATGTCTCATGGCATCGCTGATGTCATCATTGATGATTGCTACCATCTATCAACTAAATTTGTGAATATTTAGTTTGAGGACATTGTCCTTAGAGTTAAATACTATGGGCCATGCGTTAGCTAGGCTAGAAAGGTGGCCAAGACAAAATGTCTGGCTCCACAAACCACCGGCACCGATTATACCTCTTATGCTTTGTGATGTAACCTTGATTACCAATGAATATAGAGGTGTAAGTTATAAAAAAGAGAGAATTCCACACAGGATAAAGGATTCAAATGCTGAATTTGGCATGGTCATCAATGTTGGACATTCTGAAATCATTATGGGTTTCTACATCTTTTAAGCTATACTATGTGCCTATATCTTCGGTTGTCTAGAAAAGTGTGTTACTTAGATCAAGGCGGAGTGGTGATAGCGATGTCTGAATACAAACTTTCAGTAGTTGTAGCAAATAAATCCAAGAATTTGAACTCCCATACACAATTTGGGAACTTCTAATTTTACAGGGATGAACTTTGAACCAAAATATTGGAAACTTGTGAAATTTTACAAGATTACATTACAAATTTGCAATACAAATGGTCAGAAATCCCTCTTGATGTGAGCGACAGTAGATCTAGGCAAGACCACTTGTCGTGTCCCCAAATCCTCCAATACATTGCCCCAAAGGTAGGTGCTGGGAATTTTAACTATTAAGAACTAACTATTGTTGCCAACAAGAGGATCTAGCTAGTCGCAAACATGAGGATCTAGTCACAACAAACTGGAAGGTAGATAATGATATGAGAGTATAACATGCAACAGTTGTCCATATTTTTTCCATGCATAAAAATTCAAATATGCAAATAAATTCCTTTTCTCTCTTTTATGCAAAAAAATGTTCACACTTTCAAACGAACGGTTTATAAATTCCAAGTGTGTAGTCCTTCAACATTTATGATTTTTTAATAAATATTTGTTGCTGAGATTCATGGTAAAAACCCATCCTAATAAAAAAATAAGTTTTCGAGTGTGGTTTCATCTTTAAAGCTTTTTAGAAAAAAATGAACATAAGGTGATAAGCAACAAAACATAGTCAATTAATATGAAAATTTTGCATAGAAAAACAATATGTTAAATGAATTTATCTTGTGAGTTTTGATAACTCAAAAACTCTATTGCACCTATAATTTTTTCACATCTTTTTTATAGGAAAAATATGAAGCCACTATGTAGGAATATCATACTATATGGTTTAGAAAGTTCAAATTTTAATAAGGTCACTTTTGAGGATTGAAATCGAACCAGCAGCCATTGTTGAGGGTCTAATTGGACTCTTAAATAACAAATGTGGGTGTATCTCTGGATGCCAAGATTGAGAAACAAAGGAATCAAAAAAACATAGGACTTTGATACATTTTCTAGTTCAAATATATGATTACAAAATCCTGTAGGAAAGTCATCCTTTTGGAATATAGGAAAAAACACATGAAAAGTTTCCTAGTCTTACATGGTTGAGGCTTATATAAAAGAGAAGGAGTGGATGTCAAGATTCCTATAGAATTTAGGCATAGGAATTTAGTCCATAGAAATTTGAGTAGCACCATTTGTTTGATCCAGTGAAAATCTCTTGGGAAGTAGCTCATAACAAGATTGATTTGTTTGGATACTGGTTCATGATATTCATTTACTTTTTTGGGTGATCGAGTCTCTCTCTATGAATGGAAAGACTGAAACCATACAAAAATCGTATAAACTTCTACAATATAAAGGGGGCCTATTCTTTCAGCATTTTGCATCAAAATGACAAGACAAAACTAGAACCTTTTCTTACATTAATCATGTTATGTTCTTGGGGAAACTGGAAGTATGATGAAGTGTTTGTAATTTCATCATTATGACTCCATGGAGTAGCTCTCTCGATATTTATTGTCGATCCTGGTATGCAAACAATGCGATTATGTTAAATATCACATTGATTGCAATACTTGGTTTCCTTGCTTGCATGATGGCATAATTCAGCAACACAAAAGACACAGCAAAGACTACAAAACAGCAGTCCTACAAACCAATGCAGATTTATTCTCACAATTGCATGAAGGTGATATGCCCTAGAAGAAAATAATAAATAAGTTTTATTTCTCATATCTCAATTAGTTTATAATAATTTCAATTGTGCTATAACTGTATCAAGTAGAAACATTGGTACAGGTGTGGTATGAAACAAACAAGTCCCTAGTAGCCTCTATTCATACTAGTTTGTTGGTCACGAGGATGATCTAGGTTTCAAGATCATGGGCATTTATGCCAATTGACAACGAGGTCATATTATTGGAGAATGATGTGATGGATATTTCTCGAAAGATTGCGACACGATCAAGTCATATAGTTCATTGTTGCAATAGCTAAAATCTAGACTCATTTTCCTAAGACCGTGAGTTCATATTCCTCACTGCTTCCCGAGGCTGCTTTGACCGCATCAAACGTCATCTGGTAATACGGTGATCATAAAGGTGTATATTGAGTATTCCAAAGGAACAGTAGATGACATGTGACCACAAGACCAGGATTTGTTCACTCACATGACGGGTAAGATACATACGGCTGGCTTGGTAAAATTACATCCATAAATATTGCAACATGTGACTCGGTCACGAGGATGTAATATCACGGTAACAAGTAAAATAGAACTTGTTGGTAACGAGATTGAACAAGGTATATGATACCAATGATCGGATCTCGGACAAGTCATATCAAGAAACAAAGGGAAATTGGATTCTACATTTTACGGTTCAAACGACATTGTCATCTGGAGTGCATAGGGGTCACATGGGCATCCTTGGTCCCTGTGTTGATCATTGATATAGATCATGTCTAGAGCATTCCCGAGCCATGAGGGGATACAATTAAGGGTACGATGAGAGCGATCATTCGTAAGATGGAATCACAGGAAAGAAAGCCGAAATTGTTCCGAAGAGAGACGAAGTTATTCGGAGAAAGAATAAAGGAAAAGACCGGAAAAGTATTTTCGAATAAATGGGAATTTAAATATACATTTAAATGTTAATTATGAATTAATATATTCTAAATAATATTTAAATTAAGATTTAAAAAAGCAACTTTCATATTAGGTCAAATCCTTGGAGGGAAATAGCCTAGGAGAAAAGTTGCAGAAAAATAGGAAAAGGGAAAACAGACCAGCCCATGTGGGCGGCGGATAATAGCCGCCGCACGGGAGAGGCAGCTGCTGGCCGCAGCCGGCCTGCTCCACGCCATCAAGTTATTTTCTATCACCATTACTACTTATAATTATCCATACCACTTGTATTTCACTATCTCTTCACCGTACTAGTGCACCTATACACCTAACAAGTGTATTGGGTGTGTTGGGGACACAAGAGACTTCTTGTATCTTGATTGCAGGATTGCTTGAGAGGGGATACCTTTGACCACTTCCTCCCTGAGTTCGATAAACCTTGAGTAATCCACTTAAGGGAAAACTTGATGCTGTTCTATAAACCTCTGCACTTGGAGGCCCAACAACTGTCTACAAGAATAGACGTGCATAGACATCAGGCCACGGGGCATGGCCTGCTCGCATGGCCGTTGCATGTAGCACCCCGCTAAAACCACTACTAGAAAATCGATGTGTTTTGGCATTGCATCATCATGACCGCATGCTCATGTCCAATGGAATGTGATAAAAGTGCCAACAAATGTTGGGTTTTGGGATTCCTCAGGACAATTATATCTGACTAGTAAATGTTGCAATTACAACGGAATGGTAATTAAAACGTCCCACTACTTATGCCTCAGGATGACTCATGCTATCTATATCTGATTAGTAAGTGCCGCAAGTATAACGGAATGAGTAAAATTGCCAACTATGTGAGTTCCTTGGTCCGACTTCATCGTTTGGTCTCGAGGGGGAAATACCAGGATGGGTATGTTTGGTGTTAGTATCAGGTAGGATCCGAATAGGTCTTTCTTACCCCTCTCTAATAGCCGCCAGTGATACCGAGTCTCTATAGGTTGTTTAGTGCCGCTGCGCCGCCGCTTCAGCCCACCATACCATGTAGGCGAGAGCCGCCGAATTCTAGCCTCGCTGTGTACTGGCCTCAGTACTGACGCTCCTCTTTTCCCTTTGCCCTTTGTCGGCATCCCTTTTGTTTTAGCAGGTTGAGTTCGACGTCGTTAGCAGGGTTACCCTTCCGGCTTGGCCTGGGCAGGGTTATGGACGCCATTGGTTATTCTTCAGGGCTCTTAGCCCCATTTGCATCTTGTCTGTACTCGGACGCTGTATCGATTTCAAGGTGATTTGGATCTTTGTACTGTATATCTGTATTCTTGACTCACTGAGTCGCTGTTGTATATATATCTGTTCTGTGGGTCCCATCGAGGACTGTTGTGTAATGGTATTACTTCATTTTCCACCCGCACGAAAGTGCCTGGTGGGCGTCCTTGAATCGTTTCTATGCGGGTTTGGCGGAAAGGGCTAAAACTTGCATAGGGCCGATTGGAGGGTGTTATAGACTGGTATCAGAGCTCAGCAGTTGCGATACCCCACAAGTCTAGCCTGTAGGATAACCTCGCTAATGGCCAAAGTAGAGTGTCAAAACTAATTTGGAAAATCGGTTGGATAGATCTGATTAGGTCTGATGTTACTCCTTACCCCTCTGCTGTTCTCCTCTTACCTCTGCGTGTTTTGAATCTGCTCTCTTATCTTTTCTTCGAGTCTAGGATTTCTCATGGTTGGGTTTTCCGTCGTACCTTCAGGGTTTTGCTTCCTCTTTTGGTAACGATGTTTCTACATCCGGTCTTCATGCTATCTGAGTGATCATTTATCTGTGGTACCATTCTTGTTCCTTGTTTGAGCCTTCCGTTGTTTCCGACGCGACGACATCATCTACGCCAGATCCGATGCAGAGTCTGCATCCCTCCTTGTTTCCGAACCCCGTTTGTCGAGATCTTCAGTCTAATTCCGAGAGTTGGTTGCATAATTCTCCTATTCATGTACAAAGTAATGCTCTAGGTGCGCGATGGACTGATCACCATCCGACTACTCTTATCATTCGCTCGTGTACATCGAATCGGTGGATCAAGCAATTTTACTCCTTCCACAGAAGTTAGAGGTGGCCATATCTTCTGATGCCTTTACCTTCGTCCTTTGTTTTTCGGAGAGTTCTCTCGACGAACGTGAGCAACGACCCTTGTTGGTGGTGTCGCTGATTTCAAGATGGAGATAGAATCTTTGTTAGTGGTGTCGCGAGGATCTACATGAAGCGACAAGATTCTGATCGTTGGCCTTCTTCCCGGTACCATGAGGCGGATCTCGAGGGCGAGATCCATTGTTAGTGGTGTCGAATTGTAGCACCCCGCTAAAACTACTACTAGAAAATCGCTGTGTTTTGGCATTGCATCATCATGACCGCATGCTCATGTCATCATGCCACATTGCATTTGAGCATCGTCATCATCATGCATATGTTTGTCGAAAATTATTTTCGAAAAGCCTACCTTTGTTTTCTAAATACCCCGTCTTTAATTTCAAATCAAAACCTCGGTCTTATCCGGATCTTTTATTTGTCTAAAACTATTTATAAAAAGTTTTTAAAAAAATAAAACAACTAAAAATAAAAATACTTTAGGGGAGGCAGCCGGCCAGGCCCAAAGGCCCGACCAGCCAGCCTACTACCCCAAAAACCTAAGCTAAAACCAAACCCTAGCTACCACCAGCCAAACATACCCTCACCCATCCCGCCGCCACTCCCTGCCACTAACACAAGCACACAACAGCGACGCAGCACAGCGCGCGCGACACACCAGCACGCCCCGCCCATTAGCTGTCCCCACCGCCCTCACCGCGTCCATCCCGCGTGCGCAACCCAGCACAGCCCCACGCGCTTGGCCCACCCCTGTCGATGCGCTAGTGCAGCGGCCACGTCTTCCCGCTCCACCCCTCCTGTGCACCCCGCGTCAACAGGCCACGATACACGATCGGGTCCCATCCTCTTGCTATCGCTGAGCCGCCCCTCCCGCAAATCCGCCCACTCGCCTTGGGAACTCCGCCCACCAACCTAGGGCCCCGCGCCACGACGCCCCTCTGCTACCCCGCATCGCCGACCCCGTCCTCGAGTCATCGGCGGCCCCCTCTGCTCCTCTCGGTCCGCCTGGCCATAGACAGCCCTGCCGGCCCTGCGCCGAGCCCGCCGCTGCTCTCCTCGCTCGCCGCGTGCGAGTTCCACCGCCGCCCCGGTAGCGCGACCCCACGCCCTTCCGTGGCCCCCTCGTCTCCATCGTCGGCCACGACCAGCGCCGCCGCGTCGCCGGCCTAGCTGGCCCTATCCTCCTCTCTGATTCACGGATGCCGCCGTCGACCTCGCGTCTCTGCTCTGCGAGCTGCGCTGCCTGCGCCCTCCCTCTGTGCGCCGCAGCGAGACCCGAAACCGCGTGATCCCCCTCCTCCTCATCATCGACCAGAGTTGCCTCCTCGGGCAGCGCTGCAGCGCCGACCCACCTCCAGCCGTGGCTCCGCGTCCTCCACGCCTCCGCCGCGTGCATCTTCGGCGGTCGCCACCGGACGCCGTATTCCTCCCCGTCCATGACCTTCAAGTCCGGCAGCAGCGCCACCAAGTCCGCCATCCGCTCGAGCCGCGTGTGCTCCGCCGACCTCGAGCTCAGCACAAGCCTCTCCTGCTCAGCGTCGGACGCATCTGGGACCCCACCTGCGCCTTTTGCTGTCTGTTCCTCGTCGGGACGCATCTGGGACCCCATGACCGTCCTCCTTTGAGTTCCTCTTGGACAAGTTCTGCATACCGTCGGTCTCCGTCATCCAACTCAAGTTCGGCAGTAGCACTAGGTGAGGGTGTTGGACGTGATGTGCTGGTGTGATACTGTCCGTTGATGTTCATGGAATTTTCCTAGGGATTAACTCCTATTGGTGCCCTTCTTGTGGTATCAGAGAGGATGTGGTGTAGTGGTGATACTTTTGTACGATTCCAGACGGCTATCGAGGAATAACAAGAGGTGACCATGTTCTCATCTTCAACTCGAAGACTGCCGCCACAACAGAAGTCGGGGATGATAAGTTCGACATCCACCCGGACAAACCCCAGGAACCACCGACTCTTGGACCCGAGAGAACCACGCCGAGACCCTAGACGCAAGTTCTCCTTATGGACCCCGACGCCTAGACCCAAAGACCGATCCCCGGCGAGACCGAACCGGAACCACATTGAACCAAGATCGCCAAACGCCTATGTGTGACCCCTTTCCGAGACCCCTATTTTATAATATGACATTGTCAGTTGCTGCATATTAATCGAACATGTTTGCATACATATTGTTGGTGTTTGGAGGGTATTTCGACGCTTCTCCTAAATTAAATATGGAGTCCATATGCGGGCTATTCTAGTCTTATTCTAGACTCCATTTAAATTTGTGTAGCGAACCGATGCCATGTTCCGCCTTGTTAATACAACATTTAATTCGCGGGGTATCTAAATAACTTGAACCTTCTAATTAGTTGTCGGGACCCCGGTTCCGCTTAATATGGCCTAATTGCACCACATCTTTGTCATGCCATGCATCATATCATAAGCATGCCGGATCTTCTGCCATAGTATTAAATAGTGCATCCGGTGTTTGTTCTAGTGTTTGCTTCTTCGTGGATTAGGCCGATGAGTTGATGTGAGTATCGACAAGTTCTCCGGAGATGATCCGTCGGCAGTGTTTCCCAGGCGAGCATCTCTCCCCCTTCTACCTATTTTGCATTTATAGTCTTTATTTCCTCATGTTGATCTATTGCTATCCGTGTCGCGATGCTTTAGTTTCCGTGCACCAGCGATATCCCGTGCAGCCTCTATATTGCCATGGACACCTCCTAATACCTGTTGTTTGGTAGATAGCTGGCCTTGCGAGTCATAGTTGTTTGCTCAGGTGCGATCTCGTGTTGTCGAGTACCACAGTTGTTGGAATGCTGGCAGATGTTTATGGTGGAGATGATCATGACTTTAAACACAACTATTAATTTGCTAGATATAATTAATGTAGAGGCATCGGTAGGCAATAGATGTTATTTGGTTCTTCCACGCTCACTTGTGTCCCGTAGGACCCCGAGTACTTGATACCTGTTCCTTGATTTTTCGCACAATCCACATCCGGGAGGCCTTATGGACCCCCCTGAGCCAGAGCTTGATTCATTTCTATTTCTTGGGGCCACAAGTAGTTTGGGGCTTTATTACTATTCTGTACTTATGCCATGCTTTACTGCTTTATTTAAGATTGTGCATGGAGCACCTGTACTGTTTTGGATCGCGCCACGTTTTCGCGGTATCGACAAGCCCGGTCACACTTTCGGGTTCCCAGTCATTTACAACCGTCGTCGCAAACCCTGGGTCCGTTCTGGAGCCGGCCAACTTCGTTGTGGGTAGCTTAGTGGGGTGGCCCTCTGAAATATTTTATGAATCCTGTGATCGCTTTGTCGTGAATGCCTCGTTGGGTTTTGAGTTGGTTTTTCCGAGGTTGATCGAGTGTGTGTTGCTATTTGTGCACCCCTGCAGGGTAAAACTTTTTGAAAGCCATGTCCGCGGTTATGGACGACTTGGATCACAATATCTTGATCATAGACAAGCATAACTAAAGTAGTGCTATAAATTTGACTTAATATGTGACTAGTAATCAGATTCAATTACAACGGAATGGATATTAAAAATGCCAACAACTGGTGGAGCTGGGGTTCCTTGTGTCTTGTTATACCTGCCTAGTAAGTATGGCAACTCCAATGGAATGTGATAAAAGTGCCAGCAAATGCTGGGTTTTGGGATTCCTCAGGACAATTATATCTGACTAGTAAATGTTCCAATTACAACGGAATGGTAATTAAAACGGCCCACTACTTATGCCTCAGGATGACTCATGCTATCTATATCTGATTAGTAAGTGCCGCAACTATAATGGAATGAGTAAAATTGCCAACTGTGTGAGTTCCTTGGTCCGACTTCCTCGTTTGGTCTCGAGGGGGAAATACCAGGATGGGTATGTTTGGTGTTAGTATCAGGTAGGATCCGAATAGGTCTTTCTTACCCCTCTCGAATAGCCGCCAGTGATACCGAGTCTCTATAGGTTGTTTAGTGCCGCTGCGCCGCCGCTTCAGCCTACCAGACCTATGTAGGCGAGAGCCGCCGAATTCTAGACTCGCCGTGTACTGGCCTCAGTACTAACGCTCCTCTTTTCCCTTTGCCCTTTGTCGGCACCCCTTTTGTTTTAGCAGGTTGAGTTCGACGTCGTTAGCAGGGTTACCCTTCCGGCTTGGCCTGGGCAGGGTTATGGACGCCATTGGTTATTCTGCAGGGCTCTTAGCCCCATTTGCATCTTGTCCGTACTCGGACGCTGTATCGATTTCAAGGTGATTTGGATCTTTGTACTGTATATCTGTATTCTTGACTCGCTGAGTCGCTGTTGTATATATATCTGTTCTGTGGGTCCCATCGAGGACTGTTGTGTAATGGTATTACTTCGTTTTCCACCTGCACGAAAGTGCCTGGTGGGCGTCCTTGAATCGTTTCTATGCGGGTTTGGCGAAAAGGGCTAAAACTTGCATAGGGCCGATTGGAGGGTGTTATATTGCACCTCCAGTGCCACCGCTGCTTGCTGTTTGGGCCGCGGGCGCTACCCAGGCCCACCCGGGTTGGCTCCCCTCTGCTTTGTTGGGCTGAGAGCATTTGGCCCATCCGGCTGGTGCACAAAATTTCTGTTATTTTCTTTATTAATTAGTCCCTAAGGTTAACCTAAAGATGAGGGAACATGCCCCTTCGCCTATATAAAGGGGTGCCCATGGGTGGTATTAAACACACAATAAAATAGAGTTATTTGCCTTGGTTGAAATGATCTCCCTCTCTCTCTTGTTGTCTTCACACGTTGGCACGGTCCCAAGTAAGGAATGTCCACGCAAGAGACGACACACCTGCAACACGCTGTTGCGCTGCAGAAATTTCTAGCCGGATATCAACTTCCGCACTCCCGGCGGGATCGGGGAGCCGGAGGTCACATCGTACACCGGATGTGTACGAAGCCACGAGGTGCAACACTTGGGGCACTTAAATATCGTGAGCCGGAGCTGCTGCGCGATGAAGAAGGAGCAAGGGGTGACCTGCGAGGAGCTTCACGACCTTGAGATCGGCTACGAGTATGACTACATCAACCACGTTTCCCTCAGAACGTTAACCGTGTACGGTCTACAAGGGTATATATTCTCTTTGCTCGGTCGTTACCGCATTACTACATTGATAGATCTTGGGAAATTAGGCGGTTCCAACGTAGGAATTTTTGTTTTCTGCTGCGGAACCCTTCATTGCAATCAATCAAAAATGTAATAAAAATCTAGACTTAAAAAAGCCTGGACCTTCTCCTTATCCCCAGCTACAGTGATATGGCGATTTTTTGAACCCTCCCCGCGCTATCCACCTCGCCGCCGTTGAGCTTCTCGATTCCTCGCCTCTAGCGGCGGGAGGTTGGGGGATCGATAGTTCACGAGGTGTACATAGTGTAGGGTGGTGTTGGGTGGCCGCTGGCGGTGTTGTGGAGGCGGCGGCATGGTCGGCAGGCCTTTTGGAGATGGCGGGCCTCTCCTACGTTCTGGGTGCTCCGGTGGAGCTTCAGACCAGATCTGTTGTCTCGGGCATGATAGGCCCGTCGTAGATGCGGTGCGCCTCTTCCCCGCGTCGGTGTCCGAGTGTTGGCGGCGCCGGATCTCGAAGACCTCGATGATGTTGGTGCGGTTGTCCAAGCTGGCAGCGTTCATGGAGTTGGATGGAGGTGCTCCGGTGCCGAGGAGCGTTGACTTCCTGGCCGTCTAGGGGCTCCTCCCAGTCCAAGATTGAAGTGGTGGAGCGACAGCGAGTTTCGCCGGCGCGGCGTTCGACTCGATGTTGCCGAAGATGGGGCTCAGAAGGACCTCTTTGTATTTTTGCTTTGTTTCTGGGTTTGTTTGTAAAACACTTGGATAATGGCATCAATTTTGTTCCCGCAAAAAAATGCAATAAAAAGTTGCATTTTTCCATTGGTTGATTCATGTAGAGACTTTGTGTGTGATCCATGATGTATTTTTTTAATGGTTGAATGATATTTCAATAATGCAATAAAAGGCTGCATGCACTAGTGGGGATAGGCCTAGTGGCCACATTCAGAAAAGTCGATCGGGGACGTTATTTTCGTACGCCCCTAATATGGCGCTGCTAATAAATGTTACTACAGGTGCGTGCCATGTCCACGCCTTCGATAACACGTAATGTGGGTGTTGACTAGTTGCACGTGCCCGGCGCACAATGGGTTTATATTCTCCCGATTATACACAATCAAACAAAAAATATACGACGGAATTTAAATGACCGAAAATCATAATACGACATGATTTTGTTTCAATACATCGGAAATTTCATTCAAATACAGTGGGATTACATAATATGGCGGGATTACATTTAAATTAACTAGACCCAACCCTAAATTCTAGATCTGATGGACAACCTCACCGCTGCTACTCTCACCGTCCGCCGTCATCACCAATCTCCTGCGCCAAAAGGTAAGGTTTGCCGACGTTGGGGAGAGGCTCCATGGGTCTTGCCCTGTGCGGCAGTTCTGTACGACAACGTCGGCGGTGATCCCTCTCCACCATCTATGGCGCGCCTTGATGTTGTTCCTGTCCGCTGGAGGATTGGCCCCTTCGAAGCAGCTGATGCGGCAAGGATCTCCAGTCATTGTCGGCAGCGAACAAGGGGTCAACCCTCTTCTCATCGACGAGGGCCGCGTGACACTCGAGGATGAGAACCTTCCACGCGAAGACCACGTAGACATGCCGCACGGCGAGACTGCACACGCTGATTACCCAGCCATAGGAAAATAATGTGTCCAGATAGAGTGCGGGACGAACTCCTCTGACATCTCCTTCTTCAGGGTACGCGTAAATGGCGGGAACTCGACGGCCATGGAGGTGAACAAGAACTCGACGAGTGTGATTGGAGGCTAAATATGTAGGAGGCAAGGGTGGTTGGAGGCGAGAGAGGTTGGGAGACTTAAAAATGTGAATGCTTGAAACTCAGACGTGCGAAATATCCCGTCACAGCACAAATTAAGATGAAATTTGATTTTAATTTTATTGATTACATAGATAAAACCAAATTAAAAATAAAAATAAACTAATCGAGGATGATGCTTTTGTCAGTGTTGTTGTTGTATCCCTCCATCTCGTGAGCGCCACCAGCCTCAACCTCCTCCTCGTCGGTGAAGACGCTTTGTTCGTGCTAGGCCTCGATGATGGCGCTATAGATGCCACGGCTGGAACAAACCAAACGTGAGGCCGCTCCTCGGTGTAGCGCTGCTCTGGCAGGACTTCCCGCATGTGCCGACTGCACATGCCTAGCTCATCCCTCCGTTCCTTGGCGAAGCACGTCAGCCACTACTATTGGGCGCATACCGAGGATCCTCTCTCTTCCACCAAGGCATGGTACGGGGATGGCTAGAAATCTCCTCCATCATTGCCCTCTCTCTTGGCATTGGCCCGATGGGTACCCCATTGGCGTTGATGTCAAAGCCCACCAGCATTGTCGCTCTCGGTGGGGCGAAATTACCATGGCGGGTGGACTCCCTTGCCTCCCAATCGTTCAGCGCCTCCCTATCCATGGTGATGCAGAGGCAGGTCGGAGAATGTCGCTACCCATCATGGCGAGCGATATAAGTAGCCGGACACCGATGGGGAAGCTGCGCCGCCACGTAGGAAACCGGTGAGAAGTAAGAGTTCATTAAACAAAGCTGACCATATAAGCTGGGTGACAACCTTTAATTTACACCATCAAATGACTGACGGGACGTGCGCGTCAATCGCTGAAGCGTGCATTATTGATTAGCGCTGAGGGAAAACGTGGCCACACCGCTCCATGCATCATTGCCATCGGTGTGGGTAGATGCAACGCCTCCGATAATAAATTACCGGAGGCACGCTGACAGCATCCACACCCTCAGTAGTTGTCGCCAGTCAAACGTACGGGTCCTACACAGTTGGGAGGCAACACCACACCACCAATTACAATGGGGCGAAGATGTGACAGTGCACTCTCGATAGGGTGTCTCTCATAAGGTTTTTTCTAGTAGTGATGCATCAATTGATGCAGAGACCAGGACTATGTTCCTGTTTCGAAAAAAATTGCACACAGTCAGTTGATGTCACTTAGAACAGTTATATCTATGATTGGTCATAGATCACATATTTATAATGATCTAACCTAGAAATTTGCCGGAGCACATTAGAGGAATCTCCACGGTAGCACATGATTCATGAAGGTATATTTTGAAGTATCTAAATTATGTATCTCTTGAGAAACTGTTGCAGATTTTCATGTGAAACTTTTTCATTAGAGGAGGCCAAAAAATAAACAATTGATGCCGCCAGTCAAACATGCGGGTCCTATACAGTTGCTGGTGTTGCCTCCCGCAGCGCCACGCCACTAATTACAGCGGCGTGAGACGCGGCGGTGCACCCTCGATAGGGTGTCTCTCATAACGCTTTTTCTAGTAAGTGATGCATCAATTGATGCAGAGGCTGGGACTATGTTCCCATTTCGAAAAAGAATTGCAATCAATCAATTGATGTCACTTAAGCTGTCATATCAAGATGCATCACTTATTAGAACAGTTACGCTGATGGTCATAGATCGGATATTTATAACGATCTAACCCAGAAATTTGCCGGAGCACATTAGAGGAATCTGCACGGAAGCACAGGATTCATGAAGGTACATTCTGAAGTATCTGAATTATGTATCTCTTCAGAAACTGTTACACATTTTCCTGGAAATTCTTTCATTAGAGGAGGCCAAAATAAACAATTAAACTTGTTTGTTATAATCATCAAGGCTAAAATCCATTGCCTTGCATTCCGTTGGTAAGTTGCTGGAAGCAACAGAAGTACAGAAGGGAGCATAATCCGGAAGATCATCCAAATCAGACGCCAAGAACAATGCTAGTACCATATGACGGCTACTAGGTGAATAACTGAACATGCACTCTCTGTCAGAGGCGTTTACTGTCACCGTCAACACGCACTTGTGTGCGTTCGTGAGATCGACCCTGACGTCTAATCCCTCGGGGACTGCTGCGATCGACGGCGACATTGTTGATAGAACCACCTAGCCGTCAGTGCAGTTCATTGGTAAGTACTTGCTGTTAGTTGCACACTGTCAGCCTGCCATGCGTGACATTGTAACCTGGGTTTGTTTGCCCCACCGGACGGTTCCAATTTCAGTCAAATTTCAGCAACTGTGAGTTCAGTTTCAGTCAATCGCTTTACTTTCAAAAAAAAAAAAAAACTTTCACTCCCTATTTCACGTATTATCAAGAGACTCAGAATATCAATGCTTTGGGTAAAGCAAATTTGAAATCATTGTATTCGAGATTTCACGTTCACAGTTAGTTACGCACACTTCACTTTATTCTCTGGTGGTGTCCGTACAGGCCAAGAACCGTACATGTATCACTCAACGTCCACGTCGTTTGTGTCTTTATTAATCCGTTTGATTAGTAGTATGTTCAATACTAATGAAAATGACTGCCGCCATTTAATTTTCTCTCGGTGCTAACTGAAAATGCCAGCTAGAGTTTTCTTACAAAAAAAAGAAATATCCATATGTTCCGAATTATTTGTCGTAGATTTGTCTAAATAGGCATATTATATATAATCTAGACAAATCTGCGAGATCTAAATTGGGACAGAGGTAATACTAGAGTCGATTCTGTTAACCTGTCACGGATCCATGGCAACCATGAGCTCAGATACGCTTTGGCCCGACCTTCACGAATTGACCACGAGGATGAACACAAGGTGAAGAGCCAACGGAATTTGATGGCAAACACAGTCCAGAGGTCCATATGGAAGTGAGCCACACAAGTGTCATAAAATATCATCAGGGGATAGTCAGGCTCTCTGTTAGCCTCGCCACATAGTCTGAGTCCGGAGGCCCGTAGGCGTTGCTTCTTAGGTGTTGGACAATCCAGCTAGTTGAAGTCTTCCTTCTTCATGTTTTCGTTTCTTCCTCTTCTTCCATGCTGCTCTTTTGTCAGGTTTGAGTTCCTGTGCGGCATTGGGTTCCTCCTTTGTGTCGGTACATGGGGGAGAGTATATTGAGTAGTATATGTTGAGAAATAGAGCAATTTTCCAAGAGATTTAACCATATTAAAAGACAGATAAAACACAGGCAGAATAATAGAAATGGACCAGAAGATGATATATATCACGGTAGAGGAACCGTCGGTGTTCCCGTTAGCGTGGGCACCGTCGTCAGCCATGTTGTCGAGGAAAAGATTGTTGATGTCAGGGAAGAAATCGTCGTTGGGGAAGACGTCGGTGCAGTCGCTATCCGTGAAGGAGTCCATGATGAAGCCAGTAGTCGCGTTGGTAGCGCTCCCCAAAGACCTTACCGCCCTTCTCCCGTACAGGACTCGAAGCAGCGGGGTCTCGAAGGCCTACTATCCCAGCTCGCGGTGTACGCCGCAAGACGGGATGGGGAAGATCTAAGTAGCTCAGTGCTCTGGAACTGGAGGCGCAAGGTGTGTGTGTTGGTGTGTCTGAAGAGAGGAGCGACCTCTCGCTCTTATAGGCACGGGTAGGCAGGCGAACAGTCGGCGTCGGGAGGCGAACATTCGGCGTCGGGAGAGGAAGCGAACAGACATTGACCAAAGCCGAACAGCCTCCACTAAGCTCGAGTAAATCTCCACTGAGTTTGTATTAAAAATACACTCACGCAGACTGTTCAAATTATTATCCATTTATGAGTGGCAAAAAGAAAGAGAAGCTCTCGGCTCGAGGCATTCCCGCAACCCGCGGGCGCGCGTCGTGACGAGACGAGGCGAGGCATGGCGGGCGGCGAAGGAGGAGGAGCGTGCGTGTATATGTCTTCTCTTCTCAAGCTCGTACAAGTGGTGGAAGAGATCTCCTTATAAGTTGGTCCAACTTCCACTCAACTAGCAATGTGGGACTAAACTCTTGTCCCACCTCTTGCCTTGCATGAATGGGCCAAGTTGGCCTCTTGGATTTCAGGAATTGTTGAATAATATAAATAGGCTGGGCCTTTTTTAGGCAAAATTCTAACAATCCCCCACCAGATCCCAGATGCACACATAAATTTGCCTATAGTTTTAAAACATTGTTTATATACTGGTACTAGTGGAGACTGTTAAGTTGAACTTCCACCTAGAACTCTATGCTACACTAGTTTGCAACTTGTACAGTGGACTATGCCTTGAATTGTAAGTTTGCTACATTCTAGCTTTACACAAAGCCTTGACCAATACTGGGCTGCCGTGGGACTTCCCCTCGGGTGGAGCTTATGTGTCATACTCCATAGCCTTTCATGAGTTTATTAGAGAGCACCCAACTCTCATAGCCTGTGACGTTTAATAGTCAGACTTATATAGGTGTGTTCTTTAAAAGATGTTCTGCAGGACAACATCTCTGCTTAAACTAAGCCACTTAGAACACATTAAGATAAATCAACCTGCCATGCAAAATAGGAAAGTATTGCATCTTCACGGAGTGGTGTTTTAAAGTAGGGATACTTTCCTCTTAGTTAACCATCAGCTTGTCTCCCAATTCTAATTCACGGGATCTCCGATCACATAGAGTGGTTTACCACTGTGAAAAACTTATATTGTGGGTCTCATACCCTTCTCCTTTGATGTATTTTCTATCACGTTACGTGATAGACCCTTTGTGAAGGGATCTACCAGATTCTTAGATGTTCGGATATAATCCAATGCAATAACTTCGGAGTTTCTCATTTTCCTGACAGATTTCAATCTCCTCTTCACATGTCTTGAGGACTTCATATTATCCTTAGAACTGTTAACTTTAACAATAACAGTTTGATTATCACAGTTCATTGGGATTGCGGGTATAGGTTTCTCAACCATAGGTAAGTCCATCAAGAGTTCTCGAAGCCACTCTGTTTCAACAGTGGCTGTGTCTAATGTTGCGAGTTCTGCTTCCATAGTTGACCTCGTTAAGATGGTCTGCTTGCAAGACTTCCAAGAAATAGCACCACCACCAAGTGTAAATATATATCCACCCGTGGCCTTTATCTCATTAGCATCAGATATCCAATTTGAATCACTATATCCCTTCAGCACCCTTGGGTACCTAGTATAGTGAAAGTCGTAGCTCGCAGTGCCATTTAGATAGCGCGCGACTCTCTCAAGAGCTTGCCAATGATCATCTCCAAGATTTGAAACAAACTGACTGAGTTTTCTTACAGCAAAAGTGATGGCAGGCCTCGTAGCGCTAGCTAAATACATAAGCGACCCAATAATCTGAGAATATGTCAATTGATCTCTAGTAGTGCCTCTATTCTTTCGAAGTAACACACTAGGATCATACGGTATTGGAGAAGATTTGCAGTTGCTATACCCAAAGCGACTCAAGATCTTTTCCACATAGTGAGACTGAAGCAGTGTGATCCCACCATTATCATCTCTCAATAGCTTGATGTTCAGAATAACATCAGGTACTCCTAGATCCTTCATCTCGAAAGACCGAGATAAGAAATCCTTGACTTCCTTAATCACATTAAGATTGGTCCCAAAAATCAGTATGTCATCAACATACAAACAAAGAATTACTCCCTCGCCCCCACCATAGCGATAGTACACACATTTGTCAGCTTCATTTACAGCAAAACCTGCAGTGGTTAGGGTTCTCTCAAACTTCTTGTGCCACTACTTAGGTGCTTGTTTAAGGCCATATAAAGACTTCAACAACTTACACACTTTTCCTTCTTGACGACTCACTACAAATCCATCTGGCTGATCCATATAAATTTCCTCGTCCAACTCTCTGTTTAGGAAAGCCGTCTTAACGTCCATTTGATGAACGAGAAGACCATGTGAGGCAGCCAAAGATAGTAGCACGCGAATGGTGGTCAATCTGGCTATGGGTGAGTAAGTATCAAAGAAGTCCTCACCTTCTTTTTGGGTATAACCCTTGGCTACAAGTCTTGCCTTGTACTTCTCAATAGTACCATCAGGCCTAAGTTTCTTCTTAAACACCCATTTGCATCCTACAGGTTTGCACCCATAAGGACGATCGCTGATCTCACATGTTCCATTCGCTAAGATGGAATCCATCTCACTACGAACGGCCTCCTTCCAGTAGTCAGCATCAGGAGATGCATAGGCTTCTGAAATAGAAGTAGGAGTATCATCCACAAGGTACACAATGAAATCATTACCAAAGGATTTTGAAGTCCTCTGTCTCTTACTCCTCTTAGGAATTTCATTATCATCCTCCTCAGGTTTTTCCGAGTGTTCAATAGGAATGGTATGTTCAGGAATTGTGGGTATTTCTTGATTCAATGAGTCAGGTATCTCCTGATTTGATGAGCTAGGTATATCCTTCACGGGAAAGATATCCTCAAAGAAAGTCACATCATTTGACTCCATGATTGTACCAACATGCATTTCTGGTACTCCAGATTTTACTATCAAGAATATATAGCCAATGCTTGAAAAGCATATCCCAGAAAAACACAGTCCACGGTTTTTGGTTGAAGTTTGCGCTTCTTTGGGATTGGCACATGAACCTTTGCCAGACAGCCCCAAGTTCGCAAGTAAGAAAGATTTAATCTTTTCTTTTTCCATTCTTCAAATGGAGTAATATCTTTGTTCTTAGTGGGAACTCGGTTTAGGACATGACATGCAGTCAGTAATACCTCCCCCCACCATTCCTTGGAGAGACCCGATGTGTCTAACATGGCGTTAACCAAATCTATTAGAGTACGGTTCTTTCTTTCGGCTACCCCGTTTGACTGGGACGAGTAGGGAGGCGTTCTCTCATGGATTATACCATGTTCCGCACAAAAAGAATCAAACTCGTTGGAAAAGTACTCTCCACCACGATCAGACCTAAGCCTCTCAATCTTTCGATCAAGTTGGTTTTCTGCTTCAGCTTTATAGATTTTGAAGTAACTCAAAGCCTCATCTTTTGATTTCAGAAGATACAAATGACAATATCTCGTAGAGTCATCGATCAATGTCATAAAATATTTCTTTCCACCTTTTGTTAACACACCATTCATCTCACAAAGATCTGAATATATAAGCTCTAGTGGCACCAAATCTATCACCTCTGCAGTCGTATGTGACTTGCGAGGTTGCTTTGCATGCACACAAGTTTGGCATTTAGATCCTTTCACAGTAGTGAATTTTGGGATTATATTCATTTTAGCTAACCGCGTCATGCAACCAAAATTAACATGACAAAGACGTGAATGCCAGACATTTGATACAAGATCAGATGAAACATGATTCACGAATTTATTACACACATCTGACAGTGACAGGCGGAACAGACCTCCACACTCATAGCCTTTACCAATAAATGTTCCAAACTTAGATAGTACAAATTTATTGGACTCAAACACAATCTTGTAGCCATCACGACATAGAAGTGATCCACTAACAAGATTCTTATTTATTGAGGGAACATGATGCACGTTCTTCAGGCGCACGGTCTTTCCCGAAGTGAACTTCAGATCGACCGTACCAACACCATGAACAAAAGCATGCGAGCCGTTCCCCATCAGCACGGACTGAGCCCCTCTGACCTGATATGAGGAAAACATGGAAACATCAGAAAAAACATGTACATTAACGCCCGTGTCAATCCACCAATCAGGAGAATGACATAATGAAAGAACAGTAGGTAATATACCATACCAAACATCTTTCATCTCAACGTCACCCATGACAACATTAGCAGTCTTGCTGCCTTTTCCATGTTGGCACTTGTCAAAATGGTTGGGACACGCAGGAGCCCAATGATCAGGATCACCTCACACATGACAATCACCTTTCTTCTTATCAGTCTTCTTCTTGAAGCTAGTAGACCGTGAGGCTTTGTTCTTTCCATCAAACTTTCCTTTCCCATCAAACTTTCCCTTGTTCTTGAACTTCTGAGACTGGAAGTTCTTTTTCTATACCAGATTGGCACTTGAACCTCCATCAGCACCTCGAGCACGTGTGTCTTTTGCTCTCGCCTTCTCTTCCACATCAAGAGTCCCAATGAGATCCGATACGGAAAACTCTTGTCTCTTGTGTTTCAGGGAAGTAGCAAAGTTCCTCCATGAAGGGGGATGTTTGGCAATAATGCCCCCGACAATGAACTTGTCCGGTAAAACACAAGGGAAGTGCTCAAGCTCCTTGGCCAGTGACTGTATTTCATGAGCCCGCTCAACCACGGAGCGGTCATCAGTCATCTTGTAGTCATAGAGTTGTTCCATGACATACAGTTCACTGCCAGCGTCCGAGACCCCAAATTTGGCCTCGAGCGCAGCCCACATGTCCTTGCCATTATCAAATGACATATAGGGTTCAACAATGTTATCCCCTAGAATAGACAGCAAAGCAGCCTTGAACAAGGTATCAGTTTTCCGAAAAACTTGTTCCTGAGTAGGAGTAAGCTCTCCCTCAGGCTTGCCAAGAGTGGCGTCATAGCAGTTCATGTTCTGAAACCAGAGAACTGCTCTCACACGCCACCTCTTATAATGCGTACCCTCAAAAATAGGTGGCTTCACAGAAGCAACGAAACCACTTGGAGCAAATTGCCTATCATAAGGTTTTTGGATTGTTGAGAAATAGAGCAATTTTCCAAGAGATTTAACCATAGTAAAAGACAGATAAAACACTGGTAGAATAATAGAAAAGGACCAGAAGATGATATACATCACGGTATAGGAACCGCCGGTGTTCCCTTTAGCGTTGGCACCGTCGTCGGCCATGTTGTCGAGGAAAAGATTGTTGATGTCGGGGAAGAAGTCGTCGTTGGGAAAGACGTCGGTGCAGTCGCTATCCGTGAAGGAGTCCGTGATGAAGCCAGTAGTCGTGCTGGTAGCGCTCCCCAAAAACCTTATCGCCCTTCTCCCGTAGAGGACTCGAAGCAGCGGGGTCTCGGAGGCCAGAGCGACCTCTCGCTCTTATAGGCAGGCGAACAGTCGGCGTCGGGTGAGGAAGCGAACAGGCATTGACCGAAGCCGAACAGCCTCCACTAAGATCGAAATAAATCTCCACTGAGTTTGTATTAAAAATACACTCACGCAGACTGTTCAAATTATTATCCATTTATGCGTGGCAAAAAGAAAGAGAAGCTCGAGGCATTCTCGCAAACCGTCCGTCCGTCCGCCCGCCCGCGCGCGCATCGTGACGAGGCGTGGCGGGCGGCGGAGGAGGAGGAGCGTGCGTGTATATGTCTTCTCTTCTCAAGCTCGTACAAGTGGTGGAAGAGCTATCCTTATAAACTGGTCCAACTTCCACTCAACTAGCAATGTGGGACTAAACTCTTGTCCCACCTCTTGCCTTGCATGAATGGGCCATGTGGGCCTCTAGGATTTCAGGAATTGTTAAATAATATAAATAGGCTAGACGTTTTTTAGGCAAAATTCCAACAGTATGCCAGCTAGGAGGGTAAGAATTGAATTCACGTGAAGGATATAGGTTCCACCTTTGAAGTCCACGAGGACGTGTGACTAGTTGGAGCGCTTGACATGGTGACGATATGCTTGTTCTCCTTACTTTGAGAATGGCACAATTTGAGGACACAAAAGACACAAGATAAACTACAAAACAACAGTCATATAAATCAGTACAGATTTATTCTCACCATTGCAATTAATCAATAAGTTGAAGCTGTCACTTGAGATCTCATATAAAATGATGCATCACCCAGGTCAGTTATATTTACGATTATGACGTGCTTACATGTGTATATTTTGGTACCTTACTTCATGGATCAAATATTACTCATGATCTAATACAGAAATTCTCCTGAACACATTAGAGGCATCCAGAGAAGCGCATGATTGATGAAGATATTTTGAAGTATCTCAACTATACTTTTCTTGAGAAACTCTTGCAGATTTTACTGGAAATTCTAGCATTACAGAAGGCCAAAAGAAACAATTAAAATTGCTGGGATAATCATGAAGCCTAAACCTCGCATTGCGCTGGTAATCACTGGCGTCAAGACGGAGCATAATCCGGTAGATCATCCAAAAACGACCCCAAGAACAATGCTTCTATTCGTTGTGACGGCTGCTCCGTTTCAAAAAAAAAAAAACTATCTATTAGGTGAATAACTGAACATGCACTCCCTATCAGAGGCGTTTACTGTCACCGTCCACACGTACTTGCATGCGTGGGTGAGATCGATGATCTGCAGTTAACTGGTAGTAGTAGCTTGGTACTTGCAGTTGGACACTGTCACCATCCATGCGTAACCTGGGTTTTGCCTCACCGGTAAGAATTGGGGAAGGACGGGTACATCCACGCTGGGTTTTCAAAATGGTTTTTAATTCAGTAAAAAAAAAGCTGACTCTGACTTCAACTCGGTCCCAGCTGGCCAAAAAAAAAAGAGTTCGAATTTCGGTCAAATTTCAGCAAGATTCTCAGTCAAATTTGAAATCCGTAGACGACCAAGTGACTTGGGATACGTTTGATGCATGACTAGCAAGTATGATACCGCACAAGAAAACTCGAGCGCACTATCTCTCGAGGTGCAACAACATTACCATAACATATATAAACCCGCAAGATACCTTAGACTCACGCATCACCATCGACATGAAGTACCCTGGAGTACGTACGGTCCTATGTAAAAACTTGAATGTAGACACTAATTTACCATAGCCTATCAAGTATCAGCTGTAGAACGATGCACATAATGTCGAGACGTTGAGACTCGTGTGACTGGGTCAGAGAGGTTTAGCGATGGACGGTGGTATCCTAAGATTCCTAGGAAAGGATTGGAATCTTGGCTCTGCCAGGGAATGTTCATCGGAATATTCTCTGGGTCAAAGGTTTGAGGAAAATTCTTAACGGATTTCTGGAATTTCGATTCTTCTAAAAAATATTTGCATTTCAGAGGAGATTTACATTTCAGAGGAGTTGTGGCTATGGTCCGTCAAATAAATTTGAAATACATCTGAATCTAGACAAATTCGAGTCAATTAATTTGGATCAGAGGGAGAGTTTTCGCATCCATAGTTGGCCACACGTGAACACACTTCAGTTGATTCTCCCCAGCTTAGAACGTCATCTCTCCGGTGTTACACCTTACGTGTATCACTCAACGTCCATGTCATATTGTCCTGGCAAAATTGACATGGGAGTATAAAATGTGTTTCTGTCACCATGATGAGAAAATTAATTTTTTTCCAATATAATTTTACATGTTCTATATGGTTAATCATTCAAATAGTTTTAAACATGTATCCACCGCGTAGTGTTGCCAATAGTTTTAAAAATTGGCTACATGGTATAGATAACACGCTTCTTAAGGTGGGAGTGATTGCCCTTATTTGATCTCTTTGGCTATATAGAAATGACAACATGTTTAATGGTAAAAATATTCTCTTTTGCAAGTTATCTACAGGTGCACCGGTACACTCCGTTTATGGTCGTCTTTGTAGCGTGTGGAGTTTTGATACCTATTTATAAATGTGTGTACCTGATTGGAGGAAACCGTGAGGAACTTTATTATCCAACATGGATGTCAGTATAATCTTTGGATCGTCCTCCACCACCATAGTCATTTTTAGAATTTCTCATGTAATTCGTCTATATTCTGTTTTTAGACCAGTGGACTTGTGTCGTCCGTGTGTATCCTAACTATGCAAAAGCTGGATGTAATGATTAAAACTTTTTAATTAATAAAGCACCATTTAGTGAAAATAATAATAGCCGCACTAATTTTGTTTGAGTGCTAACTCTAACTACTAGAGTCAGTCATGTTAGCATATTATTCTTTTTTATATATGGAGCCAAAAAAGATATACCAATAAGCAAGAGCATAAAAGTATCTAGCTAGATTAATCTAAGTGCTACTTAGCCCCGGCCGCTATCGATCGTTGGATAGGCAACATGTGTTCATTTTTCTAGACTTACTCTTTTGCACACAGTTTGATCGACCCGAGGAGACTCAACTAGGGTTTTCGACCTTTGATCCGAGTAGAAGCAGACTAAGACAATTTTGTCTGATTGCACTCGACAAAACATATGCTAGTTTATCTGAAGGAATTGACATGAAGTACCCTATAGTACAGTGCTACATAATTTTTTTACTTACTTCTTTGGATCACAAGACCACAAAAAAGGAATAAAAACACAAGAATTTGATAGCACTGCATGTACAAAACAAAAGAAAAAATGCAATAATTGTCATTTGGATGGAACACATGCAAAACATAGGCAACTATCCCGATCCTACACTAATGAGTGTAAAAAAGATATTAGAGTGTATGTTGAAATTTCTATGGGGTTGGGGTGTAGGAATATAATCCGTAGGAATCTTAGAGGTGTCATTCTTTCGATCCAAAGTGCTTTATTGGCCAAAATAATCGTATGGATTAGATTTCTCCAAAATTCCCTCGAAAATACTTCAATCCAAAGGGGACTAATTTAGCACAACCAAAGTCATCTTTGGATCACAGGATTGTAAAATATGGGAATAGGAAGATCACAATTTTTAGTTTTCCTATGCATACCAGTGGATTGTAGAACATAAGAAACTATAGGAATTGTTATTTGGATAAAGCGCAGAAAAAAAAAGAGTGCCTCGACCCTATGCACTTGGGTCTAAGAATGAGTTTGGAGTGGATGCTCAAATTCATATGAAATTGAGGTACATGAGTCAAAACTACAAAAACTTATGTAGCTCCTTTCCTTTGATCCAAAGGCAATCTTAAAAACCCTAATGATTCAAATTCTACAAAAATATTATGAAATTCCTACAATGCGAAAGGGCCCCAAGCTATCAATTGCAAAATGATGCACACAATGTAGGGATGTAGAGATTCGTGTGGTTTGTCAAGTGATCTTAGTACTAACGGCAACTACTAGAGTCGATAAGTAAGATGAG